>OU343061.1:27298440-27880940 GCA_910593695.2 Ocypus olens | reverse complement strand
TTTTTCCCTTTCATAATTTTGACGTTTTAAACGTCAGTTTCATGCGAGTCTACAAAACGCTCGATGTACATTTAAAATATAATTTCAATTGAAAATTAACCATGAAAGCGTAAATATGAATGATACCATCAAGTCGGAGAAAGTAACATGATGGCCACATCACCATTTTTTCTCTACATAACAGTCTGTCTGTGCACGCACGCTGTATCTCAAAAACGAATTGATATGAAACTTTGAACATAAGTGTTATTTGAGAATTTGAAGAACTAAAAAGCTTTTGGTAAAATTTCGTATTTCCGAATATGTACCTTAACAGGCTTTTGTTCTTTTAGCCTTTTTGGTACTTCAGGACAATGTTTTCAGAACTCTTTAAGGGCATTTTTAAAAGACCTTTCTTCGAGGATTCTTTTTCAGAACTTCAAAACTTTTTTCTTTCAGGACCTTTATTATTTCAGCATTTCTTTTCAAAAACTGTTTTTTTTCGGAACGTTTTTGAGACTTTTCGGGATTTTTTTTAGAAAAAAATTTTCAGAATTTTCTTCTTGGCATTTTTTAGAATTTCTCTTTTCATGACTTTTTTTGGACCTTTTTAAGGACTTTTTCAGATATTTTTAGCTTTATTTCCAAAACTTTTTATTTTAGAAATTTTGTTAAGGACTTATTTTAGGCCTTTTTGCAGGACATTTTTTCAAGACTCTTTGGAGTCTCTTTTTTAGGACAATTTCTTCAGATCTTTTCAAGGACCATTTTAAGGGCTTTTCACAATGGTTTTTTTTAGAAATGTTATTTTCAGGGCAATTTTTTTATGAAAATTCGGATTTTTTTCGGAATTTTCTTCATGACATTTTTTAGAATTTTTACTTTTCATGACCTTTTTTGGACCTTTTTAAGGACAGATATTTTTAGCATTTTTTTTTTCAAGACAATTTTAAACCTTTTTATTTCAGGAATTTTGTTAAGGACTTATTTTAGGCCTTTTTGCGGGACTTTTTTCAAGACTGGGGTTTCTTTTTCAGGGCAATTTCTTTAGATTTTTTTAAGGACCATTTAAAAGATTTTTTACAATGCTTTTTTTCCAAATAAATTTTTGTTTATTTTTTAAAGATGTTATTTTCAGATCAATTTTTTAAGACAATTTTGTTATGATATTTCGCGATTTTTTCAGAAAAAATTTTCAGAATTTTCTTCATGACATTTTTAGAATTCGCCTTTTTATTTTCAAAACTTTATATTTATGGAATTTTGTTAAGAACTTATTTTTGGCCATTTTGCAGGATTTTTTTTCAAGACACTTTGGGATTTCTTTTTCAGGATAATTTCTTCAGATCTTTTTAAGGACTTTTTACAATTATTTTTTTACAGAAATTTGTTTGTTTATTTTCTAAACATGTTATTTTTAGTGCAATTTTCTTATGATATTTCGTCAGGACTCTTTTTCTGAACTTTCTCCAGGACTTATTTTAGCTTTCTTTCAGGATTTTTGGGGCTTTTTTTCCGAAAATTTATTTATGGTATTTTGTATGAAGACTTTTTTCAGGACTTTTCTTCGCGGCTTTTATCAGGATTCTTTTTTCAAGACTTTATTTTCAGGACTAGGACTTGTTCGAGAATTTCTTAAGAACCTCAGGACTTCTTTTCAGGATTCTTTTCTGAATTTTCTTAATTACATTTTTCGGGAATTTTTTTCAAGCCTTCTTTACAGGACTTTTTTCAGTACTATATTTCAAGACATTTTTTATAGGATTAATTTTCAGGACTTCTTGTTCCTGACTTTTTTTCGAAACACTTTTTCGGATTTCTTCCAGGATTTTTTTTGAGGACATTTATTTCTGGTGCTTTACATAAAGACTTAATTTTTTCACAAATTTTTAACAGGACTCTTTTTTCAAGACTTTACTCTCAAAACTGTTTCTCCAGGACTTGGTTTCAGACAGAACTCTTTTTTCAGGACTTTATTTCTGGTCATTTTGAAGAAAATGTTTTAGAAGACATTTTTTTCTCAGGACTCTTTTTCAGGACTTTTTATCAGGACTTTTTTCAAGACTTTCGTCTTCAGTACTTTTATTAGGGGTTTTAGGACTTTTTAATTAGGATTATTTTTAGAAATCTTTTTCAAGACTTTCTTGTTCAGGACTTTTATTAGATTTTTTTGGGACTTTTTAATTAGGACTATTTTTAGAAGTCTTTTTCACGACTTCAATTTTTTTATAATTATGTAACGATAAAAGTTACAGCAAATTTATGTAATTGTTGAGAATGTCAAAATTAACAACTTATAAACAATAAGTTTTTTTTGACTATATTGAGTTTTTGAATTTTTCCATCTTTCCATCTTTCTTAATTTTGACGTTTCAAACGTCAGTTGCATCCGAGTCTACAAAACGCTCGATGTACATTTAAAATATGATTTAAATTAAAAATAAACCATGAAAGCGTAAATATAAATGATACCATCAAGTCGGAGAAAGTAACATGATGGCCACATCACCATTTTTTTATTATTAGTTTGTATCATTCCATGTGTAAAGGAGTTTTCCGTTTAATAAATAAATAAATAAATAAATTTATTTTTTGTACTGTTATATTTCCCTGTAACAGGATTTAATTATTACCAATATTATAAGGGAAAACTAGTTTATTTGGTAATATTAATATCATCCTTAATAATACGTAGATATTAAAATAATATTATTTTGTAATAGAAAATTTCAAACGCCATGAGAAAATTAATTACAATAATAGAAAATTTCAAACGCCATGAGAAAATTAATTACAAGGCCCACTCGTATAATTCCTTCAAGGGAGCAAAGAGAGAGAAGAATAGAATTTAATGATCCCTAACGTATATTATTAATGTGACTTTCCTTTCGGTCGCTCTCTGCAATTGTTGAAGGTGGTTTATGTCGGCCAACGACTAATTCGACTTTATTGTCGGAAGGAAACAATGAAACTCCTAAATATTGTCCCTTTTTCATTAAATTTTACATAAGGAACGGAACGAATTTACATTTAAAGACCGCCCCTTTGTCCTCTCTCTTTCATTCCCGCGCGCGCCCTTCGCCACCGATAAGTCATTTAAATTTTTAAACGGTTCTTAATATTCTCCAAGGCCTCAATTAAGATCGTCTAATTTTCGAATGGATATTCTGACCCCCCCCCCCCTCCCCCGGATCACTTAATTGGCCCGGGTGTTAAGTTTTTAATTGAGATTTCTATTTAATTGGGATTGATTTAAAATGGTGGTCTTAACAGAAATATTATAATAAGAGATTAATTCGTATTTTTTACACGCTAAAAGCTCTTATTAAATTGAATTAGATATTGTAAAATGGTTGTTTGCAGTAATGTGTTCTTCTCTTTAAAAATGTAACTATGCGACGCGTCTTAACAAATGCGCAATTATCTCAATTTGCATTTTATGAGGTAACCATTGCTCCTTTTCAATTTTAATATAAATTCCACATTATTGAAATTTCCAAACGAGATAATTTTCGAAGAAGTGCAGCAGCCAGTAACAACACAATGAAGAGATAAGCCTCTACCCGCTGTGCGCCGATGTATCGAGGACATCGTTAGGACATTTTACAGAACAATCAGTGGAAAGGTGCGGCTGCTACGGCAACACAATGGACTGCTGATCCGCCTTCCGCTGCCTGCTTATGTGCCAAAATCGTCTCACCCTATTTGTTCTCACAAGTGCAATTTGCCGGTTGGAACACGTGCGAAATACGTGCGCTCACTTCGATGCTCCCGTCGCATCCTACCACCAACCGCAAGCAGGATGGACCCCATAAAGCCTATAGAACACTCCATCAGATCATTCAGAACTCCTCACTCAGATCATTCAATTCATCACTCTGAAGTCAGATTTCAAACTCGGCCCAATAATTCGAGTCAGATCACAACACCCCATCGAAAAGTCAGAACATCACCGCCACCGCAGCAGCTGCGGGACCCGCCCCCCGTGACAAGTGGCGCCCAACTCGAGGCCCCGAATCTACGCCCTCGACCCGAGGATGCCAGCTACAAGAACCTGAGGAGATGCAGTGGTTTATCAGAATGAGCAACCCTGCGATGTCTGGTCACCGCAACGGGCTGTTTACTTCTGAACGGGGCTGAGTAACGTCTGCATGATGACCAGCAGAAGGCCGAACCAGAACAGCAATACCAGTCCTTGTACGATGGCTACGAAACCGTCTATCGGGCCTGAACAGGATTTCGTGCCGATATCACGCCGGACCACACAACTCCAGCCACGAAGTCCACCAGAAGCGTCACCCACGCCAATCACGCCAGCGACAACGGGTGCAGCCTACGTCGCACAGTGGTCTCAATTCCCGAAAAGCTGGTCAAAAGTCGAAAAATAAAGTTTCATTTTATAGGATTTAGAGTACATAGGTGGATAGAGAAATGTTTGAAGAATATAATGGAACATTTTATAAGGGCTAGTGAAATATATCTGGCAAGTATAAGCCAGTACAAAAGAGACCTTCGCACAAGTAATAGCTCGATCGTTCGAGCTCATATTTGAGAGTCATATTCAAAAATTCGTAGAAAATCGTAAAGTTGGTTTTTCTTAATTCTGTAAAATGGAGGTTCAGGTTGAAGGTAGTAGTTTAATATCATGTGCGTCCAAAATTGTAATTAATAGCTAAACAATATCTAAAGCACAAAAAAATTAAAAATTACGTGCAATCATTTTAGAAAAATAGGAAAAACATTAAGTTAAGATGAGTTAAGTGACAAAAGAAGTTTTTTAATCAAGTTTGTACTATTATGTAACAAAATCAGTCAAAATCAGCTGCTACTAGGTGCTATTCCGTGTTTAGTGCATATTTAAATTTAAAAAATACAAATTCACATTAACTCATTAAAGTCCATAGGCGGACCAGCAGACATACCGAAAAAGTAAATATTAGGATGAGAGCATTTGATTAAGAGGTGATTTGTTATGAAAGATAACAATTTTTTCCAGTTGTTTAAACAAATTGTTGAAATATATGAGAATCGAGAAAACTGATTCTATGGAAAAAATAAAGTAGAATTTATGTATTGAATAGTTTTCTTCTCAACCAAATTTGTTATAAAAAAATCAATTACTTCCCATGAAACCCGCTTCTGCCCATGGACAGACCAGCAGACATTACGAAAAAATAAATATTGGGGGTCTATCCAAGTTAAGTTTAAAAATTCACTATCCTTCCATTTTTGTGCCACCCAAGGGGTCCCTCAAGGTTCTCCACTGTCTCCTATCCTTTATAACATATTTTGCCATGACATTTATAGTTCCGATCCAGAATATTTCAACCCATCCCAGTATATCCTCCAGTTTGCCGACGATACAGCGATTATAGCTCATTCGAAAAAACTAAGCGAAGCAATTGAATCGATCCAAAATAGGGCAAATATGATTCAGAGGTGGTGCTCAAGATGACCCATCCAAATCCCAATTACTAATTCCCTTCCATCGCATCAAACCCACATCACCTTCAATTCTAATTTATAATGTTCCCATACATCCAGCTCCATCCTGCAAATACTTAGGTATTACAATTGACCAGAAGCTCTCCCTTCTAGAACACAGTCGAAACATTAAAAATGCAATCAAGGCAAGAGCCAATCACTTTAGGTGCTTAACCTATAAAAACCAAGGAGTCTCTAGAAGAGAAGTAGTCAAAATATATAAATGTATATGTCGTCCACTACTGGATTACGGTTATGTACTGTTGGCCAATACATGTCCCCAATCTCTTCAAAATATCCTTGTTGCAGAACGTACAGCCCTAAGAATCGTCACCAAAATCCGTAATCCTAAAAACCCTATCTATAACCCTCCAAATGACTTACTTTATGAGGCTACAGACATATTGCCTATCAACGAACGCTATCTCATGCTGATGGATAAGTTTTCCAAATCCTCTTCCAATTTCAATGTATTAAAACAACTATGTAAAGTTCGTAACCCCGATTTCCCTCCTAAATTCAAAATTCCATCCTCAACAATTTTTGAAAATGTCATATCAATCCGCCAATCATATTTAAATTCAAACTCACAGCCCCTCTCAGAACCTGATTCACAATCGAATTCATAATCACATCAAATCATAACCATTATCACAACATTCACACACACGCTACATGAAAAGGATACACGAAGACCGAAAATTGGGCCGAAAGACCACTGGTCGATAGCCTATTTGGCTTCCAATATAGAATATACTGGTAAAAAATGAATTATTTATGTATGTATTTAATAAGCTAAATAAACATGTGTATGTATGTAAATATTGGGATGAGCGTATTTGGTTAAGAGATGATTTATTATGAAAAAAAAAACAGTTTTTTCTAGTTGTTTAAATCATTGTTGTTTAAACAATTTGTTGAAAAATGTGAGATACGCGAAAACTGATAGCGCTAATTAATTCTACGGAAAATACCACAGAATCATGTATAGGAAAATAATTTTCTGTACTCAATTTGTTATGAAAAATAAAAAATAAATTACTTCTAAAAATATCATACAAAAACCAAAAAGGAAATGTAACTTGTAAATAGTATAAAACAAATCTTTTAAAAAGTGATTTTTAATCAATACAATCATAGACGTGGAAGTCGATGTTTTTACTTTCTCCGTTACGAAGTACGAGAAAGTATTGTGATCGTGATTTTGTTTTCAAAATTTTTTTTTTACGGAAATATCCGTTTTGGTGTCAACAATTTCTGGATTTGTTTATGGCTGTGTGTGTGTGTGTGTGTGTGTGTGTGTGTAGGTGTGCGTGTGTAGGTGTGTGTGTGCGCGCTGTATCTCAGAAACTAACAGAGCAATTGATATGAAACTTTAACCATACGTCTTATTTGATAATCCGAAGAACTGAAAAGCTTTTGGTAAAATTTCATACACCGGAAGTGGGTGTTTACCTTAATTGTTTTTTTGTTTTTTGCCAATATTTTCTTAAATATGAAAAACATCACAAAAACATTCAAATAAACATTGAAGACAATAAAGAAATGAGATTATTTTGTTTGAAAACATTTTTCATAAAATCATTGTTATTCGAGAAAAAAATATATAATTTTTTTTCATTTTTGGTTTATAATTATGAAACAATAACAGTTACAGCAAATTTATGTTAATAATAATTGAAGAGAATGCCAAAATTATTATTAAAAATAAGTTTTTTTCGAAATCTCTTTAGTTTTTGAGTTTAAAGTATAATTTTTCCATTTTTCATAATTTTGATGTTTTAAACGTCGGCCGCCCGAAGATCAGTTAGTTAGCGACTTAGTCAGTCATCTGCAACGACCCGCTGTGACTCGAGCAATTGTTTGTGTAATCCCCCAAACTCCCAGTGCCTCAACAAACTCCCGCGTAAGAGCATTAGTTAGCAGTAAGCTTTCGTCAATTGCGTTTCTGTGTGTTGTTGTCCGTAGTAGGTAACGTCTAAAATGGATGTTAAAAAAAGAAAAGTGGATTCAGAATGTCGAGTTTTTAAAGAAGAATGGACGTGGAAATATTTCTTTACTTTATTTAAAGAAAAACCTGAGTGCTTACTTTGCAATACAATTGTTGCAGTTTTAAAAGAATATAACATTCAACGCCATTTCAAGAGCAAACATGAAAACCACTCCTACTCATCGTTAAGTGAAGAGGTGAAAAAAATTAAATCGAAAGATTTAATAAAAAATTTATCAAGTCAACAACAATTATTTCAGAGAGTTAATCATTCTCAAAGATGCGCTACGAAAGCCAGTTATGTGTTGGCTTATAATATTGCTAAATCTAATAAAGCATTTTCAGATGGTGAATTTATAAAGCAGTGCATGATAGATGTGTGCGATATTATGTGCCCTGACAAGAAAAAGGATTTTCAGTCACTGTCTCTCTCAAGAAGAACAATCACCGAGAGAATTGAAAATATTGATAAAAATCTAATTTCACAACTGACTACAAAAACTCAAAAATTTATTTTTTATTCAATTACCATGGATGAAAGTACAGATATCAGCGATACTGCGCAGTTACTCATATTTGTAAAAGGAATCAACGCCCACTTTGAAATTACAGAAGAACTTGCAGGGCTGCAGTCAATGAAAGGAACAACGACTGGTGCCAATATATTTTGTGAATTTGAAAATTGCATCGATAAACTTCGTTTACCCATTGACAAGCTATGTAATGTAACTACAGATGGTGCTCCTAATTGGTTGGAATCAATCAAGGATTTGTTGGGAAATTTAATTCTAAGTATCCGGAAAATGATGTTGTTTTTTTGTATTGCCTTATACATCAGGATGCTCTCTGTAAATCGGCTTTAGATATTGACCATATACTTAATATTGTTGTAAAACTAGTAAATATGATTCGTTTCAGAGGATTATTACATCGCCAGTTTCAACAGTTTTTGGAGTCCGTACATGCTGAGGATTCCGATATCCTGTATTATTCAAAAGTTCGTTGGTTAAGTGCTGGAAAAGTGTTTGAATCAATTTAGGATTTAAAAGACGATATTATGAATTTTCTTCTTGATAAAGACATTTATAATCAATTTGACGTCTTAGAAAACGAAACGTGCACCATCAACCAGTAATGACACCAGAAAATAAAGTGATAATATTTCACATCAAGAACTACACTAAATTCATTTTATATTTTGTGTTTATAATTTTGTTACCTTTTGCTTTTTTACTCATAAAATAATAAGTGTATGTAATAATATATGTACATGTTTATAGAACACATAAATTAGTTAACGATTAAGCATTATTCTTTGGCCCGCTACGATTGTCTAGTTATTACAAATGGCCCGTCTTAAAAAAAGTTTCCCCACCACTGGTTTAGTTGGTAGTCGTCCTACATAGCAATTACCGGACAATTTCATGCAAATTTAAACGTCACCTTGACAAAATTCCGTTTCAATATGTCTTTAGTTTAAGCGAATTAATGTAAGGTCGAAGGTAAAGTATAGTACATAACGCGAGTTGTAACGCAATTATGCGCTCGTGAAATTACGTTACTCGCCGCTACGCGGCTCGTACGCAATATCTTTCACTTGTCCGTAATTTGCTACTTACAACTCTAGTTATGTAATATACTATTAAAACATATTACATCTAGAATATCACTTACACACCTCTAGAAATAATGAAAGTTGCTAAGGATGCGATAAAAAAACTATTTCCAAGTAAATTCAAAAAACGAACCTGTTCGTAACTCTGCAAGCAAAATTAAGTCTTACTAAGACTATAAACAAATAACTTATTGAAACAACTACTTCCCTGGCTAGTGCCACGCCGGATATTGAATGATATAAAAGAAATTTGCGTTATTACTAGTACTAAGTACTTAGTGAAATAACATTGGTTTAAGATCCCTTATTTCTACCCACAGGACTAACTTGAAAAATAAAACTAAATTGAATTTGAAAACTTTGAATTATAAAACTGAACCCTTTTGTATCATTCAATATCCGGCGTGGCACTAGCCAGGGAAGTAGTTGTTTCAATAAGTTATTTGTTTATAGTCTTAGTAAGACTTAATTTTGCTTGCAGAGTTACGAACAGGTTGAATATTTATATATTCAGGCTATATTTCGTTTTTTGAATTTATTTAATACTTTCTGCAACAAGTAAGGTTATTTCTATTTTATTTATTTCCAAGTAAGTTGTAACTAGTGTTGGGCAAAAATGTAATTAGATTACATTTGTAGTTACAATTACTTTGTAATTATTATTATGGGGTAAGTAATTTAATTATTTTGTAATTTTAATTAAGGAAAAATAATTGAATTACTTTGTAATTATAATTATGAGACAAGTAATTAAATTACTTCGTAATTATAGTTACTTTTTGAACTAATAATTTTAGTAGAAATATCTATTTTGAAGTAATAGATACACATAATTAGTTAATTAGGTGACTTAGCCAAAGGGAATTAAGTCAACTCGTACTCATTGTTTCTGCAATTTCATAATTATTATTATTAATAATAAACTCTGGCCGTTATGAAAGACAAATATTTGAATTATGACATTTTTTTATCTTTAAAGATGCGTGTCACCAAAAACGCGTGTCATAGGTTCGCCATCACTGTTCTAGTTTCTCGTGTAAGGCATCGATCGACGCTGATTAAAATTCCACACTGAATCGACAGAAGCGGCTCTTTTTCGCCGCGAATGAAACATACATTGTATTCTCGCTGTTTCTTCCGTGTTATTCGTTTTGCACACATAGTGATAATACAATCAATCACAACCTTTCCTCTGTGTTGCCTGAATGTGTGTGGCGCCGAGTGCTGGGTGAATTCATGCCTCCGGCCATTCTATTGTCACCGAGTTCCAACGTTTTCCACGCCAGTGAAAATTGAACAATATTACGCCTCCGTTTTTTTAACCCTAGTGGTATTTAGTAGAAATGGCTAACTTCCCAATATACATTATCGAAAGTTTTCAGTATGTAACGCATTGAAGGGTTCCAATAGTCTTATGAATTAGTGGCAATTTTACCTTTGGATGTTCACACCTGTCACGTTTAAGTACTGCCAATCGCGACAACTAAAATGGTACTACAAATAATTTAATAATGATAATTTCACTTGTGTATAAAAAGATGCATTTAAAACGGCCGACAAAAAAATTTGCAAGTGGTTAAAAATGTATTTACCTTCTCCAGTTCGTGTCAGTCCTGAATACCTATGCGGTGAAATATCGGGTGTATATAAATTGGCGGATAATCTACACGTGGCGATATTCTTCCCAAAATTCTGAAGAAAATATCCATACAAAAATGTTTTATCATGCCACATAGGCTATCAGGAGCCATATTAAAGAAGTGTACGAAGTGTATGCAGTCACACGCTGCTCAGTTTTTTTTTTTTAATCTCATGATTAATTATGTGGGTTGGGTCAGAGTAAAAGGAGTAGATAGATTGAGCGGGGTTTATTTACAGATGAAATGCAAGGTAAAACATATTATGAGTAAATAGTCAAATCCATGTAATTGAACAAAACAAAATGAAAATAACACGGAAACACAAATACACTGAAACGCGGGCACTAATACAAACTGATAATATGGAGAAATGTAGAATTGGCACAAACTTGGAACTAGCAAGTTTGAATGAATCCGTTGTGTCAAAAGTGATTAAGAGGGTGTGACGTTGCCGGACGTATTTTTGATGAAAATAAGCTAATTAAGAAGTGTTGAAAATACTGGTTTGAGAAAGAAAGAGAGCACACATTGAAAAATAATTTTCAAACTAGTCATACTACCGAAATTGCAGGGTTTTCTGTAAATTAATATCGAATAATAAAGCATATTTACGGACTGGAAGTTCATCAACTTTGAGGACCTCGTGAAGGCTCAGGAAGCATGGTACAAAATTTTAGAATAATGATAAGCTGCTAAGAATTTTTGGAAGAATATCGCCACGTGTAGATTATCCGCCAATTTATACACATCCGATATAATTGAAAACCGCTTCGGACACGCTTCCACGTGAATTTTTTTCACGATTTTCTTTCGGATCCATTTATCAGTTAAGTAAGTATTGTCCTTTAATATTTTAGTTACTTGTATTTGCAATTAAAGCGGGTGGCAGCATTTCGTACTTCGGCCTACTGTCGTGAAATGTCGCAAGAGTAATAATAATATCCATCTTGTTCTATCATGCACTAATAGTATGAAATAAACATTTATATATTAGTATATTTAGCGTCTTCTCTTTTATGTGTATCGGAAATAAGTGGACCAATCATTAAACGATCAGCTGGTATTGGTTTCCTAACTAACTAACTATAATATAATTTAAGACACGCCAGAAATATATGGAATGTATTCTAAATGTAATTAATAATAAAGGTGTGAGCCACTGAATTTTGTTTCTGAGTTGGCCATGCCTGAGAGAGAGAGAAACATAGCAGCCATATCTGAGATTAATTTATTTTTTAAATCTTATTCAATTGAACTAATCTAGTCTCATGACGTAATAATATGCTACATACCTCATTTATCTCACAGTCAACTCTGAAACAAAATTTTGTGGCTCACATGATAAATTTATATAAAACAATAATTATAAATATCATTTTAACGGTTAGATCCCAGTGTTTGTACCACTCGAAAACGCGCAGGCGCGAATTTTGCGATTCCTGTGGCACTCAACCATTTTCATTTTACCCACTCAGGATTCTGACGATTGGTGCTTCATCCAATTCCATTACAAATAAACAATGCTTTTTTTATATATATATAAATATAGTTCTTATTCGTTAAGTTATCTCAACAAATACCACTCGCGGTTATAATTTCGGCAGGATAAATTTTATTTTAAGCACTCGTCATTTCATTGTAAATTTCTTAAATGAATCGAGATTAGGCAAAATCCATTTTTTTTTCATCTCAATTTATTCTCGCAATTTGTGTCGATTTAATGGCTCATGCAAACAAGTAAAATTTATCCGGCCAAATTCTAACCTCTTGTGGTATTACCCCCTAGCAAAAACTGTAAAATTAAAAATCTCATTATTAAACTATTTTTAATATAACAAAAGGTTGTTTATTAAACCAAAGTAGAAAAAAATATTTCTAAACTTAAAAACTTCAAATTCAATGTAGCTTATTATTCAATTTCAGTATATATTTTACTTTCATGTATTTTTTTTGTATTTTGAGTTAAAATAATAAGTGCTTAATGTTATTTTCCTTTTGTTACTCTTTAATTTCATTGTTTGTCTTTCCTAATCCTAACTACATTATTGTAGGGATTATCCTGTAATTTTAAGCTGTTATAAATTAAAGTGGGTGAATTAAGAAGCGGTCCTAACAAAGTGGGCGTTTTGCCCAAAAAGGTTGAGAAACACTGTTGTAAACGTTTTGAGGTGTACATGGATAAAGGGAGAAAGTTGGGGGTGAGATTAGGAGACGTTGCCCTGTTAGGAGACGTTGCCCTGATTTTCTGTAAATTAATATCGAATAAAAACGCATATTTAACGACTGGATGTTCAAATTTTGAGGACCGCGTGAAGGCCCAGGAAGCATGGTGCTGCTTAGAATTTTTGAAAGAATATCGTCACGTATAGATTATCCGCCAATTTATACACATCCGATATATTGTGGCCGCATTCAATGGCGATTTTTTGAGCCGACTCTTGATGGGAATGGTTTGATACCGCCCACGAAATAGAACGTGGAGCACATTTCTGCAGCAAACTTCAAAAATTCGCCCTTGGGTCCGAGGGCGACTCGGAGCGTCGCAATCTAAACGGGCACCTAAAGGACGCAGGTGTCCACACGGTCCCGTAAAAAAATTGGCGATTTTGGAAAAAATGAGGGGGTGGGCACCCTTATTTTAGGGGTTGATTATAGAGGGTTGAATTTTCAATAGTCGTATTCTTTTTTTTTATTTTTGGTGAAAATTACAACATCCTACGTTTACCGGAAGGTAAAAATCTAGCATTTTATTTGATTTCAGGGCTGATTCAACAAATATTATAGTTTGTTCCATAGATGGATCTCCGAATTTTTACGAGCCGTGGCTACGTCCTCTTTTTAATACTGAAACTTAGGCAGTAATTAGTAATAATAAGTCAACACTACACAGTATATTTTTTGCACATCATAAAAATAAATAACTCAAATGCAATTTTTTCGATATTTATTAATACAAAAATAATAGCTCCTCACAATATTTAAGGTAATAATAACTTTACAATCTACTAAATCTAAAATTGTGTTCGGAGGTCACCTAGTATCCAACTAAACCCCCAAAATAACTATGGAAAAAGGATAATCACGTATAAGTGATGGCATTCACCAAACTAATCAAACTTGACCAAGCCACGTTCAGCGCCAAAAATGTAACAAGGTGTTTTAAAACTGTATCAAATACTTGAAACCTGAAATAAATTGAAAATTAGGTAATAAAATAAAAAATTCTTGGGGAATCGAAAATGTTACCTTTGTAGCCTTGCCCTAGATTCTGGTAAAGTACCATCCTTCTGTTTTAAGATGTGCTGGCGAATTCCCAAAACGAACGTTTTGAAGTAATGGAGCCAGTTGACGTTTTTCATACTCATTGGAAATAATTCCTTATCTTTCGCGTCTAATTTTTCATATAAATTTTGGACATTCGTATTTGTAAAATTCCATTCTTTCATTGCGAAATATTCAATTACTGATGATAATTTGTGAATTTTCTTGAAGATTTTTAACATTCTGTAAGATAATATTTTTAGGATGTATATGTATATTTATTGATTAACAAACATATCATATTATTTTATATTATAAAGTTTAATAAGAGGGTCCATTGTGGTCCACGAGTGGGATTAGAACGAGTGCCAGAATGCCTCTTATTGAAAAGTATATTATACTATTATATTATACAGGGTGGATACGACTACCCGTCCACCCCTTTTAAAATCAGGGGAAATGGTTTTCTTAAAAAATAAAAAAAATAAATGGTCATTTTGCGTAGGCGAATGCATTTTTAACCCTTTCAGGACGGGTCACATCAATAAGCGTTTTAACGTAACTTCTGCGACAGCCAGGTAGCATCAATAAGCGTTCTGATGAATTTACATGTTTTATATCCGAATAACGCTCATCATTGACGCTGCAGATATGTTTTTAGTTTCGGAGCAAAATCCAACACTAGAAATCGATGTTTGAAAAATGGACATTTTTTACGTCCGTCGGGTGTGATATTGCCAGATATACCCGTACCGAAAGGGTTAATGCTTGAAACTTTCTGAATTTATACAAAATGTATTAAACACTAAAGGTAGAAACGCCAAAGTGGCGGAATCTATAATCTAAGTCGAGGTTGAGAAACACCGCTCTGTCTCACCGCTCTCATATTTTCAAATGGATTATTCAGACAGGTCGTTCATTTTTTAAATGAAGTATGGTATTTTTATTGCAGAGTCGGATCAGTGGCGGTTTCAAAGGGGGGGGTAATCGGGTAATTACCCCCTAAGAATTTTTGGCTTATCAATTTTGATTGTTAAAAATTATCGATATTCCATATTCCAAACAAATAATATAACCGGTAACTTTTTCCAACGCTTTAAAACGTTGGAAAAGGATTGGAGAGATTTCACGGAACAGGTGTATGAGAGCGGAAGCACCAGTTTATTTATCTATTTGTTTAATTACCCCCCCTAGACAAGTTGTCTGGAAACGCCCTTGAGTCGGATTCTACATGAAAAAACATGAAATTTTGGTATAAAACATTTTTTCAAAAATCGTCAATTTTGACCTTGAAATGACCTTGCTTAGTTCACTCGTGCCACCCATTTAACACAATATTTAAAACAATATTTCGGATTAACATAGGGTATCGTTGGATAGAGTGTACAAAAAGAAACAGCTTTTGTTGAAAACACAATCAGATATTAGTATTTTAGTTAACGAGATAACAAAACGAAAAACGAAATGAAAACAGTTATCTCGTTAACAATAAATAATAATAATAACTGATTATGCTTTTAAAAAGAGTTGTTTCTTTTTTAACACTTTAACCTACGATACCCTATGTTAATTCGAAACGACCTCTTTCATATTGTGTTACTTGAATAGCAAGAGTGACCCAAGCAAAGTAATTTCAAGGTCAAAAATGCAAAAGTTTAATATTTTTCACGTAGAATTCGAATCTGCAATCAAAAATAACATGTTCCATTTAAAACAAAAAATGAAATTCTGATCTGAATAGCCTATTTCTGGTCAGAACCGGAAGTTGAAAATTTCATCATCAGATAGAGCATACCCGATTGGGTCATAATTTGTTTTTTTTTTATTATACCACTTTCCCTTGTTTTTAAAAGGGGTGTACGGATAGTTGTATCTACCCTCTATATTTGGTTTTGAAACTGGTTTTGTGAAAATTCATGCTTTATAAACACGTAAATTACTCACTGCGGCCTTTGTCCACAGAGCACCGTGAACGTATCTATAATAAATGCTGGTAACTGATGGAACAATAGTTTTTTAAAAGTATTGACACGTGTGCTTTTCGTACTCGTTAAATCTATTGTCCATACCAAATTCGAAAAAGGGTATTGTCTTCCAAAAATTAGGTTGATGCCGATATACTCCCGCCATGTTATTGATGCTTCTACAGTCGATACGAAATTATACACAGCAATATTTTGAGCCACCCTGAAACAAAATACATAAATATGGTAAGCACATCATATTCAAAGAATGTGAGTGATAATACGTTTTAATAACAAAATTATACCTTTCTGTTTTTTGTTCGGATACTTCCCATGCAGCAGCTATTAGTCCAGCTACACATGTGTCTACAGGTACAATGTTTGCAACAATATCTTCATTACAAACTGCCGTCCTGAGCAATCCTGATGCTACTGCTGCTGTTACCCCTGTAGGACCGTACATATTGTCTATCCAGGATTTAATTGGTTCTTTGTAAGTAGAAATAACTAGAAAATAATTTTAAATATTGTACCAATAAGTATAAATATTACAGTAATACTTATATTTGCACAATACCAATAATATTTTGACCGTACTTTAGATCTTTAGAAATCATAAACCTATTATTACCTATTCCTGGTCTAAATATTCCAACTGGTATTCCTTTAGTTTGGTCTTTGATAACAGCTTCTGCTAAAGCTTTCGTGAAAGTATATGTGTTTGGCCATGGACCCAAAATTCTGAAATAATTAAAGACAATAGTTAATTTTTGGACAACTTTTCCTGACTTTAGGATTATAGTAATTGTGTTCTGTTTTGATAATTTATCGTTTTTCGGATAATCTTTTAAACTTTTAAGTAGAATCTATATTCTCGCAATAATTGTCCCGTCACGTTTTATTTGTTTATGTGAGTGCTTATACAGTGAGTTTAGCTTGATTAATGTTAATACTATGTTTCATCTGGTAACTGAAGATGTGCGGCTGCGTGTGAAGGTCATGTTCAGTCGTCAAACACCGTTATTCAAGACAGTCGTGGGAGTGTCTGTCTGCCCGGTAGTTGGCCGCCCCCTCACATGCAGTAAAACATTTCTTGGGGCGGGAGGATTTTATTTTTAAATTCGAAAAATTTAAAAATCCTCTGTAATATTTGTGTAAGGTTTTAAAGCAGAAAAATATCATGTCAGAGCATAAAGGGTGGGCCAAATAGTGGTTTCTTTTTTAAAATTAAAAAAAAAAATAATGCAAAACAATGTTTTCTTTGTATATTATTAGATTTTTCGAATAAGTAAACATTCCCATTATTTATGGAACACGATTTCTTTCATGTGGCTGCCTCGGCTGACTTCGCAATAGCGCATCCTGTCAACCCAATTTTCCAAGACCTTGTTGACGGTTTCTGGCTCTATCTCACGAATGGCTTGCTCGATATTTGCCTTAAGGGCCTAGATCGTTAATGGATTGTTCGCATAACATCGGTCCTTCGCGACACCCAAAAAAAGTGATATCGCAGCTCCGAGGTGGCCAATTGAAATCGCCGAGACGGCTGATAACACGATTACCGAACTTAGCGCGCAAAAGATCGATTGTGACATGGGCTGTGTTGCATGGCGCGCCATCCTGCTGAAACCATGGATCGTCCAAGTCTACGTTTTCACAAAAAAATGTCTATCATGCCTCTGTAGCGCTCAGCGTTTCCAGCAGCATTTTCAAAGAAAAATGGGCCAATGATGCCACCACCCCAAATTCTGCACCAAACTGTCACTCTCTAATGATGCATTGGCTTCTCAACGATCACGTGAGGCTTTTCCGATCCCCAGATGTGGCAGTTTTGCTTGTTAACATTGCAGCCAAGATTTCGGTCAAAACTTCTTTTCAATTTGGGCTACACAGCATTGACTTTGGAAATAAGTTTGCATTATCTACCAACGTTGTTCAAGCGTAAAGCGACTTATTTCGTTCCGCGGAGATATGATACTGACTTTCTGTCAAGATTTCGAGCAGGAAAGAGCCGTCACTGTCAAAATAACATATATTAAAAAAAAACACTATTTGGCCCACCCGTTATACATATATTTCAAATTTAAAATATGTTTGGTCTGAATTGGAAGAAGAAGAAAGAATCTGCAAGTAATCCGGGACTGCCAGAGATATTTTTGCTTTGTAAAATTCTGGATACATTGCCGAGGAGTATTTTTCTATTGAATCCAGCTGGAAGCTGAGGGCAATAAGTGATAGAACAGTTCATAGCTTAATCAATCAACTATATTCATATGAAAGGGCCTTAATCACCAAGGGAACTGGATCTATCAAGTAGGGAAATTTTTGCCTGCAATCATCGAAGAAGTTATCACAGCAACGAAATTCAGTCGATGCGAAGAAAAAGAAAAAAACAACTAATGCAACTACTGCAGAAAGCGCAATCACATGGTTAAAGTGTGCAGGAAATGGATTGCTGATAGCCGTTCTCCGACGCCTAGTTAACCGGAGTCGGACACAAATATGATACTCGTCACTGTTAGCTCAGCTGATAAGCCATATTTTTAATGATCAGATTTGCTTTAGAACGTTCGAGTCTTTTTCAACAGTAATATAACGAGTGCCTATGATTTTGCCGGAAATTATTAGCGGCAGGATCACGATTGCTTGTTGCGGCGAAAATCGGCACGACTGCGAAGCAGGAGTGCCGATTTTCTAGAAGCAACAAGCAAGAGTGATCTAGACGCTAATAATTGCCTAGGAAAAATCAGTCACGAGTTAGATTCGAGAGGACAATTGGCCGAACAGAAAGTTCACACTTCATAATTTGAAAAGATAAATTTAGTGACACCAAGTGTCAGACATGTATTAATCTGCGCCACAATCATTGTAGTAAAAATGAGCTTACCAAGATTTTGAGAAATGCCTATGAATACTATTACTGATGAAAGCACTAACACTTCACCCGAAAATACAAACAGATCGAATTCAGGAGCAAACTGCTTAAAAGTCCGGAAATAACTGACGTTTTATATGTTATAGAACATGTACTAACGCGTTGCTAGGCAATACCAACATGAGAGATTATCTGATTAGATACCACCCAGGGTGAATTGCCATGCAAAACATGGAGCGTGGTCTGTTACGCATCGTAATTAGAGTTTTATTGGATCATGTCATCAACTTTATTCGATTTCATTGGTTAGTAAGTAAATGAGGGCAATTGTCAACTGAACACACACAGTGGCCGCAGCAAATGGTGAGAAAATCGAAGCCATTGTAATACGTGAAGTAGAAGTTGGGGTAGCAATCCAAGGAAAATGTACAATACAAAATTACCTTGGCTGATATTTGTATACCCGGTATTAAGAGAAAATATGTTCTCCGTGTTTGCAGTCCAGGATAAGTACTCGGACAGCCAATCCATCTTCATCACCTGAAATCTTCAACTTCCTAGCCAACAATTGGAGGGAGCTCGTCATGGAGGACTGTACAAGTTGGCCGTGAGAAGTTTGAACCCTATCAGATAATCTGTCAGTCAATGCAGTGAGTAAGGGAAACCTGGTGCAGTTGTGCCATGAACAATTCGAAGAAGCTTGACATGAACGTAGAAATGCATAGTGAACCGTGTGTAGGTTGTATTTATGATAAAGCTCATCGGCTATCGTTCGGCACGAGGTCCAGAACAACGGAACCGGGAGAGCGAATTCACACGGATGTTTGCGGTCCATTTCAAGAATCGAGGTCTGGATATCGATATTTTGTGCTTTTCAAGAACGATTACAAAAATTCAGGACAGTTTATTTTCTGCGGCAAAAATCCGAAATTGCTGAAAAACTGAGCCAGTTCCTAGCTGAGGAAGAAACAGTCTGGAGCTGCTGAGTGATAATGGCAGGGAGTTTGACAAGAAACAGATCTGGACCAGTTCACACAAGAAAGGTATTATTCAACGTCTTATAATGCCCTCCACACTCCGGAATAAAACGGGTCCAGTGAGAGAGAAAATTGACTGTGGTGGAAACTGTTAGAGAAATGATGCACGAGCATAGGAACATTCCTCAGGCGCTTTGGGCCGAGAGCAGGTACCTGCATCCTTAACAGGACAGAGCCTAGGAAACCAGGTTTGAAACATTGGTTCAAATTACTATATTCATATATGTATATTCATATCGAAGGAGCAAGGGACGAATATGGATCCAAAAGCCATTAAAGGAATCCTTATCGGCTATGATAACGACGACAGATACAGTATCTACAGTGAAGAGAACAATTCGAAGAAAAATTCTTCAGGTGCTTTGCGACACTTCTTCTGTTTGTTTGGCAAAATTATTACCCTATTAGAAATCACTTCCGACAGGGGTCCAAGAGTGGTCCACTTCACAGGTTTCGCCGCCCCCCTAAGAGCCGCCCGTGTGCCATGCACGCTCTAGACGCCCCGGTAGTATTTGTTAGGCAATATGCCGAACTGGCTAGCGATCGGGAGATTCCTCCTCAGCCGTGTTGCTTGTTACTTCAAAAGGTCGCTCTCGTTGCTATAAAGAGCCAATCCCAATGGATTTTTTGTACCGGCCGGCAAGCGATAGAAAAAATAAATAGCGGTAAACGCACTTTTACACGAAGTAGATAGAGCGCCGACGACAAGTGGACTGTTACTCCACCAAACCTCCAGACACAAAAGAGGCCGCGAGTGCAGCTGCACTTAATTTGTTGCCAGTGGAGCCAAGGGACAGGTACAACAACTTGCTTTTATAAGATCAAATACGAGTAAATAGGTACAAAGGTATAACACCGTAAATAAAATTAGTAATGTTAGGCAACTATAAATTTTAATAATTATATAAATTGCGAAATAGTGTACATCTATGAATGATTGAAAATAACTTTTAACTTTACTATGATCTATAGGTTTTTCTCTAGTTCAGTTCCGCTCTAATAGTGCTACATGGTGGGCTTTTCTTTTTTTCTTTGCCTTAGGATATCCCATTCCAACATGGGTATGTGGGACGCCCTTTATTCATAAATATTATCCTAAAGGTATGAGGCGAACCGTCCATGTCCAGTCAATAACTGTGTGGTATTTTTATCAATGGAGTTAGCTTTGATATAAGAGTTCTTATCTATTGGGCGGTGCCGCTTTGCAGGCCTTATTCTTCTTCCCATTTTTTTATTGTTAGTTTTCTGGCTTCTGTTTTCTGATCTCTCCATAACCAGAAGATGAAGTGGTATCATACCGGCAATCACCTGCAGTGCCCTGCCCCGGCGAAGACCGTCCTGTATGAGCATGTAAATTTTGGTATAAAACATTTTTCAAAAATTGTCAATTTTTACCTTGAAATGACCTTGCCAAACAACTATCTTTTATAAGATCAAATACGGGTAGGTAGTAAGTAGGTACAAAGGTATAACACCTTAAATAAAATTAGTAATGTTTAACAAATATAAATATAAATAATTATTAATAATTATATAAATTTCGAAATAGTGTACGTCTATTAATAAATGAAAATAACTTTTAACTTTACTATGATCTATAAGTTTTTCTCTAGTTCAGTTCCGCTCCAACCTCATTCCAACATGGGTATGTGGGGCTCCGCCCTTTATTCAGAAATATTTTCCTAAGGCGAACCGTCCATGTCCAGTCAGGTGTCAGGTGGTAAGTAACTTTGCCATGGTTTCTTGTTATCCATGGAGTTAGCTTTGATATAAGAGTTCTTGTCCATTTGGCGGTGCAGCTGTGATTTTTCTTCTTCCCATTTTTTATTGTTAGATGAAGTGGTATCATACCGGCAATCACCTGTGGAGGCCGTCCTGTATAAGCATGTAACCCCTGTGGCAGCCTTTCTTTGCGTTTTTTGTAGTATCTGTATTTCTTTTTCTCGGCCCATTTTCACCACACTGACGCGCCATACAGCATTATGGAGTTCACACTATAGTTGGATCTTCTTGTTTCGTCCTTTGGACCGCCAATGTTAGGCATTCGCCGTCCTAGCAAAGCCGCTGTTTTGTCCGCTTTATTTGCTGCATTTATAATATTGTGACCCATATTCATGTTGTGGCCGAAAGTTATTCCCAGGTATTTCAGACTACGTAGGCTATCTACTAGAGTTTGTCCAACTTTGAAGCCGACTGTCTTCATTTGTTTCCTGTCGGCAATCTCGGTCTTATGTGCGACAAGTTGGAGCCCTCTCCTTTCCATCCACTTTATTATCCTTCCTTACTTCTGCGGCATCTCTTCGCTTAGTACGCCGTCGTAGCTTATATTCCACAGCGTTGGTCCGTTTACTGAGCCCTGCGGTACTTGACTAGTGATCTCCATCTAATGATTTTTCCCTATGAGCTGCAGGTAGTCTTGATAAGGTAAGGTGGCATCTGCTTCCCCGTAGCTCTTCTATTATATCAATCCACATGACTGCGTTAAAGTCGTTTTTAACGTCTAACGTCTAACCAGCAACACGTAATTCTTCTTGGCTCTTTCCCCCTGCACTAGCTCCTGCACTTTTTCACAGCATCTATTGTGGAACATCCTTTCCGGAAGCCGTATTAGGTGCTAGCTGGGTTTTCTTTTTCTTCTAGCTCGACAAGGATCCTAGTATTCAATACTTACTCATACAGTTTGTCCGACGTATACAGTAAGCATATTGGCCTGCGCGCTTTCCTGTTCTCACTATTTCCTGGTTTCTCAATTAATGTGAGTTTTTCTGTCTTCCATTGGTCAGGGAATATTCATTCCTTCAGGAGCTTGTTTAGCGGTATCTTTAAAACTGCAGGGCACCGTTCGCATATTGGTTTGATGGCCTCTGGTGTAAACCCATCAGGTCCGGTAGCCTTGCCTATCTTGATCTTTTCTCCCTCTTCTTTAATCTCTTCGTCCGTGATTCTCGGTGGTATCTCTTCTGGCCATGTTACTTTTGGGTGTGCATGGAACAGTTCTTTTGTCAGTTTGAATTGATCTTCGTCAATTGGGCTCATTGCAGAACGCATCCCTATCTTGCCGGTCACAATTTTGTAGCCTGTGCCCGTGGGAATCATTGTCTACTTTCTGACAAAGTGTATTCCACGCCTTCTTTTTTTGCTTTAGAGATCTCACTTTTCAGTACTTTGCGTCGCTCTTTCTACGTTTCTTTCCTTTTGCGTTGGTTGTCTAGGTTGATAGAACTTTTCCTGTTTGATCTTGATAGTTCTCGCCTGCCTGCGTGCAGTTGTTTCTTAGAGTGGCCATGTCCTTGCTCCACCAGTAAGTTGGCAGTCTGGCTCTCCAGCATAGCTTCTTTTTAAGAACTGCATTACACGCTCTCACTGTAACTCCCATTAGCTCACTGATTGTATGACTGTGTGTTTCTTTCATAGTTTCTTCCACTATTTTATTGACAAGCTCTTGGTCCAGTTCTTTTTTTGTAATACCACCCATTGCTGTTGTTATTGCGTCCTTTTTGTTTAGTTTTGACATCGTTTGACAGCTCTATATTAATGTTGTTGTGGTGGCTGAAGTTTTCCTCCCCGCTCCCCTTTTGCACATGCTTCGCTAGGCTTGCTGAGAACATTGTCACATCGATAAAAGATCCCTTTCAAAAGTAGGTTTATCACCGCTGTTTAGGACCACGTAGTCGTGTTCCGCTGCCCATTCCGCTAGGTCGCTTCCCTTGCGATCTTTTATCGGGGAGCGATAGTGTAAGATTTGGCATTGAAATCACCACCAAGCATCAGCGGCTTTTTTGTTGTTTGATGTTATTTCCAAGATCGATGAGGATTTGGCGGAACTCGTCGTCTTTTGTAGTAGGTGTACAGAACCCAGTTGCCGCACTCCGCCCATACGTATCCTTTGCCTTTTCTAATGTATGTACCTTTGATTTGTTGTGCGGTATATATATACATACAAATAGCAGGCTTAAGGTTTTCGGGACGTTACCATGATGATACTGTCCCCCGAAGCTCGTTATGCAAAAACATCAACTTTGAACACACACTTTATGCAATCCAATTTTGCACTTCATTTTGTTTATCGACAGCAGAAAAACTATATTTTTAGCAAAGAATAAAAGAAAAATATCGTTACAAAATATAAATGGCGTTGGAAACATTAAGAAAAATGTTAAAAGATATTGCTTCATGAAATAATAATTTTTCCAAAACTATATTTTTTTATTGTTTCATAAACGTTTAAAGTGCATTCTTGAAGCAAATTTTTGATGAATAATCTCCTCAGTTGTTCACGAGTTGTTCACGTTCACGTAAGTGTATTTTATTCTTTAACATTCAATTAAAATGCGAAGCGGTACTGATGAGAGATAAATCTCAAAACGCGTCTGCAGATGGCTATTTACTTAATTTTTACATATTTTAGGGTTCAGTTTTATAGTTTAAAATTTTCAAATTCAATTTAGTTTAATTTTTAAGTTAGTCCTGTGGGTAGAAATAAACGATCTTAAACAAATGTTATTTATCTAGTAGTACTAGTAATAACATGTGAACTGGAGGAGGTTTTGAGGAAAGGGCAGGCGGGAGGAGTAGTAATCGGGAAGGATAAGGTGTGGATGCTGACATATGCGGATGACATGGTGTTGATGGTGAGAGATTGGGAAGGGATGAAAGACATGTTGAGGAGAACGGAGAGGTATATAGACAAGAAGGGACTGTGTGTGAATGTGGGGAAGACTAAATGGATGAGATTTAGGAATAAGGGAAGAGAGGGGAGCGTGAAAGTGTTAGAATGGAAGGGAGACGTGAATGAGAGAGTGAAACGATTTAGGTTTTTGGGATTTATGTTTAAAGGGATAGGGGGATATGAGATGGGTACAGAGGAAGGCCAGGAAAGCGTGGGGTATCGCGTGGGAAAATGGGGAGAATGGATAAAGAACAACGTCAGAGTGGCGTGTAAAGTGTAGGATGCATGTGTGAAGTCGATTTTAATGTATGGAGTGGAAGTGTAGGGTGTGAAGGGATATGAGTGCGTGGAGAGGGTGCAGTGGTGGTTCCTGAAGTGTATGCTGGGAGTGGAAAGGTCGACACCCGGGTACATACTGCTTCAGGAGACTAACAGAGGAAACTTAGGATGTGAGGCAATGGAGAGAATGGTCAGGTATGAGAGGAAGGAACGGAGGGAGTAAATGTGGCAAAGTGGGTGAGAGAGAGGGCGAAGGAAGTGGATGTGCAGGAGAGACAGGGATGTATAGAAAGAAGTGAATATAATGACATGAATGGGAGTTGGCAGGTACATGGAAGGAGACCGAAGTATTTGGATAAGGACGGGTGGAACAAAGAAGAGAGGGTGACATTGGCTAGGGCTAGGTGTGGATCAGAAGAGAGAGGGAGGAAGAAGTGGATGGCCGAAGAATATATGAGGTGTGTAATGTGTGAAAATGGGAGGGATACATGGAGGCATCTGGCGGAGGATTGTGAGGGAGTGAATGAAGAATAGATGGGAGGAATAAGGAATAAGAGGGTAAGAGGATGGGGCCGGGGTAAAGATGCTGCAGAAATTGGGAGGGAAAAAGAATGTAGGAGAGAGAGAGCACGAGAATTATTGTTATTATAATTGTATTTTTGGTTGATGGAAGTAATTATTGTTAGATATGCCAATAAAGGTATTTTCTTTTTAATAATAACTTGCAAATTTCTTTAGTTGTTTCAAAAAGTTATTTGTTAGTAGTCGTAATAAGATCTAATTTTGCCGAGTTATGAACAGGTTGAATATTCACATATTCGGTCTATATTTCGTCTTTATTAAATTGAAAAAAGGCAACTTTATAAGGGTGTGAAATTGCACAAATTGCATGGGTGTCCATCGTAAGTCAAAACTATCTTGATACTTTTTACATTATTGCAATTAGAGACACTTAATTAATAAACATTACTTACTTTGGTGTTGTCTGTTTAATCTCCTTATCTGAGAGTTTCTCTAGAAGCGCCCCAATGTCATCATATTGTACAGGATAATCATAAATCTTTTCATCGATATCCAAAAGATGGCAATTAGCATAGGCTGTTGAGACGTGCATGAAGGACTGCAAATAAAAAAAAAACATTACCATTCCTGCAGCAAATATTATTAAAAATATAAATGTTAGTTCGTAAATTCTTATAATTTTGTTATATTTAAAGCATTTTAAAGTTTCCATTAAACCTTTCTGAAATTATTTTGACACACGTATTGAATACACGTATTACATACTTAAAAATAAATTTCATATGCTAAGGTAAAAGTATGATTTTAAGTTTTCTTTTATCCCATAATTATAAAAATTGATACATATTCAGATAAAAAATTTAATGTTATATTTGATATCTTCATTAGTTTGTTTTCGGAATATTACTGTCCTTAATCGGCGGTTCTTAGCAGAATTATTGATGTTTTCAAGAGAATTGATGCATAATTGCATTAAATGACATGCATGCAGAAGTGGAGGAAACTACTTGTGGTGTTTGGCTTTCTCTCACAGACCGATTTTATGTGATCTTGATTTTCGTTACGACAAAAATTAACCAAAACATCAGAAATTATTTAAGTCAAGAGTAGCCATGAAATGGAAAACGATTGCCCAGCGTATATCATCACTTTGAAGTAATTCTGTAAATGTTTGTTAGGTTATGAGACATTACTCATGAGCTGCTTAGGATTACAATCAAATTTATCAGTATGATATGTAACTTGACGGAAGCTAAGATAGCAGTTTTCCATTCCATGGCTACTCTTGACTAAAGCCCGTTTTAGACGACGTAATTTTCTTGTACAAGAAAATTGTAGTAGAATATGTGACCAAAAAATATTAGCTAATGCGAAATACCCATTTTTCATCATATATAATGGTACAAGAAAATAGTCCCGGATCATGCGCAGAATTGAAACATTTTAAATTGGTATAAAACATTTCGGTTTTAAACGTTGGAACTTATTGTGGTATTCCACATGTTTTACCACATACAGCAATGGGTTCTCTTGATATCCCTCAATAATGCTCGCGATTTCATCTGTTGTCCTAGTAGTCTTCGTTGAAACGGCATAAACTCAACTCAGGTGCTGTAATTTTAGGTTATGTCGCAGATGAGCGATATAAATTCACTACATTCAAAATGCGCATGCTCGCATACTAGATAGGATAGAAATAGAGCGTGTCCTATTTTCATCCCAATTTATTGTACAAGATTTGATTTCCTGTATTACACGATACGAGAAAAAGGTATACCATTTTCTGGTACAAGAAAATAACGTCGTCTAAAATGGGCTTCAGATAATGTTTACGGTGTGTTTCAAAGAGAAATAAATCGCAGTCGCATGTCAATTGAAATGCGCAACATCCGTAGTTGACAGTGAATATTAAAAATGTTTACCCTTGTACAAAATAATTTGAAAGTAATTTGAGTTTTTGGCTTTGTTCTATATTGCTAGCATTTGAAGACCCATATCTGACACTGACTCTTCAGTTTATGTATCCCACATATCTCTGTCTACTGTTCCCGAATGGGAGTTTATTTAATCCTTAGTTATCCAGAGGAATGTATTCTTTGTGACCTTCAAGTATTTATTTAATCTTCCTGCCAGTATTAAAGCAGGTTCTAATATTTTGTTGCCTTAGGATTCAGCCTTTGACCGTGTTAACCATACTGTACTTTTACATAAAATCCGTTCTCTCGGATTGAATGAATTAAATATTCATTGGATATCTTCGTTCCTTCGTGACAGATCGTAAAAATAAATAATTTCTTGTCAAATACTATTTCTATTACTTCAGACGTGCCTCAAGGTACCCACTGTGGCCCTATTTTATTTTTATTATTTGTGAATGACATTGATAGTGTTATTTCGAACAGTATGCACTTAATGTATGCTGATGATATAAAAATATTTAGAATAGTTAAATCGTTGAATGACTGCGCTTCACTACAAGCAGACATGGATCGTTTGTGTGAATGGTGTCAGTCTAATAAACTATTTCTAAATATTGATAAATTTAAAACAGTATCATTTACTCGTAAAAATCACACTCTGGCTTATGATTATACAATTGGGGATGCAACTATCTATAGAACAGCTGAAATAAAAGACCTGGGGTTATATTTGATTCTAGGCTGAATCTCAATTCTCATATTTCATATGTTGGTAATAAATCAATGAAGACATGGGGATTTGTTTGGAGAATTTGTGAACTTCTGAATGTCAGCTGTTTTAAACGATTGTTTTGAGCCCTTGTTCTTATTATGGAATATGCCTCTGTGATTTGGTGATTTGGGCTCCACATATTATGTATAATAAAGTCTGGCCGCGCTATGAAGGCATCTGAGGTGCTATCTATAACCTTTTAAAAACGTCATTTATACATTGAAACCGATAGTGCACCAATAGCTAGCAAGTAAAGTGCAAACATCTGTGAGTGTAAAGTAACAAAATATCCAATCACTTCTGATGAGGGCGGCCCTTCCGACCCTTCAATAATCACCCCAGACGCCTTCATAGCGCGGCCAGAGTATATCAACAGATTAGAAGCTGTCCAGAAGAAGTTCTTTCGTACACTTGAGTACAAACTGGAGAGGATTCGTGAACAGGGGAGCTATGTGGATATAATGGTGGAATTCAACATGAAGACTCTAGCTGATCGTCGCCAAATAAACGACTTGTGTATTCTCTATAAACTCATCAATGGATTGATTGAATGTCCAGAAATTATTTTACAGCTAGATTTTTATTTTTCACCAAGTAATCGTCGATTAAGAGAGTTGCCATTGTTCCGTTTGAAAACCTTCAACACGAATATTTGCGCAAACAGCTTTAATAAGCAATCCTGGTTAGATTTTTTAATATATCATATGTTAATTTTTAAAATTGCCTTAAAATGTATATATCATAAATGTATCAATTAGTAGATATTATTTTATTTCAATTCATACCTTATTTTCTATTAAATTTGTATTATTTAATTTAGTATTAAGTCACATGAACTTGACAATGTTTTTTTGTATTTTTTTGTGAAATAGGGGTTTCCCGTTTGTAAATAATTAAATAAAATAAAAGTATAAAGTAGCGAAAGACGGAATAATTTTTGTCGACCGTTAACAAATAAAATGTTTTTTATCAAAAATCGGGCGTAATAATCGAATTAGAGTGGTCATTTGAGCTATGTAATGTTGCTCATTACCCCCTAGTGAAAGAATAAGTTTCTTTCATTGAATGCATAGATCCTTCATAGGATTTTTGAAATATTTCAAATTGACACCACGTACCTACGTCAAAATTTCTTGTCAAAATTTTATAAACATTATTTCAATATTTAACGCAATTTGAGGGGATTTTGAATAAAATATTATATTATGCTCATGTGGAATTCCTCATTAGTTCCTTAAGAAAATTACTTAAACTTTTTCTTTCGGGACTAATTACGTACATTCCACATTCGTATAAGAAATAACTATTACCTTCAAATTTTGGATTTCCCGGCAGAGAGCGATTACACTTCGGGTGCCATTGACGTTTATTCCAAAGGCCAAGTTTAATTTTTCGTCAAATTTAACAGTGGCGGCGACGTGAAAGACAATGTTGACATTCTTCATGAGAACTTGTCTATCGTGGATGCTGATTCCTAACCCAGCAATGGAACAATCACCCGCAATGCCGACCACTCTGTGCTTGTACTTGGGCTTCTCCTTTTTAAGTGTGTCAAAAAGCTAGAAGTAAACAAAACGTATTAATAAAAAATGTAATCGTTAATATGTATTATTATTTCTTAGATCAAGACAGATGCAATAAATGATGTTATCTATTATAATATAACGAGTGGGGAGATTATACCGTTGCAATTGTTTTTAGTTATCGCAATCGTTGCATTTACATCCGAGATTATAACGAGTAAATTTCAAAATAAATTTGCAGTGGTTTTAATTTCATCACGAGTTATATTCGGGTAGATATGACGAATCAAATATAAAATATGATTTGGTTTTGAATGTATTTCTCACATCTTTTATAACTTTAACGCACACGGTTCCAAAATGCTGCATTTTGTATAAACGTAGCGAAAATCAAATTCGCGTAATGAATACACCGCTTGTAACTGTCACCGTCTAGTTTATAATATGGCTCTCTTTATTTTGGAGTTACAGACTTGTATTATTACCGCTAGCCAATCAGCGTCGCGCACTTGCAACTGGTCCCTGACTTTGACTATATACTAATGGACTGCTATTCCCCCTCCATTTCCCATATGATCAGTTGTCCACGAGCTGGAGCCCGATATAGGTCCCGCCCCGGAGCCGAAAACGGAGCGTAATTTAAAAACCGGAAAGCAAAAAAAATATTTCCCGATGTATTCATCAGCAACGTGGAGAATGCAAATGCGAGCATATTTCGGCAACTCGGGTCCACTTTCCTGTTCTTTACAAGCAAAACATCAACCCATAATTTGCGAAGTTCCGGATTTGATGGAAATCTAATTCAGAATTTTAGGTTATAAGTAAAAGTCAACTGACGTGTACATCAGCTGACGAGTATTATAACCGCTTGGCATATATACGTGGACGTTTGCAGCCTTTTGCATAGCAATATTTTGACATAGTATATTTGACAATATAAATGTTTATATAATCAAAGGTGTGAATAAATTGCAGGGTATCACAATATGCAATGCGAGCTCATAGAGTCATATGTCATAGACACAAAATAGCTACCAATTTAGTAACATACCGCAACCATTTAGGGTCCCGCCGCGCCACCGTTGCTTGGAGACACACATGAAGCGGCGCTAGCAGTCCAATAGTATATAGTCAAAGGTGATAATACAACTTGTATTATCAGGGACCAGTTGCAAAATTCAGATCAATCGGACAATCGCTAGGCGACCCTCAAACGCCTTTCCATTGAAACACAGTGTATGTAATGATTAATTCCGTTAAAAACGCTATACTCAAGGGCGTCCACACGGGGTGGAGGGGACAGCTGCCCCCACTTGAAAATGTATGAATTTATTAAATCAAAGTAATACTTTATATACTAAACTTGTATGTAGTTGCTAAATGTATATTTTAACAATCACATCAAAATGAAAAATTATAACAAAAAGTGCGTTCCGCGTTGTGTTTTTGAACATTTTTTACACATTAAGAAAAACAAATTAAAGTAAATATCTTGTGAATATATTAAACATTTTCAGCAATTTAATCTTTTGGGTATTTTTTTAAAATTTTGTTCGACAAATTAAAACGTTAATTTTCAAAAATTCATAACTTACGGAAAAATTGACACATTTTCAAAAGTTTTAATCGCTTTTAAAGTGATAAAGTAAATATCTTATGAATATATTAAACATTTTGAGCAATTTAATCATACAGGATTTTTTTTCAATTTTTAAACGAAGTGTTCGACAAATTACAACGTTAATTTTCAAAAATTCATAACTCGAGGAGAAATTGGCTCATTTAAAAAAATTAGTTAGTTTTAAAGGTAGATGTTTCGTAAAGATTTTAATTTTTTGGTGGAATTGTATTATATCACTATTTTTTTTTTTAGATTTTTTTGTCTATCTTTAACTACTAAAAATAATAATTTTCAAAATTAGTTCAAATATATTTATTCTTCTTTCGATTTTTTCTTTGTTCCGCCTAATATTCGACCCTGATTCGTGCGAGAAACGTTAAATTTAACTGCTAAACGTTATGTTAGAATAAGAAATAGATTTATTTCGTACTTTATATTTTCATAATTTCTGGAGGAATTCTAGTGGAATTAGGTTAACTATCTGGCGGAAATATTATGTGATCAGTTGGCAACGCTACGCCCATGCCCACCACCCACCCCTTCAATATATATTTATTCTAGAAACACTCTATATGCATTTCTTGTTGATATAAAACTCTTATTACTTTAATAACTACAGAAAACTGGAAACGGCGATTGTTGGTTAAGTAAACGTAGAAATTAAAGGTGATAAGTGGGCCCTATCCTACAATCCAACAAGTTAAACACTAACAAGGGTTTTAAAGTAATCGACGAAGGAAGAAAATAAATATTGTTTTTGTTTGTATTTTGTAAATTTATTTAGATGAGTAAACGTTGTTTTATGTTCAACTGGTTGGATTGTAGAATAGGCTCCACCCACCACTTCAAAACACTGTTTATGTATTTCTTGTTGATACAAAACTCTTATTATAATTATACCCACAGAAAACTGGAAACAGGGTTTGTTAGTTAAGCAAACGTGGAAATCAAGTGTGGTGGGTGGTCCCCATCCCACCATCCAAAGAGTGGTACATAAACAAGGGTTTTACAGATGTAAAGTACTCTACGAAGGAAAAAAAAAAAATTAAATACATTTAAGACAACCTCACTTGTTGCAGATGCATTAAATACATTTAAATTTTTCTTTTTAATTTAAATCTATTTATATTTTTTCTTTATTAAATTTAAGATAACTATTGTTTTTGTATTTTGTAAATTAGTTTAAGTGGGTAAACTTTATAAGTATTTCTTGTTGATATACAACTCTTATTACAATTATTAGAGATGGGCGCTATTTCACGTACCTGTGATTTTTCACTGGTATTGAAAAATCACAGGTCGCTGTTGTTACTAATATGCAAATATCACTGCTACTTAAAATCACTGCTACTTAAAACCACTGTTACTTGAAATCACTGTTACTTAAAATACTGCTTAAAATCATTGCTACTTTGAATCATAGCTACTTTAAATCACTGCTACTTCAAATCACTACTATTTAAACTGTGACAAACTGTGATTGATACTTAAACTGTGACTGTTATTTAAAACATAACTGTAAGAAGACAGTACAAGGTGGCATTTCTAAATGTTAATTAATATTCATTACTTTATTCTCCCATTTTTGCAGGGTATTGTATTAAAATTTTGAATAAATATTTAATAAAAAAGACAAATATTTATAAAATGCCATAGTATACCATATAAAATGAGATAAATTACAACTTATGAACTAAAAATTATTAATTAATTAATTGAGGTTTTATAAAAACAAAAAAAATATCTTACTCGGCATGGAATTGAACCACAAACTCCGATAAACTTGATAAACCCAAAATGACTCAAAATTCATTTTAATTTAAGATTCAGTGCAAATATCTAAACGTATATTTTAAAATAATACCACGGAAGTAATTTTGAAATTGCAAACTTCATGAACTGAAAAAAATAAATAAAGACAATTTACCAAACTGCGAAAATTTCCAAATGCTCCTTATTCGGGTGCTCAAAAAACTAAAACTAAAATCTTCAAAAATCCATATCTCTATTGAAGATGATTAAGGATAACTTTTTATGGAATTTTGTCTGCGCGTTTTATTTTTTTCTCTGCGAAGTTTTCATTCAGGAGCTCAAAAAATGAAAACTAAAATTTTCAAAAATCCGTGTCTTCATTAAAAACTGTAGAATTTACAAAAACCAAATAGATTTTGAATAAGCAATACTTCGACCATTGAGGATATTTTTAATAGAATTTTGTCTGCGCGTTTTATATTTTTTCTGCGATGTTTTCATTCAAGTGCTCAAAAAATAAAAACGAAAATCTTCTAAAATCCATATCTCTATTGAAAATTGTTGAATTTACAAAATCAAATTGATTTTGAATTAGCCATTGAGGATGTTTTTTTTATGGAATTTTGACTGCGCGTTTTATATTTTTTCTGTGATGTTTTCATTAAGTGCTCAAAAAAATAAAAATAAAATTTTCAAAAATTCATATCTCCATTAAAAATTGTTGAATTTACGAAAACTTTTTGATTTTGAATAAGCGATACTTCGACCATTGAGGATATTTTTTAAGGGTTTTTTTTTTCTTTCAAGTGCTCAAAAAATTAAAACGAAAATCTTCAAAAATCCATATCTCTATTAAAAATTGTTGGATTTACAATAACCGAAATGATTTTGAATTAGCGATACTTCGGCCATTAAGGATGATTTGATAAGGAATTTTGCCTACATTTTTATATTTTTTTCTCCGATGTTTTTGTTCCAGTGTTAAAAATTAAAACGAAAATCTTGAAAAAAATTTTTGAAGATTTTCTGTATTAAAAATTGTTGAATTTACAAAAACCAAATTGATTTCGAATAACCAGTACTTCGGCCATGAAGGATAATTTTATATGGAATTTTGCCTGTTTTTGGCCAAATGCTCAAAGAATTAAAACGGAAATTTTCAAAAATCCATATCTCTATTGGTTAATGATTATATTTCAAAATAATCCTTCGAGAACACAGCAAATGATCTTTCAAAAGATGCGTTTTTAGAGGTAAAACCAAAATAGGAAAACATGCCTAAAACTTTTCAACTTTTCAAATTTACTGAACAAACATCTCCAAAATACTTCTCGAATTTTGAACTGAATCAAGGATAGTCGTATATTTATTTGGTATAGCAGATAATATAGCCAAAATATTACCTTCAGTCACAGGTATAATATCAAAAGGAACACTATTTACGTGACCAGCTGGACAAATATTAGCAGAATCATATCATATACATTTTTGAGAAACCATTAACAATTTCAGAAGATGTTACGACGTTTACTAACCGTGATCACAGTCACAGTTTAAAATCACTGATATTAGAAAGTAGCAATCACAGGTAGCAACGTGATTCACAAGTAGCAGTTTTGCCCATCTCTAACAATTATACCTACAGAAAACTGGAAACAGGGATTGTTGGTTAAGTAAATGTCGCAATTAAGGGTAGTGGGCCCTATCCTACCATCCAAAGAGTAGAACATAAACAAGGGTTTTACAGAAGTAAAGAAATCTACAAAGGAAAAATAAAAAATATGTTGTGGGTCGGCTCTATCTTACTATCTAGACCAGGGGTCACCAAAGCTTTTCCATCGCGGGCCAAATATACAATTGCCTAGTGGGCCAAGATATAATCAAAACTAATTTCAAAACGTATAACTAAAAATCGTGACATTTACAGAAAATGTAACTGCTTGTCACGGACAGGACTCGTTGAGGTCGCGGACCGCATTTGGCCCGCGGGCCATACTTTGGAGACCCCTGATCTAGACGGTAGTACATAAACAAGGGTTTTATGGATGTAAAGTAAACGATCAGCAAAATAATGAAATGTTATTTTTTGTTTTTATAAATTGGTTTACATGAGAAAAATTTGTTTTATGTTTAACTGTTTGGATTGTAGGATAATTCGGCTTAAAAAGCTTCAAAAATAATGTAAAAAGACAAATAATGCCAAATAATTAGGGGAGCCAATATTAGCACATTTAAAATTTTACATGGCTCGCTTTGCAATTCAACGCATTGTATATCCTATTTGTGCTTTAATAGCACTTACTATTTGCTAACACTTTATTATGCGAAAGTGGATTTTCAACTCTTGCGAATTCCAAAATAAAAGCAAGAAATTAGCTGAATGTTGAGGCTGGTATGACCTAAGCCTTATCCTCGAATTACCTGGATACCGATATATAGCCACAGAAATCGCATGTACATTTTTTTAGTATCTGTTTAATTTTTACGTTTCATACAATTTATGTTTGAATGCAGTTTGTTTTTGCTTCTAATTTTTGTTTTGTGTTCATTTTGTAACTTGATAATTTTTATGTCATACTTGTTTATTATTGAAATCATAATGGCATGGAAACAACGTATATTAAACGACAAATAACGCTCTAGGGCGTGATTTCTATAACGCCCGCTCATAACACCCGCTCATACCGCCCGCTCATAACGCCCGCTTATAGTAATTATCAACAGATCAACTGTCAACAATTCGCCAAACGCAAATCAAGCGTGCGAACGTCGAAGACATCTACGCGGCGCGGCTTTCGACGCGACAATCGTATAAGAAAATCGTATAAGAAAATCTTCGATAAATTTAAACTACAAGTATGACATAAAACGTTGAAGGCACCACGGGCGTTATGAGCAAGACGCCCACGGTCGAGGTATAGCCAGAGAAAATACAAGTGCGAAACTCGCTCGGCTAGGGATTGCTGCCGCATGTCGGTGATTCGTTCGGTCCAAACCCCCTGTTAAAATACAATTATGAGATAATAAAATTTACAAGCCTAGTTTCCTTCTCGCCCCTAAGTGATCGAGTGACGGATTCCATATCTGTGATTTTTTTCATCTTCCAATTTTTGGTGCGTCATCTTCAAAAATTCAACGAAAAGATCTAATATATCACGGTTTAAAACAACCTGTAAAAGTTCTGGGCTTTCTAAAAATATTACATCTTGAGAAATTTACGATCAGAAATACAAAGAAGAATATAAAGACTTACTTTTATGCTTTTGTTTATTAGCCGAAATTATTGAGACAAAATTTAATTTCCTTTTAATAAAAATTGGTTTGAAATGATCCTATTGCAATAGATTTAATATGGATAATTTTGACAGTATAGTTGCAATTATGATGGTTGTAGTCAGGTCTGTCTCGAACGAAGGGAAATGGGAACATCTCTTACTACAATTTAAAACACCCGGAATTGCTCTATACAGGGGCGGCTCGTTATGTAGAGCCAAGAAGCCATGACACTCTCACTAATTTCAAGCTGAGCAAGAATTTTTAAATAATTCTAAAACACTGATTCATCATTTTAAATGTTAAAACATTGCCTGCGAAATTTTAATGAGAAGTGAACAACCGCAACGCATTTGTTCCCCAACGCAACGCCGGCATTTTTTGTTATACCTCATTTAATAACCAGGCGGACTAAAGGCGAAAGTCATGTTTACACTATAAAAAGTAACCAGAAAAGTAACCAGACATGTTTTGGCGGTAAAAATAAAATGATTTCAATTTCTTTTATCCATAACATTCATTCAACATTTATACCAACACATAAATTAATTAGACTTGTCACTGCCCCAATCTCCTATCACCCCCTAATTGTGTGAAACTCCATACTTCTAGCCAATCCTAAATATAATGTATGTTTATGATTTGATTTCATATTGCAATAACTTGCGCCACACTTACCTAATGAATCACAATTTTGTATACGACGGCAGTAGGTTTTAAAGCCTTCTGTATTAAAGCTTTATATAAGATAATTTTGGATTGTTTTCCCTCTAGCGTTAATGCTCTAAAATCCAACCATTTCCGTTTCTTGGGGACCGAAAATGACACCAAACTTGTGCTGGGTATTTATCCGTAGTTAAAAATAAAATAACTATTTCCACGAAAATCGCGGGATGAGAGGAATCGATTCTTACACTATCAACAGTAGAAATAACTGGCTAAAAACATAAAAACTGAGGCGAAATGCGTGGAAACGGTGGGATACAAGGATCAGCTGATCATAACAACGGCCATTACTGTTTTAAGCAATTTGGGCCTGTGTAAAAACGGCGCCCGATTGGCCAATCACAACAATGTTTTTTGGCGGCTATAATTTGATTTAGTCCGCCTGGTTATTAAATGAGGTATAGAATATAGAATGCAGCGGATCGGTGCGCGGTTGAGGGAACGCGTTTTGAAGGTGCATATGGAGCCAAATAAATTCTGGCTCATGTCATGCGCGCGACGAAGACACGCACGTGCACTTGTTAGTCCTATTTTCGCACCATAGACGATGAATAAAACTGATTTATTACGGAATAAGCTTTTTTGCTCATATACTATTGAGGAAAAAGTGCTAATTACACAAATAGCAGGCCTCAGACCGATTTTATTAACGATCCAGTTAAGGATACTTGTCCTCTGTATTTGATTTGTTTAATGCATTGTTGCAGATGTAAAAGTTTTTAATTTCAATTATTATCGTTCTTTTTTCTACACAAAAAGAAGGCATATATTGTATGCTAACTGGCTCTACCATCAAAATGTTCCACCAGCCGCCACTGGCTTTATAAAGACAATACGTGTAGAATGCAGAGAAAAAATAGCGAGATTCGTTGTACTTACTACACTAAATTATCGTAAATCAATAACGGTGTATCTACCACAAGATTGCTTGTGAAGGATGCGAATAATAAAATGCTATTAAATAAAACTAAATAGTGGCGACTAGAAATTAACTTCGTTAAGAGAATTTTTTAAAAATTAATATAATTATTTGCAAACTCTGGATGGAGTAGAATTGTTTTAAAACTATTATTCATTGAATAGTCGGAGGGTTACTCAAAAACAAAATACGTATTCCTGTAAGTTGCATTATGAAAAATTTTGAAGATAAAATCTATTTATATGTAAATATATAAGGGAAAAACTTATCAAAACTTGGATTGATAATCGGTACCAATCACCATTGGGATACAAATAGAGTAACAAGGCTGATCTTCCAAAGCAACTAGCTCACTTACAAACACAGATATAAGCGGCCGAATGATTTCGTGTGCGATAGCCAACTAGCAAACTCCTAACGAATATTTTATTTTATATTTTTTAACCTGACGAATGTATCTATAATCTGTATAGTTATCAACATAATAAAGATATTGTATTGTATTGTATAATACCATCACAATTAAAAAAACACTTCTATTGCAACCTTAATCGTTTTTATTGCATATTGCTGTTTATTGCGTTAAAATGTTTAATTATAAAATACTGATTTATTACTTGTGTCAATAAAATGAATTTAAACGATTACTCATAATAAATATATTTTATGTTAATGTTAATGCATAAAATACAAATTGTTTTTAATATTTTTGCTTTCTATTATTGCTTTTATGTATTAATAAGCTTCAGCTATTTCTAACAATTTAAACTATTAATTTTTACAGTTAGCAAATGATATTGATCATGTACGTCAGAGAAAATACAAATGCGTAACTCGCTCGCGGAGTGAATGCTGCCGTATGTCGCTGCTTAGTTCGGTCGAAACCCTTAAAATACAATTATGAGGTAATAAAAGGGTATCCCTAGATAAGATGGTCAAAATGTCACCCAACACGGATTTTTAAAGTATGAAAATATCATTAGTTGTGACCTTGAACCAAAGAAGCCGTAAGCCGTATATCAAAAAAAAAAACCGACATGACCCGGGAAGCCTCAAAATAAGATTTTTTCAAACATAATTTTTTTAAATACTGAAAAATTATTTAAAAAATCTGAAAAAATCACATATATTATTGACCCAAATACCAAATTAGGTGAATTTTTCAAGGTAATTAAAAGTTATTTAAAAAAAATGAAAATAAAAAAAAGAAAATTTGCCCATTGGTTTTAAATTTTATTTCGTCATATGACTGCTATCGCTAAATATCATATATGTGATTTTTTTTATCTTTCAACGTTAGGTGCGACATAACTAATATTTTTACGATATTTTGATATGTTTTATAAATTTATCAACAATTGAGTAGCCATTTTATGTAAAATTATTATTAGTATTTGCGTATTAATATTTTTTTTTCAGTTTCGTATAAACAACCCCATTTTTTGTCAATATATGAAACCCTCGAAAAATAGGTTTTTGTTTTTTAACCACTATAAAAATCTGAAAAAATTCATATATATTTTCGTCCCAAATACCAAATGAAGTACATTTTTTTCGAGGTCATTGAAGGTCATTTAGGGTATTATGTTATGCAGATTTTAACCAATGAAATAATTTACACTAAAGTCTTCAAATCTTCGCAAAAATACAATACCGATTTTTTGCATTGTTTTTTCCATACTCTCGAAGTAATCCTCGACAACGTAGCGTAGAGTTAATCCACCATTTTTACAGCATCTTGTATAAAAAAATATCAAAATAACATAAAAATTTTAGTTATTCGGATTTATGAACATGAAAAAAATCACAGATATGGTATTAACTGATAGGAATCCGTCACTTGGTCACTTAGGGGCGAGAAGGGAACCAGGCTGGTAAATTTTATTACCTCATAATTGCTTTTTAAGCTGAGGCGGGATTCGACCGAACTATGGTATGTGGTAATAAAAAAAAAGATAAATAAACTGGTGCTTCCGCTCTCATACACCTGTGCCGTGAAATCTCCCTATCCTTTTCCAACGTTTTAAAACGTTGGAAAAATTTACCGGTTATATTATTTGTTTAGAATATGGAATATCGGTAATTTTTAACAATAAAAATTGTTAAGCGAAAAATTCTTAGGGGGGGGGGGGGGGTAATTACCCCCTTGCTTGTAAAAGAGGGTTTAAAAATTTATGATTTATTCTATGTCATCCAATTTTAAAGATGTAATGGTACACTCGGGCTGGGCTAAAAAAATGATTTATTTTCCATCCATCGGATGGTATACTGATTGTCGAGCTGTATATTCTTATTCAACGTTGGACGAATGTGTCTCGATGTGAGTCGGTACCGAATACGAAAATAAACACAAATGTTTATTACAATACAATACATAAATAATAATAATTGATGCTTCATATCTTATTTCTTTCACAATATTGTTGGTAGGCGGAAAAAAGGCGTGTAGTATATCCCGCGGGAAGAATAGATATTATTACAACTAGGGAAATGTATTCATATTTCCCGTGTTGTAATCAATAGTTTTTTTCTGATTGAAAGAATATTGTTCTGTAAATGGGAAAATATTGGATTGTAAATTTTTGAATTTATCGGATTGGTAACGTTGCTAAGGGCCTTGTTTGTAAATATCATGGTTGACTTGTTTTGGTATTTGCGTTGTTTCATAAATTGGTGAAATATCAAACTATGTGTTAACGCAAGCGACGAAAGACCGTGAATGTTTGGTTCCCGTAAAATCCAAAGCTGTAATATTCATAAAGGATACCTTCCTAAGAAATCGGAGGTCTTGTCCCGAGAGCAATTAAAACAATTCTTGCGAGAAGCTCCTGATGACAATTGTTTGATGTCTATATTTCCCTAGGGAAATATGAGCACATCATATTTCCCTAGGGAAATATAAGTGTGTTGTGACATATCGTAACTAAGTCAATATCACTCAATATTGTTTCAATCAGAAAAAAAACGCTTTAGCAGCCCTTAATTATTGGCGGTCTCGCTCGCTGCGCTCGTTCGTGCGCCAAACACGTCTGGCTGCTAAAGCATAGTTTCTTCCCTTGGTGAACAATATACTATTACTTTCGAAGTACATGCAGTGTAGTCATTTCTTTCTAGCAAATCTAGCAAATATAATATGGAAGGATATGTAATTGTTTGACATTTTCCAAGCAAAATGAGTCATACCCAGCTCTCGATGGTATTACTATTAATATGGAAATAGACTTCGACTACAAGGTCATTCCGCCATCACCGATTGTTTATATTGTTTAAATTCCAATTCCAATTCCAATGAAATGAGAAAACCACTAAACATCCGTGGATCGGAATAGTAAATTTTCGTTAATAAAAGCTATTGTCGTGCGTGGATATCAGGTTCCAAACCGCTCCTTCGTAGAAATCTCCCTTTTCCCGAGTCATATGTTTTTTAAATATCTTTAATTCTTTTTGTATCTGTTTGAATTCAAAACTTGAATATTCAAAGAAGAAATACCTACACGGTGGGCCAAAAAATGGTACAAGTAGTTTAATACTGTCGTATCTTCGTGAGTTATTAATATTTTAAAATAATTAATACCACACTGAAAAGCCCTATTTTTACAGATAAGATAAAGAACTTTTGCTCTAAAGAAATAGTACTTAAACTTGTGCCCGAAGCATCTTCTTGACTACAAATTAGTGCATGAACTTCTATCCTTTCAGGAATACGTACTGTACGTGGTCTTCCGCGTAATGTTACCGTAAGTTCTGAGTTTAGTTATTAATCACTGTATACTTATAATCGATCAACCCTTTTGTGGGTACTTACTAATTTTTTGTGCAGATAAATTGTCTTATTGGAACAAATGTTTAATGAATATCTTATCTTCTTTGCTTAGGCGAACCATTTTTCCTTCATTAATGTAAAATATCCTCGATTAAAAAAAAAAACCTTTCAAAAATGCAATTATTCATTTTTTTTTAATCTACAAAGGGTAAATATTTTGTATTTTGTACCGTTTTTTTTTTGCCCACTGTTTAGATACAAGCACTGGCGTATCTACAGATATTCCACTGGTTCTATTCAATCTGGGCCGAAAGGCTTTAGGGACTCTAGTAATGTAAACTCACAAAACACTTCTTAAATAAAATCGCAGGTGTTTAAAGTTTTAACCCAATACATTTTTATATTTATTATCACAAATCCCACTTCCCAGTTTGGTTTCGATCAAAAAATTTAATTGTAAATTCATAATTGTTTCAATATTTACGAATTGGTAACTCATATTATTAGGGATAGCATAATAAAATAGATATAAATTCTACCAAATAAAAACACACTTTAGATTCACAATATTTAAAATTGATAAGGCGAAATTAGTCAAGAATTTTAAACATTCAGAATCTAAACTGTGTTTGTATTTGGTTAACTATCAAATAAAAACATTTGGTAGTTAATACCTATATAATTTCTTCGGGTTTTATTTTGAAACACTATACATTCAGTTTGTTTTTTAATGCTACTATCACTATCTTATTATTTGACTTGTAAATGCGACATGGGGTTTTAAAAACTTCGAGAAAATGGGGCCCGCACAAAATATTTCAAACCCAGGCCCGAAAATTCGTTGATACGCTACTGTATCTAAGTAGGTGGCCTATAAGTTTTGCCCACTAACTTATTCAGCTCCTGACTTTATGCATGGCATTAGTGAGAACAGGAAATTGACACACGCGACATAAAATAAACATATTGAAATTTGTACATTTATTTATAGTATGATTGTTTAGGTTATATTCCAAAAAATTACATGGGTAGGAACACTCGTGGAGTCAGTACAAAATTCAGAAATCTATCGAAAATTCGATAGTGGTATTATACAATATGTCTCTGTAAGTTGGAACCATATGGAAAACTTCTTTATTATTAAATTTAGGAAAAAATGTTATTCTTAATAAAAAGTTCTGCATTGTCTAAAATCTAAAATGCAACCTTAAGATATCTAATGGTTTACTAGATTTTTCAAAAAATATTAATTTTGCTCTAGAGTAAAGTATATTTATTTTTGACAATATCGATAAATGTTATTAAGAGAAGTTGATCACAACTAAAAACCACGTTAAAATTTGTAATAACGTCCGTTTACATTGAACAAACTGTTTTTTTTTCTTTATCGAAACATACCTCTAAAATAAGAACGTAAATTTAATTGTAGTTACCTGTAATCTAGTATTCACTGGCAAATGACAAGAAATTTTCGACAATGACCATCAAAACATGTTAGAATTTATAAAATACATACAAATGGCAGTGTTATTAATTTGCGAAGAAAAAATTGAAATTGTTTTGATTGTAGGAGAAAACTATAGAACACATAGAGAAGCAGCAAGTATTTTTAACAATAGACATCCCAATAGAAATATTAGTCATTCAACTGTGGCGAAAATAGTGAACAAATTCAAGACCAGTGGAAGCATTAAAAATAATTTTAATGTAAAACAAAAATTAGTTGCCAATGACAACACGCAGTTAGAAGTAATGCTGTCTGCTGTAGAATATCCAAAAATGTCATTGCGCAAAAGGAAATCCTTGATACAGAATAATGTAAGCAAAGATACAGTGGCAAGAATTTTAAAACTAAATAAACACAGATCATTCAAACCAAAATTCGTTCACACATTGAAAGAAAGATATTATAATAGGCGCTTTGATTTTTGCTGTGTCATCCAAGGAACGTTAGAAGATGATCCTTTTTTTATGAGACGTATACATTTTTCCGATGAGGCAATATTTTCTGCAAATGGAATTGTCTCGTCACAACATTGTCGCTGGTGGTCTGAGAAAAATCCCAATTTTACAATAAAGACTCGTGACCAATATTCGTTTAAAACGAACGTGTTGTGTGGTATTTATAAAAACAGATTAATTGGACCCGTATTTTTTCCACCAATCTATGAATGCCGAACGTTATTTACAATTTTTACAAAATCACATCAATGATTTTATGGACGAACTTCCCTTACAAGAACGTCAATGAATTTGGTTCCAACAAGAAGGTGTCTCATGCCACAGTACATTAAATACTAGGAACTATCTTGAACATATTTTCAATGGAAAAGTGATTCACAGATATTCCGATCTTTTTTGGCCTGCTAGATCCCCTGACTTAACCCCTCTGGATTTCTACTTATAATAATAATAATAATAATAATAATAATAATAAACTTTTATTGCCCAGCAGATTAAAAATAATCTTATTACAGGGAAAATTTACAACTTGTAATATATAATTAGTGTAAAATACATAAATAAATAAAATATATGATCAAGATTTGACAACGTTATTTGGCGTACAGGTACATAATAATAATAAGGTTAGTGACTTACGACTAACGACATATGAAAAATATTTATAATAAGCGATCAAGTGATTTTTGAAACATATTTAAACTATCGCTAAAGATATCAATCGTATAATGCAGGGGATTATATAATGTTATAAACCTATTCAGTGGGGAATGTGAATGTGTAACCGTATGAAATTGTTTGCGTTTGAATATAATGACGTTTCGAAATGTAATTCTTGGTACATGTATATTTATGATCGCTAATAATTGTGGGTCATCAATTATATAATTAATAATTTTATAAAGACATACGACCATAGCTATGTTTCGCCTAACGACTAACGATTGGAAATCAAAAAATGTTAATAAATCCGCATATCTAATGCTGTAATCTGGGTAGATATACATGCATCTGTGGTATAAAAGTCTTAAAAATTTCTTTTGTATTTTCTCAATAGATTGAATATGGATTTTGGATGTAGGGAACCATATCACATTCGCGTATTCTAACTTTGAACGAACATAAGAAAAGAATATTGTTTTAATTACATTGATATTGGTAAATTCTTTGCATGTTCGTTGTAAAAATCCCAACATCCTTAAACTCTCCGTGCAAATATACTTAACATAAGGCGTGAATGAAAGTTGACTATCGTAGATTATACCAAGATCTTTTATAGTTGTGCAGCGCTCAAGAGGTACATTATCTAGATAATAATTGATATGTAAATCAGTTCGTTTGCGAGTAAAACTTAAACATTTGCATTTAGATATGTTTAGTTCCAATTTGTTAGATTTACACCAACGCTCTATAATGTTTAGATCATTTTGGAGATATATAGCATCAAGAGGGGAATTTACAGACTTAAAAATTTTCATATCGTCTGCATACAGGAGGACTTCCGATGATATATTGTCAACTATATCATTAATGAAAATTATAAAAAGTAGGGGGCCTAGATTTGATCCTTGCGGCACACCGCTTGATGGCATATATTGCAGGGAACAATAACCATTATACTGCACATAATTGCTCCTTTTGTTGAGATATGAGGTAACAAGGTCTAAAGTTGAGTCAAGAACACCAAAATTTCCCAGTTTTGAAATAATTAGGTTATGATCAATGGTATCGAATGCCTTTCGAAAATCAGTGTAAATGACATCAACTTGAGATTTACCGTCTAGTTTATCGGAAACAAATTCCGTGAAGTTTAGCAAATTTGTTACGGTTGATCGTTTCTTTATAAACCCATGCTGCTTGAATGTGATTTGGCTATTTATATGAGAATATAACTTTGTTGCAATTATAGTCTCAAATATTTTCGCAAAATTACTAATAATCGAGATTGGCCGATAGTTTTTAATATCATCTTTATTTTCTGATTTAAAAACAGGTGTGACTCTGCATGTTTTCCATCTTTTAGGAAATACTGATGTACTTACAGACATATTAAAGATATGTACAAGTGGTGAAATTAAACATGATAAACAATCTTTTACGAGAAATGCGGGAATATTATCCGGACCTGAAGTAGAATTTCCTTTAAGTTTTTTAGCAGCATTAATAATATCATTTTCAGAAATATCCCCAAAATTGAAAGTGCTAACATTTTGAGTAAGGTTGACAAGGTCCCCCGGTGTGTGTTGTTTATATACGCTTGAGAAGTAGTTGGCAAACCCATTCACTATATCTAGCGGCTTATCATATGTAATATCGTTCCAATGAACAATACCCGGGATACGTGAACTATTTTTCTTTTTATTAAGAAATGTCCATAATTGTTGTGGATCATGAATAATTGAATCCTCTGCGGATTTAATAAATAGACTGTAATCTGTGTCTAAAGCTTTCCGAATTTGTTTACGCAGCGAATTTATTTTTGTTTTATAGTAGTTTAATTTGTGCCTACGAAACAATTTGCGATAATGGTTTTTTGTTCGTAATAATTTAATAAGAGCAACACTGAACCATGGTGGATATTTTATATTATTGCAAACTTTTTTTTTCGGCACACATTCATCAATAATTTTATATAGAACACTATAAAACTCACTGCAAGCATCCTCAATATCCGTACATTGTAACACCTTAGACCAATCGGTTACTAACATTTTATGATACAATTTACTAAGATCGGCTTTGCGATAGTTATAACTATAACAAGTTGGTTGACTCAATGTCCGGTTTGAATATTTTAATAGGATTGGAAGCAATCTCAGTGGATACATTTAATGCAGGGTGGTGCGCATCTTCAGCTACCAATCCATTGTTACTTGATACACTGCAGTTAAGATTGCTCCCAGTCAATACTAAATCTAATATTCGGTTATTTACATTTAATACATTATTATGTTGTGTGAAATTATTGAAATTTAGGAAATTATAAAAATCTGATAAAATTTGGTTACCACCAATACCATTAATAGAATATTGATGGAGGTTGGGCAAATTAAAATCACATATTACTACAGGTATAACATTATTACAAATGGATTCAATTAATTCATAAACATACGCATACACTTCGTTGTTACAGGAAGGAGGAATATAGATACATAATAAAAGTATTTCTTTGTGATTAACACCAATGGTAACAGAAACAATTTCAATTTCGGATCGCATATCAATAGGTACACTAATTTCATTTCTTCTACACTGAACATTGACATCTACGGCAATCAATGCGCCACCTCCTCTTTTATGTTGCCGGTCATCTCTGTAAACATTGACATGGTCAGGGAACAATTCCGAATCTTTAACATCATCCTTAAGCCATGTTTCGGTTAACATAAATACACTATATTCACTTGCTGCAACGTTATTATATATTTGAGACGTTTTAGTGCGAAGACCTCTTACATTCTGATAGAAGATTTCCAACGTGTTATTACAGTTACTAGTATCATACTGGGGTCACTTAAAACAAAAAGTTTACCAACAAGGGTCGTTTCAAGATGTTAATCATTTAGAGAGGATAATTTCAGAATCATGCCGGGAAATTTCTCCAGATATGATAAGGAAAGCTTTGCGGGAATTTGCCAATAGAACGATGAAATATATATGTCGAGGCAATAGTGGAATAGGTGAAAATTAAATTTAGATTTTTTTCATTAATAATTATGTTAGCGATACAATTTATTTTTTGTATTTATTGTTTTATTTCCAAATTAAAAGGAATGGTTATCATGTTTTTATCAATCACAAGAGAATATTGTTCATTATTGAAATTAGCAAAATTAATAGTAATTTATAATGCAGAAAAATTAGTAAAAAATAACAAGATCCATGCTAGAAGGTTGTAATTGAATAATTGAACGTGGTTTTTAGTTGTGCCCAACTTCTCTTAATAACATTTATCGATATTGTCAAAAATAAATGTAGGGTACTTTACTCTAGAGCAAAATTAATATTTTTTTAGAAATCCAGTAAACCATTGAAAAAATTAGATATCTGAAGGTTGCATTTTAGATTTTAGACCATGCAGAACTTTTTATGAAGAATAACATTTTTTCCCTAAATTTAATAATAAAGAAGTTTTCCATATGGTTCCAACTTACAGAGACATACTGTATATTAACTATTGCATTCAGAACACATCTTGATATCTTCATATTCTATTAATATTTCTTTCCACTTTTAATATTGATGTTTGTTTCGAGTTGCAGAGTTGGCCATGGCAGAGAGAGAGAGAGAGAGAGAGAGAGAGAGAGAGAGAGAGAGAGAGAGAGAGAGAGAGAGAGAGAGAGAGAGAGAGAGAGAGAGAGAGAGAGAGAGACATAGCAGTCATGTCTGAAATTTATTTTTTAATTCAACTGAATTAATCTAGTCTTTTATGACATGATATGTCATTTTAAAATGAAACTGACAAGTCGAGACAATTTGTGTTATTCAATAATGGCTTTCATCATTATGGTGGGCATTATAACCCATCTTACTATTTTTTATTTTCTCCAACTAACCCTGTTTTTCGTAGATATTAGTTCCAATAGCCTGTAGGCCAAATGTCGTAATTTTTAATATGCGTCATTCGTAATTTAGGTTGAATATGTTAATATTCAACCTGTTCGTAACTTTGCAATGCAAAATTAAGTCTTACTAAGACTCAGGGGCGGCTCGTTATGTAGAGCCAAGGAGCCATGGCACTACCTGTAGTGTCAAGCTCAGCCAGAATTTATAATTCATTTTTAAAACACTTTTTCGCCAGTTTAAATGTTAAACAACGCCTATATAACTTTAATGAACAGAGAAAAATCGCAATGCTTTTGTTCCCCAACGCAACGCCGCGGCGCGGCGCGCCGTTAAAGGAGCCAGCTTTCACGTAGCGCACGGCATTTCGTTAGGATATTATGGTTCCCGCGGGAAGACGCGCGGTTGGAGGGGTTCAGGAGAGGTCGCGCTCTGAACATGCATTTTGTGCTGAACAAGGTCTGGCACATCCCGGGCGCGATGACGCGGACTTATTAGACGTATTTTGCAGCGACATATAACTAACATTTATTTGCAATAATTTTAAGTTTTGTAAATTCAAATAGACAAACATCAGTAGACAATTTTCTAGTAGAGCTGTATATTTTTTACTTTCTCCGTTACGAAGTACGAGAAATTTTTTCAATTTTTTTTTAAGAATGAAAGTATCCGTTTTGAGGTCCCTGGATGCCATTTCAGCAATTTTCATTACTTCTTTTTCATTTTTGAAAATTGTCATCGGCAACCGATGACAATAAAGTAACTGTTTTAGTGTTGTTAGATTATAGCAAGGCCTTCGATAATGTTAATTTTGAATTAATTTTGGCTATTCTTAAATCTATTGGTTTTAGTACATCAGCGTGTGCACTTATCAGGTCATATTTAATAAATAGACGACAAAGAGTTAAATGTGATCAAACATTTTCTGATTCAGCCAATATTTTATCAGATGTACCTCAAGGTTCAATCCTGGGGCCACTTTTATTTTTAATTTATACTTGTTGCTTGCCTAACTATATTGATCATTGCCAGTACCACCAATATGCTGATGACACGCAATTATACTTGTCATTTGACATAGGCGATATGTCTAATGCTGAAGAAAAAATTAATCATGATCTGGCGAAAATATCAGAATTTTCTAGTTTGCACTTCTTAAAAATTAATCCAGTAAAAACAATGGCTATAATTTTCGGCCCTGAACAAAAAAGGCTAGCGGCATTACATTCTCTCCATATTCTCCTGAATGGGATCCCTCTAGTGTTTTCCGACTGCGTTTAGAATCTAGGACTACTACTAGATTATAAACTCCGTTTTAGAGAACACATCGGAACAATAACAAGGCGCGCCTTCATTGCACTGAAATCTATTTATATGAACAAAGGCATCTTAAGTAGAGCAAGTAAAACTATTCTTTGTGAAGCATTGGTCCTATCTAATTTTACCTTCTGTGACTCTGTATATGACACCTGCATTGATTTACGTTCTCAATCTCGAATCCAACGAATCTAAAATTCCTGTGCTCGACTAATTTTCGGCATACGTAGGAGGCAGTCAATTAGACATACAATTCAAGAACTTAACTAGCTTGTCATGAAAAGTCGTAGAATATTACACACTGCGTGTCAATTTTATAAAATTATTATAACTAAAACCCCTCCATATCTATATGAAAAGTTAAGTTTCCGTACTGATGTTCATAATTTAAATATTCGTCGGAAAGATGCTTTAACCATACCTCATCGCATCGAACTGTTTAAAAGAAGTTTCAGCTACAACATTGCTTTCTACTATAACAGATATAATTTTAGTCATCCTACATTAGTCACTTTTAAACGATATTTAAAAAAATTGTTAATGGAACTAAATCAAGACTACTAGTCATTTTTTGTTTTCTCTTCTTTTTTTGCGAGCATAGTATCTACTAACCTTTTGATCTTAAACATTTAAAATATATACTTTTTTTTTCTTTTTTTTTTCTCTTACTTATCCCTATTCTTAGGGCCGCTTTTACAATAGTCGGTTAAATTAAGGTTAACACTATCTCCGGATTAAATGCGAAAATACGCTTTTACAATGCCTAGTTAAAGTAGGGTTAAGGTTAAGAAGCAGATAATTCGCAGTTATCTTATCCGATGTTTGGAGCAGCAGATAAATCTCGGTTAACTCGCAGGCAATGCGCACAGCAAGCACACGCACCATACCGGCATTATAGCTATCTGCAATCGGTATTACATACAGGGGCCGTTAGAGGGCGACAAACTAGTTTCTAAAAAACATGCATTCTGGCATATTTCTAGGTGGAATATTGAAAAGCAGCTCGAGGGGGTCAAGGGTCGCATCAATGATTACAAACACAACTTTCTAACCTTTCCGCAAGCAAAACGAAAAATGCCAATTCTATAAACTGCGCAACCGCATGTATCCGCAATGCTGCCAACGTTGGCGTTTCGGAAGAAAATCTATCTAAGCGTTTGTAAAAGGCAGCGTGCGTTAACTGAGAGATAAACGATGGGATTAGTTAAAGAGGGTATAAGTTAACCATCATTTATCCGACGATTGTAAAAGCGGCCCTTAGTCATATATTTTTAGTTATTTAGTTTAGTTATTTAAGTCTGTTTAATATATATTTTTGTTTTGTCTTGTTTTTACGATCTAGAGGAAGTAACAGCGATATCAGATTTGTTCTGATATAATATGCTGATCTAGATTAGTTTTTGTCACTCATTTTCTGTAATATTGCATTTTTAATTATCAATATTTACTATTGTATGTGATTGAGACTGAGTTACAAATAAATAGATTTATTATTATTATTATTATTAATTGAGGGCCTCAATGCAATAAGTGGACAAGTCCAGTTATGCAAATTTTTGAGGAGAGAGGAAAAACGTTTTACTGGCGTATATGTTTGGAAAAAATAATTTTTCTGCTTCAATTTTGTTCATTTGTTGTCCCAAGGTTTTATAGTCGTGTTATATATTTGTATATAATATATTGTAATAACAAAAATATGGATTATATTTTAGACGTCCACTTTTTACAAAGTATTGAAGAAATATTAAGTAATGTTGATAATAAAAGACCCATTATTTTGAATATGTTTATTTCTAATAGACTCTAATACAATTTCTAGTATACTCATAAGTATTGTTTCTTCGACTAAACTAAATTTAACGTATGAATACGGAAGCTACTAATCAGATTAATACTCATGACGTGTTCTTTATTTTTGCGGTAATCAGCGATCTTGTCGTAATATCAAATATAAACAGCTGGTACATAATTTTTTGCAAGGCTCATTACGTGTTTATACTGTTTTTCTTTAAGTAGCCGAGGACCATTGTACATAACCTGCTCAGCACTTGGCAGAGAAACAGGTACAGCTATCTTTTTTTTGCAATGAAAATTTTTGAAATTTTGTCAACAGTAATTGCACAAGTGCATTGGAAATTATCGGTAACAAGTTTGTGCGATTTCGACAAACGAAGTCGGATTGTTTGCTGTTGTCGCTGTTGCCTGAAACAATGCGACTGAGTTTGTTGAAAGAGTGCAAACTTGCGATAATTTACAATGCACGAGAGTAATTTATCAGACTATATCCCAACAAAAATATTACAACAAAATATAATGACATTTACTGTCATCGCGGTCGTGTAGAGCCGGTTTGAATTTTACATTTTTAAACGGATCAAACAAAATTTAAAAATCAGAAACGTACTTCTCTTGCACTAACTTAGCACTGGTATTCCATATGGAGTTTACATTTTCTTTACAGTACGTACCGTTCGCGTTTCGCACGTTATGTGCTCTGTTTTCCAATATTGTAGAAATGACTTCCCGAGTGCATGTCATGTTAGTGACTCCGCTCAAACTTTTTGGTTGGGCCTCTTTCCCTTTTTCTTCAAGAGAAACACTTCCAATGCGGAGTTTTCACTAATTTTAATAGCGTTCTATCCGCAAACTGACGATTTGTATTTGACATTATTTTTCTTTAAACCAATCATGTGCTGAAACATAATCCGAGTAGAGAACCAATCATAAAGTCGCATTTGAACTCTACATGATATGTTTCCTGAAAACAGAAGTTATATAGAATCTTATTGGTTCTAATTCATTCGAAATTCGGCATGCTACGTTTGGCGGGATATAGTCATAGAAACTGATTCGCTGCATGAAAATGTTGGCATATCATTCTGATGGTATTTAAAAATTCTGTACTTGGATATTGTGCATTTATTTTGTTTAGTGCTTGGACTTTTCAAAAATTAAGAAGAGTAATGTTCTTCAAAATTTAGAAACATATTTTGATCCACTTTAATAACTTCAATTTTTTTTCCGGAATTGCGAATTATTTCGATATTTTGTGTTTCCTCTTCAAACGTTCAATCGCTCCAAAACTGCGATCGCATGGTAAGTAGCTATGACCAGGTTCAGGAAAACGATGGTAGATGGAACAATTTTTTTGTGTTAACACAAGACTATAAAGAAACTCAACCATAACATAGTTTTTGTTCTGGGATGCTTCAACATTTTGACCCTTTGTACCTTGTGTTTCATTAAAAAAGAAAAAAAATAACTTTTGCCTGTACTTCCCATGTGGATGCAAAAGTTATATAGCCATAACTGTATTTTATAAAAAAAACTTTACCAGTAGTGTAAACTGGTAAGGGAAAATTCTGTTGGAAATCAAACGTAATCACTTCAACATGATTTTGAGACTTAGCCAACAGAGTTTTCTCTTTTAGATCCTCATAAAATGTCTCCGCTTTGGCCATGTGTATTTTTTCCATAGATAGGCTGTTTTCTTCTTCTTCAGTGCTTGTACTACTTGTATCGGATTTGGGTTTACCGAAAGACATATTAAAGTTTTCTACAAAGTATTTTCTAAACATTTCGTATTTAACTTCGGGTTCATTTTTTTATTTTTTCTCAATAATAGATATTGTTCTGGCTCGTGCTTTTTTAATTTCTTTGTAGGTGGTGCACAATTCTGTTTAATCGACCCTTTGATACTCCATGGACTGCCATCATTGCCTTTTTGCATACTTTATGGATGTTTTGGCTATCCCAAATCTGAATACACAAACAAAAATAGTCCCTACTTTGAATAAAATAGAAACTTACCAGGTAAGTGCATGATACATGTTTAGTTTTAGAGTTTCCAGCTAAACGAGGTCTTCTTCGATTTACATTAGCTACGCTTAATGTCCCAGATAAATAGGAATCTTGCAAAACTTTTGTCTTTGGGGCATAAAACGACACAAAAATGTATTTTCTTGCTTCACGAGTTACACGGTCGAAACACTTTAATTTGCATTTGCAATCATCTCCCATAGCTTGTTCAGGTATAATATTACCATTAACGTCTGTATACTTATCACCAACTACCCTTTTCGCTTTTGAATGATTTCGTTTCCATAATTTTTCGTTTCTAACTCACTTTTTCCCGCGTTGAATTTCTAGGTTAGGAATTTCATCACTTTCCTGATTATTTTCATGCTCTTCGCGATTACCTTCATTTTCTGATGGTATAAAATCACTATCACTATCTGTTTGCGTACCAGCAAATGGATCTGTTTCACTTTCGGAACTCATTTCGATACTTATATAACTCACGAGAAAGAAGTGTATATTCTACTTACAATGTAACACTATACAGAGCGATACTGATCAATAAGTGAACATGTCTGGACTTGTCCAGTTATTGCAGTAAATTAGACAACTAGACAACCACCAATACACATATGTACGGAATACTATAGGCGGCAAATGTTCAGTTCTTGTACAGGATTATGAAGATACGTTAGATGGACATGTCTACATAATAATCCGTATTTTGAGAAAAATGGACTTGTCCAGTTATTGCACTGGACCCCTCAATTATGAAACTATAATAGTTATATGAAATTTATATTAATAATAATTGTAGAAAATGCCGAAATGGACCACTTATAAAGAATAAGTTTTTTCGAAATCTCTTTAGTTTTTGAGTTAATTAACTATTAGAATTTGAAGTGTAATTTGAAATTTTCATCTTTCATAATTTAAACGTCAGTATCATTCGATCATAAAAAAAATGTTAAAGAATAAAATACACTTACGTGGACATTCAATTATAAATCTCGAAACGCGTCTGCAGATGGCTATTTACTTAATTTTTACAAATTTTAGGGTTCAGTTTTATTGTTTAAAGGTTTCAAATTCAATTTAGTTTAATTTTCAAGTTAGTCCTGGGGGTAGAAATAAACGATCTTAAACCAATGTTATTTCCAGTGACGGTTCGCGGGGTTTTTTCTGGTACGGCCAAGGAACAAGAGGTGGTAATACAGATAGGTGCGGTTACGCAGCCAGCCGTCTCTGCAACTGACCCTACCTATCTGTATTACCACCTCTTGTTCCTTGGCCGTACCAGAAAAAAACCCGCGAACCGTCACTGGTTATTTCGCTAGTAGTACTAGTAATAACATGCAAATTTCTTTTGTATCATTTAATATCCGGCGTAGCACTAGCCAGGGAAGTAGTTATTTCAATAAGTTATTTGTTTATAGTTTTAGTCAGACTTACTTTTGCATTGCAAAGTTACAAACAGGTTGAATATTTACACATTCAGGCTATATTTCGTTTTATTAAATTTATTTAATGCTTCTGCAATAAGTGAGGTTGCCTCTAATTTACATATTTTAGAAGTTGTATATGTCTAGGCAAATTTCTTAAGATATCACTATTAATTTTCTTTGAAATTTTAAAAGTTTACATATAATACATTTTATGTTTGCTGTAAATTGAATTAAATTTGTTTATTTTGTCACATTGTTCCTTACCTTTGGAGCGTAACAGAAATATTAATTTATTTTAAGAACGAATATTCAGCTGCAGTAGTCGAATATAAAACTTTGTAAGCAAATAATACTTTATGTCTTGTTTATAAATCTTCTTTGGTCTCTCGCTCGACCATGATCTGCTAGTCCAATTGGCTGTTACTCATAAATATGTACATGTTACATTAATACAATTTTGATATATTCTTCTCCATATGGATTTGTTTGTAGCATAAATATACCAGTATAATAAATCCATTACACATTTTTATTGCAGGACCTAGAAGTACTTTTAATTACAAATTAAACCAAATCTTAATTCAATTAAGCACCACCCAAGAGGTTCCGCATTGGATATACCTACACGAGGTAAGTTTTATTTGGCACGACACGTGTTATCATAGGCGTAACTAGACTCTAAGGGGGGGGTTTCGGGGACTGATTTAACAAAAGACAAACGGGACTTCAGCTTGGAAGGAATCCCCAAATGAATCGCACTTTCAAGTAAGTATGCTAAACAGAGGTAGAGGCTCCGGGCCCAGAAGAAAATACAGAGTCCGCCAAAAAATGTATACATACTTTAAGGAACGAAAACTATTTATTGTGTTTGTTTTACATTTAAATACTGATCATACATGTAGTACTGTCTTCAGTTAAACACAAGGTTACTGTACATGTTCAAAATATTCGCCGTTGGCAGCCAGACACCTAAAGGAACAACGGGCGGCCAATTTTTCAAAGGAGATCATCATCAAGTACATCTGTACTTTCACTAATCACCTAAAACTCAGGTATAAAACTCGTTTAAACCTTCCATAATCTCCTCATTTGTTTACGACTCCTTCACGTTCACGGTCACCTTCACGTAAGTGTATTTTATTCTTTAACATTCAATTTAAAAACGAAGGTGCACTGATGAGAGATAAATCTCGAAACGCGTCTACAGATGGCTATTTACTTAATTTTTACATATTTTAGGGTCCAGTTTTATAGCTTAAAGTTTTCAAATTCAATTTAGTTTAATTTTCAAGTTAGTCCTGTGGGTAGAAATAAACGATCTTAAACCAATGTTATTTCGTTAAGTACATAGTACTTGTAATAACGCAAATTTCTTTGTTTAATTCAATATCCGGCGTGGCACTAGCCAGGGAAGTAGTTGCTTCAATAAGTTATTTGTTTATAGTCTTAGTAAGACTTAATTTTGCTTGCAGAGTAACGAATAGGTTGAATATTCATATATTCAGGCTACATTTCGTTTTATTGAATTTATTTAATGCTTTCTGCAACAAGTAAGGTTGTTTCTTATTTATTAATTACTTCAAAGTAAACCCAAAAAGAAATTTAATATAAACCTTTCTTACAGTCGGAATAATGACAAGTGCTTTATTTTATTTATTAACAGAATACCATGAGATAGAAAAACAAACAAAAAAAAATGTAAAACAGCAAGCTTGGTAAGCTTTCTCATCGTAAAAATATTTTTCAGTTCAAAGAAAACTCGATTCCAAGATATGAAAAAAATTACAAGTGATGCTCTAATTTCTTTCGCCAGTTTATTACAATATCTTAGTTGTTTATCATTTGACAATAATGAAAGTTATATGAATAATAATAAGAATATTTTTTTCCATGACAAAATATTATTCTTGAGTATAAAGAACTTAAGCTAACAATGCTTTAACGATTACATTACTAAAGTCAAAATAGTCTCTTGTCACTCTTGAGCTCAGAATTGAACACGAGTGTGATTATTTCGAAATCTAGGGTAGGAGTGTTTGCAAATTTTGATAGAAAAATGTATTGCAATATATTTTAAGTGAATCTAAAAAGAGTTTGTTTCAATTATTTTTTATTTTTATTTTTGGCGGTTTGGAAAATTTTCGACCCCAGAATTGAAGTGGGGGTGTTCAAGTGTGATTATTTAAAAATCTAAGCTATGATATTACATGATAATAATGTTTGTTCGTGCACATAACATGCACAGGTCAATAAAACAAAGAAATACAGAATACTATAGTTACAATATAAGTAACATGAATTTAGTCACTACCGGTTTTTGTATCGAGAAAAAATCCAAACATGTAACAAATTAAAAAATTAAAATTTTTTTAATGGCTTAAAAAACAGAACAGTATATGCGAAGAGGTTAAATTACTACATTGTACATGAGAAAATCTTTAATACTGTATGGAGCTCTTGTTAATAAATGTTTTTTAATTTTAATTTTAAATTGATTAAATTGCAAGTTTTTAGTTTCAGCTGACAATTGGTTAAAAAACTTTATGCCCTATTAATTTGACCCCGTTTTTCATTTTACAAACCTAATTTTTGATTGCACCAGATTACATTTTGCCCTACTAGTGTGGTATTCATGATATTCGTGCGTGCTATATAGATTTATGTGTGATTTAATATACTAGACTTTTATTTTACCTCTGAACATATGATTGTTAATGCCTATGTTCAATCGTAAATAATCACATCAACGCATTAATAGATAGGCAACCATACTTACAACTTAACGGTCGGGGCGTCCATCGCCGACTGCGATACACCTTGTATATGTTGTAAAGCATCAAAAAGTAAGAGACCCGTATTTTTTTATGTGCTTATCTCAAGGTTTAGGGGGTGAAACCATCTCTTGAAGAAAACGGTATTTTTCTTTTTGTAGAAAATATCTCCTAAAATACGAGGTATATGAAAAAATGATTCATATAAAAGTTTTACAGTATTTTATGCTCGTTGCAACGATGCACTTAATTTAAAAAAAATCACAATTTATATTTTAGGCCGTTTTCTTCAAGGGGTGGTTTCACACCCTAAACCTCGAGATAAGCACATAAAAATACGGGTCTCTTAACTTTTGATGCTCTACAACATATACAAGGTGCATCGCAATCGATGAGGGATGCCCCGACCATTCCCTTGTTAGTTTAATTTAACTAGTTATTCAAGCTAAAGATTTTTTTGTTAAAATAGTCTTCTTTAATTTAAATTTAAAAAAATATTTATTAAAAAAAAATTAGTTTTAATTTTTTTAAATTTTTTTAAAATATTTTTTTAATTTCTTCAGAATTTGTAAAAATAAATTTCAATTGGTTAAAATTGACCAAAGTAACCCCTAACGTAGCCTATTAAAATTGAACAAAATAACTGGTGACGAACGATTTGGAATACAAAGTTACAGAACTTTTTGGGGAGGTACCGAATAGCACTAAGTACAGCACGCGTGAGTAAAGCCGCTTTCGTTCCCTTGAATTGTAAACAACATTTTTTTTCAAGCCCAGTTAGGGCCAGTGTAACAGAAATTTTCAAGAATCAGCAACATTGTGTGCAATCATAACCTTGTTTCAGGTATGTCAGTGAATGTCATGTCTGACGCACGGCTGATAGGTTTTATTTTATAAAGTTTTACACATGAACACCAACAAAAATAATCTGACAGTGAAAAAATTATGAAAAGTCAAATATCTAACGTACTTATTCCCAATTCAAATTTTAAATTAATTAAATGATTGCTTCGATTGTTCAAGTGTGCTGATACATATACGCGTTACATTCCCATTTTTGAGGTTTGAAAAACTGACGATGCAAAAATTGAATTTTTATCGTTTTAAAAATATATTGCCGGTGTTGGGGGTGGGATTGAGAAATATTACCCGAATTTAAAGTTGTAGGCTTCCATGAAGATTATATTAAAAGTTTCTTGATTTTATTAAAATTTTGGGCGCAACGGATAGGGGTTGTATCAGTCTTTGGGACCCCCTTGCGGCTGTGCGCATGACCAAAATTTTACCGAACTTTATTTAAACATTTTACCGAACTTTATTTAAACATACTATATATGTTTTCAACTTGATTTTTACAGTTGTTTTAAAATTACCTATCTAATTTATTTTTTTCCCTTTCGCTTCCCCGTTTAGGAGACGAAAAGACGATCCTGCATCTGGCTGGCCCACCAAAGAATTGTACAAATACAACGCGTCCCCAAATAAAAAAATTAGCCCCTACAAAAATTGTTGAGATGTTCTTAAGGAACAGATTAGATGACATTTACGTTAATTTAAATTAGAAATAGGGGGTCAAAACCCAATGTCTTACAACCGCTGCCAAATAACGCGGTCTAGAACCGCAGGGGACGTTCCAAAAATTTAAAAAAAATAGAGATGAAAGCTCGTTGTACCCTTTACCAACTTTAAACATTTCATCTCTTCAATTTGCATAGGAAAAAATACGTTCATGAAACTCATCTTTGAAAAAAAACATATCTCGTTAAGGGAGCAACAAATCAAAAAATGGTCCAACGTAAATATTGTAGGGCAATGCTTTGTGAATATACTGGAGCTTCGACGGACTCTTCAAAATCAAAACTAAAGGCATAAAGATTCCCGAAAAATAATCTTGAATCGCTCACTTTCTGGGGGCCCCCAGAGATTAAATACTTGTCACGTTGTGATTTAAGAAGGAATAGAAAAATTCATTTTGAAACGATCGAAAATATTTACCGGCAAAATAAATAAAAGTTTAATATTTTTTTTTTTAATTAGAAGGAGGGGTCGGATCGAAAAATTTTATTTGGATTTTCTGTTGGGCTTGAGATGGGCTTTTCGGTGGTGTATCAGATTTTAAATCGGACAAAAAAAAATGTTGTGCCCCGCTGGTCAATTTCGCTTCCCCATTCCGTATACAACGTCATATCTTGAAAACTAAAAATCAGATCGAAAAACTCTATGGAGATCTTTGATACGGATTAAATCGACGACTGATATGCCGTCGTCAAATTTAAAAAAAAATCGTAAAATTCTTCGAAAAATTGGGCGCCCCACGAAAAATAAAGTTCTTACCCTTTCGACGCAAAATAAAATTCCGAATAACGCGCCGTTGAAATTTTTTGCGTCGGATTAAAATGGAGGCTCTAGAATTTTTTTATTGAATGCGGGGCTGGTTTTCTTTGAATAACTCTTCAAGAGTTGAAGATATCAAAAATTCGTAAGAGACATAAAACGTAGATACGGACTCTTTCTACAAAACTCATTGAAAATTCTAGTCGCGACTAGAAAGGGGGCGCGGCCCCGCTCGCGGCAGCACGAAAAAGCCACCTCTGCAGAGAAAAGATTGCAGTTCGCGAACGGAAAGGAGCACTTTCAGCACAGAAGTGGCCGTTGTGCCCCCATGTATTTGGGATTTTTTGAGCCATATCCGAACGTTCCAACTCGAAAACTCAAAAAGCCTTAGCATTTGGCGCAAACAAGGAAAAAAATAAAAATTGTAAAGAAACATTTTTTTGTGGGGTTGGTAACACTTTTTTTTAAAGAAGTTCAAATTTTGAAGGTAAACTCTATGTTGCCGATGTTGTTTATATTAATATTTGGTTTAATTGTGTTTGAATAATTTGAGAGCAGCTTATTTGTTATATCAGAAAAAAAAGTTATATTACAATCAATGTACTTATTTTTAATCATTCTGTGTGAATTCAGTACTACCCAAGAAGCACGTTGTTTATTTCTGAAGCCTTTTATGAAATTTTTATTGGCTTGAGTTACACTTTCAGAAATTAATTTCTTATGCCGATGACACGCAAATATATTATTCCTTTTCGCCAGATGCTCTTGCTATCGGTGAACATTGCATTAATGTTGATTTACAAAGTATTCTGCGTTGTTCCAATATGCTAGACCTTACAATAAATCCCGAAAAATCATGCTGCCTAGTGTTTGGTAAAAATAAATTATGCGATGTTATTGGCAACCAATTGAATTTACAATTAAATGGTGTAAATATACCTTTTAAACGACAAGCTAATAATCTGGGCGTAGCAATGGATAATTCGTTTCGGTTCAAACAACTAATAAATACATTTATATCTGCCGCTTATCTAAATATAAGAAACTTATATCCACATAGATCCTTTCTAACTAAAGCCACGAAAATTACTCTTTGCGAGTCGTTGGTTCTGTCTCATTTCAGCTATTGTTCAACTTTATATCATCCAGCCATTGATAAGTGTACCCATACTCGGATTCAGAGGGTTCAAAATATGTGTTTACGATTTATCTTTGGAATTAGGAAATTTGATAGGATCAGTCATAAACTGGTTGATGCTGGCTGGAATAACATGGAGAACAGAAGGGTTATTCAAGCGGTGTGTCTTTACCATAAAATTATATACACTATGAAACCTCCCTACCTGTATAATAAAATCGCATTTAGAAATGATGTCCACAGCATCAATACTAGATTCAGAGGACGTATATCACCACCAAAGCACACTACTTCTTTGTATGAACGATCATTTTCTTTTCAAATCTATAAAATCTATAACAATCTGCCTGATGTGCTCACCTGTCTGAATTTGGCCATGTTTAAATCTGCTATCAAGAACAAGTTTCGTGTATGATTATTTGATTTAGTAAGTATGGAACTTATCTTTAAGTAGTTTTAAGAAAGCACTATGCATTTTATTTTTTGTTCCCAACTAAACTGTTTCTCTACAAACGTTTATTGTGTTAGTTCAACGTCATTATTATTAGTATTATTATTTTTTGTCTGTTCAAATCTCCATTTTTAGTTTTCTCTATATGCTAAAGGTTTGGATGGAAGAACAGCTGGGTTGTTACCCAAAGCTGAATCCCACCTTACGATTATCTCTAATTTATTTTGTAATTTTTCGCTGTATATATGTGAGTATCACCACCATGTGAGAATAAAGTTTATTATTATTATTATTATTATTATATTTTTCTTTCTGTAGTCAGCTCTATGAATTTTGTAATCGGTGTTGGATTTAGTTTGTGGCGCTCATCAATAAAATTCATTCTCTCACGCATATCCCGTAAATTAGCATTAAACCAATATACATTATTCTTGTTTTAAGAATTGCTTTTGTTTAATTTTACTGAAAATAAAGAACTAATTCCTTCACTTAGTAAATTAAGCGTTATACACCACGTTTCATGGTAATTAATTGAACTATTTTATACAAAATTCCAATGTACGGAAGACATTTGATTGAATAAATTGCATTTACCAATTTGAGTTACAGTTATGACTTGATAATTTGAACTTATTGCGTTAATTTCAGTTCTATTTTCAGAACATGAACCGGATATTTCTGTATTTAAAAGTTCAACGTGTATTTGTTCAGGAATAATATTTGCGTAAACGTTATCAAGACAGTTTTTTCTGGTATCAATTGATCTCCGTAATGTTTTTGTCGTAATCAGGCCCTCGCGTTCCGATAGGACCCGATCAATACGTTCTTGAAATGAACTCCAAAAAATTTCGGGAAATAATTGATGCTCTTGTGAGTTTACAACTGAAAACATCGTGTTTACTGACGAATTCACGATTCCATTACACGGCAAACAATCCATCGAATCTTCGATATTAATGAAAACGAAATCGGCAATTAAATTTAAGGACACACTATTCTGAAAAATTGACTGTTTCGACCGGCATTTATGGGAATAATATTGTTGGGCCTCTTTTTATCGATGGATCTTTGGGGGGAGCACACTCGAATCTTCTTTAAAATCAAATTGTGTCTGCATTAAGAAATCTGAACGACGTATCTGTGTGTGGGAAATTTTGATAAAGAAAGGAGATTTTCTACCCAAACTTTTGCCTCTCGCCATTAATGACTGGTTGGGTGTATCGACCTGGGAGAAACGCTAATAATAGTTTTTTTTTCTTCAGATCTTTCGTACGACATATAACTTGGCATTCCATTCCATTTCAAATTTGAAGGTTGACCCCTGCCCCCAACCCCCCAGCGGTCGCACACCGAAAATTTTCGCTCAGAAAGTTTGTCCCCAAAAACAATGGGATACGCATTCAAAGGTTTTTCGATTTAGCCAACAGTTTCCGAAAAAATTAAAGGGGTCAAACTTTGTAGGCACCCTATGTAGATAAACGTGTCGATATAAAATGTTAATAAATGTAAAATGAAAATTTATTATTGTTTCCTTATTGATATATTTAGTAAGAATTTATAATTGTTGTCCACGAAGTTAGAGTAAATTGTATTGTAGATTTCAATCAGGTGCTTCTTAAATAATTTATTGTATTCAAATGCAATGGCATTGCATAATAACACAATATATGATACCTATACCGTTCACAAATATTCTTGAAACGGATTCCGCTTGCCCAAAAACGGCAACGCATTGTGAATTCTAAACCGATTCATGATTACATGATAATAATCATTGTGCCATCAACGACCTTAAAATTAATTCTTGGACGTGATAAATACAAAGTAATCAAATGAAATTAGTGTATAGTAATCTGTTTATTGAAAATATTTATGATGATTTGCCAGATAGATCTATTATTTAAAAATTAAAATAAAACATCACTTTTAAGTGTTCTTTTTTTTAATTCGTCTGTTTTTTTTATACAAAATTATATTAGAACATCATTTGCCTTAAATGGTTTAAAGTATACACCAACGAAGTGACAGTTGTAAAAAACAAACATATTTTCAAAGACAACTTTTTATTATTGATATTTATCGTAAAACATATTCTCAAATAGTTCATTATAAGATCATCTTATCAAAAAGTACTTGGAAATCCTGCAATTTAATCAAAAATATTGTGTTATATTACATGCAAAAATATTATTTCCCCATCAGAAAAATACAGACCGGTTTCGGACTCTTATGCCTCATCAATGCAGTAGAATAGAAAATTATCTTGGTATTTGTAAGGATTTTTAATGCGGTCAAATGGGAGATGATCCCAATTTTTATATGATCAGCGCAAAATTTGAAAATCGTAAAGGGAGCGGTACAGAGAGAGAATCGATATCTATATCTTATAAAAGAAAAAAATATTTGAATGTTTTAAAACTTTATTTTATTGTTCATATCGGAAAACACGGATTCGAATTATATGTTGTTGCGCAATATGAGCAGTCAAAAACTTAACATGAGTGATCTGAGTTCACTTTTCTACATCCTTTCAACTTTGACTCTAGTGAGGGCGTATTAAGAGACAAGCAAGCTTCCATTCAAATTTAATAATATACTAATATTCTACACATTTCGAGTATAATCAAGAAATAGCCGCAGACACACCCTTTATATTTTCAAGGGAAATCTGATATTCCACCATGATACTGCTCATGCATAAAAATATAACCTTCCTTGTTTTTATAAATTAAATATTAAATTGCCACGAGTTTGCTTCGTTTGCAGAATAATAACTTCTTAAATGATGAATGCTTCAGTAAGGCATTAACCCAAAATAGACTTTAATGAGAAATATATTGTTCAAGAAATAAAGAAAATGTATGTAATATAAATAGACTATTGCAGAGTCCAGAACCAAATCTAACAGAAATTTTTAGAATTGCCTGAATTGAAACATTTGAAAACTGATTATTTCTTATAAAATAACCCAGTATTGGCTGAAGGACTTCGGTCGATGGCCATTGTATTTATTATTTATTATTAACCCAGTATTAAAAGTTATCAAATCATCGCCAAATGGAATGTTTATTATTAACCCAGTACTAAAAGTTATCAAATCATCGCCAAATGGAATGTTAAGCAAAATGAATCGATTCTATTACACCCAGGTGTGAAGCAGTAATTACACCTGAAAGTTTTTGCGCGAAATATTTCTATGTTTTGTTATAAAAAACCTTTTCTATAGTTTCCTCCGTAAACTTTAATACATTTGCTATCATGGCGGTATATCATTTACTATCGACAAACTCTAAAAAAAAAACTAAGAGCGTTTCCATGAGAAAAGTAAACTACTAAAAACTCAACAGAATCTAAACTAATTGTAAGTCACTTAACTGAAATTATGTGAATTAAACATTATATTTAAAGCATCCAGTTTCAGTATCATTGTCACAATTTCAATTTTAAAATTACTTATTGTTTCTCTACATGCAGCGGTATTTTATTTATTTTATGCACCTTGAATTATAAGTAGATACTTGTCATGGTTATTACAGGAATTTAACCAAAAGCAAAGTGTTTTTAGAGTCTTTGCAATTTTAGTGAGGTAGTTAATAGTTTTATTTCTGTGCTAATTAATTTATTTTTTTGTCTCGTCCGTTAACAAAAACACTTTCCATTAAAACTTATGCACGGAAAACAAGAGTTAGCAAACTAACCCAAGTGTTCCCCTCCGATTTGAATGAAATTCGGTGAATTTGTAAAAATGTAAATTAAATTTAAACAAAAAACAAATTTAAATGAAATTTAAACAAAAACTAATAAACAAAGGATACATTTCTGAACTCGGAATTTAGAGTCGAATAAAATTATGTAAAAATATACAGGGTGTTCTATTTAAAATAAAAAAAGTGTTGATGTTCATTTCCGGTTAAACGGGGAGCGGATTTTTATTAAAAGTAGACATGTCGACGCACTTTATTTTCTAAAAATAACATTCCCAATTTCATAAAGATGTAAGTTAAAACGCAAATGATATTTGGAGTCTACCAGAATTCAGTTACACCCGGTATATTTGGTTTTCTTTATGTATTTTTTTTAACGAATATCATTATTGCAGCAAATACAAGCCATAAATATCAATCGTTTTTTTACAGTCCCGAAATAGTCAATACACACATTGTTTTTACATCAGTAGATAGACTTTGAAATTTTGTACATTTACGAAATTACGGTATCAAGATTTGTACAGAAGTTATAGCAAAAAACAAAAATTTGGCTGATTTTAGAGGGGAGAGTTCACCTCCAAAATATGTTTTTTTGCTGAAACAAAAAATCCCGTATCGAATATTTCGGCCCTCTACAAATCCACCAAATTTCATTTAAATCGGAGAGGAACACTTGGGATAGTTTCCTTGATAGTTCAAATATATTAAATCCTAGATTTAGTTAATATTACAGAGTGATTAATACCGTTTTCTTACATTAATGAGTCTGCCCAGTCCATTATCAATTTTGTTATTGTTGTTATATCGATCGTTTTCCTACAATATCTATCTAGAGTATAATTGTTTGCCTAAAGCTCTCAAAAACTTATCGTTTTCCAAATTAAAATGCGCCATAAAAATTAACCCTAATTTTAACTTACTGCACTAGTGTCATTTGTAATTTAGTTTAGCACGGAGTGAGACAAATTTTATAACGTTATATTTCTTTTTTTTATGTAACCTATAAAGTTCAAGTTTAATTAGAATATCATAATATTACCCAATAACAACTCAAATCTTGTTCTTAATTATGTAGGTTTGGATGGAAGAACAGTTGGAAATCTACTTGGATCTCAACTTAATCCCGCCTACGGATTCACGTTTAATAATTTTTCCCTTCAATTATAACTAAATTGTATATATGTGAATAAAGACATTATTATTATTATATTATTTTTAGAAATGGATGCTGGCAAAAGTTTCGGAAACTCGAAATAATAAAATAATAATTGAAATGCGGAAGTACCAATCGAAAGTAACTGAAAATAGAGGAAATTGATCGAATATAGCAAAAATATGCCGAAAAAAGGCTAAATAAAGGATTAGAAAGAGAAGTTTTCTTCTGTGAATGCTATATTAAAATTAATAGATTATACATTAAATTGTTTTGAGCAAGGGGACGAAGCGAGTTCTACTTTTCTCGACTTATCAAAAGCGTTTGACTGTATTTCGCACTGTATACTTCTCTGTAAACTATACTACTATAATATCCATCCCTATCCCATAGCAAGAAACTAATTTTATTTTATCTATCAGGTAGAACCTATACAACACTCTGTAAGAATACCATATAGGTAGTACGCGGTGTATCGCAGGGCTCAATTCTTGGACCGCCACGGTTTCTTATACACATTAACGACTTCTCAAGTAGCCTTCCTTGTTCAGAAATGATCTTGTTTGCTGACGATACCATTATTGCCAATTGAGCCGGATCATACTCTGATCAAGGAACAAAGATAAGATAAACTAGTTTAATTTTCAAGTTCTGTGGGTAGAAATAAACGATCTTAAACTTATTTCGCTAGTAGTTCTAGTAATAACATGCAAATATCTTTTATATCCGGCGTGGCGCTAGCCAGGGAAGTAGTTGTTTCAATAAGTTATTTGTTTATAGTCTTAGCAAGACTTAAATTTGCTTGCAGATTAACGAACAAGTTGAATATTCATATATTCAGGCTACATTTCGTTTTATTGAAATTTTGATTATTGTCATACAACAAATCTCCAAAAGCTACCAATAGATTTTATAATGTAGTTTGAAACCATATCTGTTGTATGGGCCCATTATATAAGTAATGCGCATTTTCTGGCAAAAATATATTTATTGATCGTACCGGTACAAATGCTTCAAATTCTTCAAAATTGTCTCCCCCAGCATCAATACACTTGCGGAGACGTGTCTGCCATTCCTAGAAGGCACCCTGAAACTCCTCGACGGGAATGTCTCTTTGTAACATGCTTTTTGAAGTTTTCCACGGACTCCCAATGCTTTCCTACCAGCTCTCTCTTCAGTCGGGGAAACAAAAAGGTCGTACGGAGCCAAGTTGGGTACGGTGGTCCTCCAGCCCACTGGAGGACCACCGGGGTATTACTCCGGGCCAGGAAATTGGTAATGATGAAGGCCGTGTGGCTGAGGGCATTGTCATGGTGGAGCCTGACCGTGTCTTTGACGTCAGCCATCACGCGCACGACCCAGCGTTTGAATCTTTTGAGCACCTGCAGGTAAAAGGCTGAGTTGTCAGTTGGGAGTCCATGAAAAATATCCAAAAGCATTTTACAACGTTCCTAAGAGACATTCCCATTGAAGAGTTTCAGGGTGCCTTCCAGGCATGGCGGACCCCTCTCCGCAAGTGTATTGATGCTGGGGGAGAGTATTTTGAAGAATTTTAAGTATTTGTACGGGTACGATCAATAAATAGATTTTCACAGAAAATGCGCATTACTTTTATAATGGACCCTGTAATACAAATATTATGTTCATCTTACTTTTGTACTTGGCATAACAGCCCTCAGTCGAGTACCTAAATCTAAATTTTTGCTGGTAGATACAGTACTTTATTCTGTTTAGAATTTTCATCATGTATTTTCCATATGTAGAAACCGTAACAGAAATATGGACTTTAGCTCACACGTCTAGGACAGAGTTTGCCAAAATGTTTAGATGTGGCATAACTTCAAATTGTGGGCGCGGAGGCAAACCAATATTTTAGAGCCTCTTATGTATTTTCACTCTCGAGTATGAAATATGCTGATCCTCAAAAACTACTACAAATCTTTAAATGGAACTGTAAACTTTGAGCTTCTTTGACAATTATAAGATTTATTGAGTTATTAAATTGAGTTTTTGTTTTTCTTATTCATATTTTCAACAAATTAATTGGGATTGCAAACCCTTACCTGTTGCAGAAGCATTAAATAAATTAAATAAAGACGAAAGGTAGCCTGAATTAACAGGTTCCTTTTATGATGGCCACATCAACATTTTTGAATTTTTCAATCATTAAGTCAAATTATTTGCCAAAATAATTTGCTTCAAGACTGGAAACGTAGGATTAATAAATTTCTTTGGAAAAGGTGTATTTTTGGTCAGCCAGCCATTTTAGTTACTGCAAAGTTCAAATGATCTTGATTGGACATATTGCTTAAGATTAATTTGTTGAAATGTTAATGTAGAATTCCTAAAGCAATTTCTGTAAGAACTGCAATTATGGTCATCATGCTTTGACTTCATGTTGCTGTAAAGTCAAATTAATTTTCTTTAGGCAATTACAAAGGCACGTTATCCACTCTATTATGTCCCTTTTTATGACTCAAATTTCCAATTAGAGAACGGCATATTTACGACAATTATTATAGACGAGACTTAGCAATAAAATATCGTACCTGGATTACAAACCAATTAATAATCAACTAAGGGCCGCTTTTACAATAGTCGGTTAAATTAAGGTTAACACTATCTCCGGATTAAATGCGAAAATACGCTTTTACAATGCCTAGTTAAAGCAAGGTTAGGGTTAAGAAGCAGATAATTCGCAGTTATCTTATCCGGTGCTTGGAGCAACAGATAAATCTCGGGTAATGCGCACAGCAAGCACACGCACCATACCGGCATTATAGCGATCTGCAATCGGTATTACATACAAGGGCCGTTAGAGGGCGACAAACCAGTTTCTAAAAAACATGCATTCTGGCATATTTCTAGGTGGAATATTGAGAACAAACTCGAGGGGGTCATCAAGGGTCGCATCAATATGCGACAAACACAACTTTCTAACCTTTCCGCAAGCAAAACGAAAAATGCCAATTCTATAAACTGCGCAACCGCATGTACCCGCAATGCTGCCAACGTTGGCGTTTCGGGAGAAAATCTATCTAAGAGTTTGTAAAAGGCAGCGTACGTTAACTGAGAGATAAACGACGGGATTAGTTAAAGAGGGTATAAGTTAACCATCATTTATCCGACGATTGTAAAAGCGGCCCTAAAAAATACAAAATGTGTGCAAAGTATGTAAAACCTCGCCGACATAACATAACCTCATCCGCAATGAAATTCAATATGAACTATAGTCCGGCTGGACCCGGGGTCCGGAGGCAGTTGCCTCCACTGACTTATTACAGTTACGCTACTGCACAGTGGTCCAGCTGCACTCAAAATCTGGCCAAAATCTTAAATTGCAAAGTCGAAAAGAAGCTTCAAAACTAAGCTAGTTTGAAAGATAAACGTGGATAGCATTATAAAATATAAATAATTTAAATAAAGTCGTACCCCATAGTCCATGATGGGCCGTTAAAGTCGTCGGATGTAGTGAGTGAATGAATAATAATATGGCTTGTGAATATAAAATTTTCATATGTGTGTACAAAGCATACAGAAGGCCTATGTGGAAAATTATATTGCATTATGTTTCTTACAACATTAAGCTCTTCTAAAAAATAATTTTAGTTCTAAAATACGACGTTTCGTTATTAAGATACCCATAATAATCATCATTTATTATTTCATTTTTAAGTAGCTTTTCACCTACCAAAATTAATGAAATTTCACACTTAACACTAAGTTGTTTGCTATAGGAGTTATTTGAAGTTTAAAAAAATTGAAAAACGCGCTGAATGAGAAATGGATCAGCCATTTTGTTTAAATTCATTTTGATTTTAGACTCGTAATCTGCGACCTCAAAAACCCCCAGATACTGATTTGTATCACTTTTTATATCATTTCCACATATGTTGCCGCCATATTGGATCCGCTATTTTGTTTAAAATAATTTTAACTTTAAATTTGTAATTTGCGACTTCGAAAACTCGCACATACTAATTTTCATCAATTTCTTATGTCATTTCCACATATTTTTCCGCCATATTGGATTCGCCGTTGTGTTTATAGTAATTTTGAATTAGGACTTGTAATCAGCGACGTCAAAAATCCCTATATACCAATTTCTGCACGAATATAAGTTCATTTGGAATTTTGGCCAGCTGTTGAGGATAGCTGGACCACTGCGCTGAGGGTACCGGTATTTAATTGGCAATATAGTGGGATATCAGTAAATACTTTTTGAAAAACAGACCCAAAAATGTTTTCTATAAAAAAAAAAATTAGTGAAATAGATAATAAACAGCCGAACGTTAAACAAAAACAAAAAAAACAAAAAAACAATTTCCAATTGATACTCTATAAATTATCGGAGCAGTGACGGCTCGCGGGTTGACTTTGGTACGGCCGAGGTAGCAGAGATGGTAATACAAATAGGTCACGCTGCCAGCCGTCTTTGCAACCCACCCTACCTATCTGTATTGCCACCTCGGGCGTGCCATGAGTCACCCCGCGAGCCGTCACTGTATCGGTCTTAAATTATTTACTAATAAATATCTGGAATTCACCGATTATGTGACTGTTCTTATTAGCTTGTATACTTTTCAAGTTAGTTTTGTACTCTTCAATAATGAGGGAATCAACAACTTCTATTTATCTAAAAATATGCATGACATAATTAATTTATAAATTTTATTGAACGCATTACTAATATGTACGTGTTATAAATCGGAATCGTCGCAGGTACCCTGCCCTGTCCCTTGTTTGTTTTTTTTAGTGCAGTTGTAACTCGATACACTAATTTGCGTAAGTGCCGACATTGCGAGACGAGTGACGCAAAATATGAGTAACATCCGATGTTATTGGGCATGCGGACGAATATGTATGTGACATATAAAATCGAGCACGGAAGAACGGTTTGAACGCCGCGCTAAATAAACTCCCTCATCATAACGTATCCCCAATCCCGCGCACTCTACCATCACGCTCAAGTGGCCGAATGCCCGTACTAGGATGAAGAGCAATATACTCGCTACAAGAAATATCTACATAACATTTTTATTTCTTTCTGATTGGATATCTTAAAAAGTTACCACAAGATTATTTTAAAATTTTGCACATATGTCAATTATGTTCCTGTCTAGACAGTAAGGAAATTTTATCAAGTTTTGACTAATGGAAATAAACACAAAAAAACATCATTTTATTTTTCACTCGTCTCTTAAATCGTTTGTAGTTTCTTTATTAATTATGATTTTGCCTTTAAATTACTTTATTTCCTAGATGTATGTATTGGTTGGCTACAAGTCAAATTTCACTGTTGTTACTTAATTGGTTCTGCAGTTAATCTGTTTAAAGTGAAATGTTGCTAACTTTGTTAATAATAAAGATTAAACCAAAACTTAAACACAGAAATAATAATCGATCTTTATATAACATGTTATCAAAATAAACTTTTCGAGAAAGTTTATATTTACAAAGATATATTCGATTTCTTGAGCGGCTAATTTAATAGGTACCCTACCCTTAACAGAACCGATTCTCACACTTTCAACGGGAGAAATAACTTGCTAATAACACAAAAACTGACAACTCGTGAAACCAGTGGGACACAAGTAAACGGTGATGGATCAACGGATCCTATCAACGGCCGTTACCGTGTTAGCAATTTTTGCCTGTGTAAAAACGGCGCCCATTTAGCCAATCATAACAACGTATTTTCGTCCTTCTGCTTATTAAATGAGGTATAGACGTTAAGGGCCGGTATTTCAATGTCAGCTTAAGCTGTGGATTACGCAAGCTGAAGTTTATGTTAAGCTGCGGTTTATTTAATATTGCGTTTTTCAGGCATTACTAAGCTTATTTATCCTATCAAACATTATGTTGGCAATACAATATTACTACGTATTTTTGGGTTGGTATTGAAGCGTGACTATTGCGACTATCTTCGTATCTAACATTTTCCCTAATAATTCCTGTCATAAACAGCTGATTATCGTACATGCTTCTTTAATTATTGATTTTCGTTTAATTCTTGCTTTAATTTCGTTTATTTTTGTTAGAAACAACATATATCGCTTCATATCTTTTTGGAAAATATGTATTTACCATTCAGGTAATAAAAAGAAACATGTGTAATTGTTTCGAGCACCAACACACATGTTTCTTTCGACAATCTGTCTACAAACTCTACTACACTCCACAGATTAAAATTATCAGGTCACTTCTTTGGCCGAAGTGGATGATCCACAATGTCCATAAATTGTAACAAACCTTCATCATCGGCTAATTCATATCAATCCACATCATATTTGTATTGTCTATTTTTCAGGATATAAACTGCCGCTTTACCCGCTATTCGGCCGTTGTCGGCCGCGTATAAAAGCCGTGCTTTAGCCAGGCTTATCGTCAAACCATGATTAAAAAACACCTAAAAATACCTTATATCGAGTTTAAGGTTAAGGATGGTTAAAGCCGCTATTGAAAACCGGCCCTAAATGTTCAACTCTCTGTTCACATTTTATTCTCGCCGCAAAAATTTTTGTTGGTAGTAAAAAAGTTACTAACAATTTAGTTATGTTATTGCATTTTATAATATCCGTCATTCACATGTAAAAATATTGTTTTTCGCGGATTGATATGAAATGTAAGGTTTCTCGGACTGCTTTTAGGCGGTGAAACATCACTTTTAAGGACTAGACTTTAAAAATGCTTATTTATGCCTAGGCTGTAAAAGTGATGAGCCAATCAGGTGAGACTACGTCATGTAATTTCGCCAATCAGATGACACACCGCGTCGACCAATAGAAGCCTCCCGGAAATTTGTTTGACATTACAATGTATTTTTCGCTTAATTATGAGTTGCCTTCGAATTTCCCGTGCTAAAAAGGCCAAAAACAGGTTCCCCGAAGTTTTAATAACACTGCGTGTGTTTTCCCCGACCTCCATACGAGTCCCTAACTTATACACGCACAAAAATCGAGTCACCAAACGGTGGCGAAATTTGCTTGCCGTGACCGGCTACTAGTGGCCAGGCATTTGACGTTTAACGGTAGGGTATCCATCAAAAGTACGGTAAACGCCCGCGAGAGGGGGATTAAATCAAATTGGTATGACTGTAGGCAACCCAGCTTACAGCGAGGGTAAATTAACTCAGTGCTATTTCCGTATATCTAATACATTCAAGGTTACGCCTGCGATTCTAAAAGAGAGAGTCTGCACCCCGCTACAGCGCGAGCGTGAGAACCGTATTAGAATATTTATTGTGGATATTTTTTTTTCGCATCGGTGGTGGCGGGTGAGAAGTTATAAAAAACACTTCTGCTGTAGCGTTTACTCCAAACCCCGCCCAACCCAACCATTTCACGGTCTAACGAGCGTCGCCCAAACACAATTGAAGGGCGACATAATCGTAAGCAAGTAATTCCCAAGAAATAATCTCTTAGGGATTATAACTTGAAATTTTCATTATTGTCATACAACAAAGCTACCAATAGATTTTATAATGTAGTTTGAAACCATATCTGTTGTATGGGCCCATTATATAAATAATGCGCATTTTCTGGCAAAAATATATTTATTGATCGCACCGGTACAAATGCTTCCAATTCTTCAAAACATTTTTGAATTTACGAATTATTAAGTCAAATTATTTGCCAAAATAATTTGCTTCAAGACTGGGAACGTAGGATTAATGAAAACTTAAGATAGCAAGTTTTACACCTTTTCGTTGTTGTTAAAAGGTTATTTTACTTTATGTCTTATAGTAATATTGGTTTCCAAATTAAATTCCTTTTCCAAATTGGTGTTCTACTATTCTAAAGAGTATAGACTTGTACATCATTTAAAATGTTAAACAACATATTTTAACTTTCGCCGTACAGTATTGTTTTCGAGATTGAAAATGTTCATGAAAATATTAATTTTGAGGTTCCCGAAAACAATTATTTTTTTGGAAAATGGTCTGTATGTCCGTGTGCTGTGTCGACCTATCTCTAAGTTTGTCGTTTTATGGGCACTGTGTCTCAAAATCTAATAGACATTTTTAAATTGCCTGTTGAGGTCATTTGTAAAAGTGTCTCAATAAATGTATTGTCTCTCTCTATTACAAAAATGATTATTCATCTATTTCAGATAACAATCTGTTGTTGATGGATGAATTTCGTAAACTATTTGATTTTCGAGAAAAAATTTTGAATGAAAAAATTTTGACTTTTTTGAGATAATGAATCATTTTTGTTCGAAATCAGATTTGAAAAAAATCCATGAAAATGCAAAACATCCGAAAAACCCATTTTATACTCTCAAATAAAGAAAGTAACATGATGGCCACAATGGACATTTTTAAAATTATATTATATACATGAACTTTATTCCAACATACATACAAAATATACATATGTTAGAAAGGGCCATCGATCGAGTCCTTCAGTCCTTTAAATTATATTATTTCGTTTTAGTCTTAAAAATATTGCCCTATATTATAAGTTGTAATGTTTAAAAAGTTTTTAAAACTGATGCCTTATTTCTTTTTACTTTCTACCTTATAAAATTAATGTATGTAAAGGCTGCGTAATCTTTCTCTGCTACTATGTTGAATGTGGCGAATCTAGCCGGAAGTTTAGATACAATAGTGATGAAAGTAGAGCATACTCTAGCCCAAAGTTCTGTTGTCGGCTCTATTATATCACTATGTCAAAATTCCAATCATCTATTGAAATAAATGTAGAATTTGTAGAGCAATTTTGGAAAAAGTGTATTTTTGGTCAGCCAGCCATTTTAGTTACTGCAAAGTTCAAATGATTTTGATTGGACATATTGCTTAAGATTATTTTGTTAAAATGTCAATGTAGAATTCCTAAAGCAATTTCTGTAAGAACTGCAATTATGGTCATCATGCTTTGTCTTCTTGTTGCTGCAAAGTCAAATTAATTTTCTTTAGGCAATTACAAAGACACGTTATTCACTCTATTATGTCCCTTTTTATGACTCAAATTTCCAATTAGAGAACGGCATATTTACGACAATTATTATAGACGAGACTTAGCAATAAAATATCGTACCTGAGTTACAAGCCAATTAATAATCAATTAAAAAATACAAAATGTGTGCAAAGTAAAACCTCGCCGACATAACATAACCACATCTGCATTGAAATTCAATATGAACCACAGTGCGGCTGGGATATTATACCCCGAAAGCAGGCCAGGGTCCCTCTAGACCCGGGGTTCGAAGGCAGTTCCCTCCTCTGCCTCATTACAGTTACGCCACTGCACAGTGGTCCAGCTGCACAAGTCGTACCCCATAGTCTATGAGGTGCCGTTAAAGTCGTAAGATGTAGTGAGTCATGCATAATAATACGGCTTGCGAATATAAATTTTTCATATTTGTGTACAAAGCATACAGAAGGCCTATGTGGAAAATTATATTGCATTATGTTTCTTACAATATTAAGCTCTTCCAAAAAATAATTTTATTTCTAAAATACGACGTTTCGTTATTAAGATACCCACAATAATCATCATTTTTTATTTCATTTTTGAGTAGCTTTTCACCTCCCAAAATTAATGAAATATTACACTTAACAGTAAATTGTTTGCTATAGGAGTAATTTGAAGTTAAAAAAATTGAAAAACGCGCTAATTGAAAAATGGATCAGCAATTTTGTTTAATTTCATTTTGACTTTGGATTCGTAATCTGCGACCTAGAAAACCCCCATATACTAGTTTTCATCACTTTTTATATCATTTCCACATATGTTGCCGCCATATTGGATCCGCTATTTTGTTTAGAATAATTTTAACTTTAGATTTGTAATTTGCGACTTCGAAAACTCGCACATACTAATTTTCATCAATTTTTTATGTCATTTCAAAAATCCCTATATACCACGAATGTAAGTTCATTTGGGATTTTAGCCAGCTTTTTAAGGTAGCTGGACCACTGTGCTGGTAGTACCGGTATTTAATTGGAAATATAGTGGGATACCAGTGGGTAAATACTTTTTAAAAAGCAGACCTAAAAACGTTTTCTAAAAAAAAAATGTGGAATAGATAATAAACAGTCGAAACAAACAAACAAAACAAAAAAAACAATTTCCAATTAATACTCAGAATAAATTATCGGATCAGTGACGGCTCGTGGGGTGACTCTGGTACGACCGAGGTAGCAGAGATGGTAATACAGATAGATTACGCCGCCAGCCGTCTTTGCAACCGACCCTCCCTATCTGTATTGTTACCTCGCCCGTACCATGAGTCACCCCGCGAGCCGTCACTGTATCGGTCTTAAATTATTTACTAATAAATATCTGGAATTCCCCGATTATGTGACTATTCTTATTAGCTTGTATACTTTTCAAGTTAGTTTTGTACGCTTCAATGATGAGGGGATCAACAACTTCTATTTATCAAAAATATACATGACGTAATTAATTTATAAATTTTATTGAACGCATTACCAGTATGTACATCTTATAAATCGTAATCGTCGCAGGTACCCTGCCCTCCGGTCCCTTGTTTATTTTTTTAGTGCAGTTGTAACTCGATACACTAATATGAGTAAGTGCCGCCGTCGGCGCGAGTGACGCAGAAATGTGAATAACATGGGATGCTATTGAGCATGCAGGTGAATATGCATATGGCATACGAAATCTAGTACGGAAGAACGATTTGAACGTCGCGCTAAATAATAAACTCCCCTATCATAACGTATCCCCCAAACCCCGCGCACACTTCCATCACGCTCAAGTGGCCGAATGCCTGTACTAGGATGAAGAGCAATAGACTCGCTGCAAGAAATATCTACATAACTTTTTTATTTCTTTCTGATTGACTATCTTAAAAAGTTGCCACAGGATTATTTTAAAATTTTGCACATATGTCAATCATGTTCCTGTCTAGACAGTAAGAAAGTTTTATCAAGTTTTGACCAATACTGATGTAAATAGACACAAAAAACATCATTTTATTATTCATTTGTCTCCTAATTCGTTCATAATTTTTTTATTAACTATGATTTTGCCTTCAAATTACTTCATTGCCTAGATGTATGTATTGGTTGGCTACAAGTCAAATTTCATTGTTGTTACTTACTTGGTTCTGCAGTTTGTCTGTTTAAAGTAAAATGTTGCTAACTTTGTTAATAATAAAGATTAAACCAAAACTTAAACACAGAAATAATAATCGATCTTTATATAATATGTTATCAAAATTAACTTTTCGAAAAAGTTTATATTTACAAAGATATATTCGATTTCTTGCGCGGATAATTTAATGGGTACCCTACCCTTAACGTCGTCGACCAGCGTACTTATTTCCTGGCACAGTAGAACGAGAGACTTTCCTTCAGATATTGCCTGTGAAAGGAGCCCAATAACAGCTTCTACAAAGTATTAACAACCCCGCGTAAGTTTTCTCCGAGCACCGAGTGCTTAATTAACTTTCCCAGGTAATTGAAGGCGAGCAGCAATCGGAAAAATGATCGAAAAGGATTTGGAGGTTACGTATTATATAAGTTTTATTTCAATTTAATCATTGAACAATAATAATATGAACATAATAACTTTAGTATTTTTAATCGTAAAGAAATATGTGTGATACCAAGAAAGTGCATTTTATTGAAAAGTTTCTGAATTCCTGAATCAAAATGTATCAGAAAGTAATGGCTTCCACCATCAACCATATCAGTAAGGAAATGTATTGAAGAGTTTTACTCGAAATAATTATACGGTCCGTCCGATTGAAATATTCATTGCATGTCACTTACGAAATCATGATCATTATAAATGATTATACCACACACACCGTCAAAATACGGACACCACAATGTCTATTATAAATGTCAATTTTTGTTTTACTTGAGTAACGACGAGAATAAAATGTGATCAGAGCATATGAATATGAATCGAGATAGGTAACTGAATAAACAAACCCAATATTTTAATGTCATTATGTTATCTGTCACTTATGTTAATATTATAAGAATTACAATTTTGGATGTAAGTCGAAAATGGAAAACAAGAGATTTAGCACACGTGAGCAATGTCTCTTAGTCGCCCAACTGTCAGGCTATCTTTCAGAAATAGCTATAATGAATGCATCAAATAATGTGATGCGTATTTTTTTTTATTTGGCCACCGCCTCAAACTTTTGAATTTACAAATGAGGCGGGAAGCTTAGAAAAAGTCATGAAATAGACGAACACACTCTTCTTATTGTATTTTCGATTCTAGTTACCTTAAATACTTTCTGCTTGGCTCATTTAGGTATTATGAGAAGCTTTATTTTTATATTAATCACATATCGTCGGCTTTCTTTAGAAACCTTGTAAGTCCGATTTTTACTGAATTTATTTTTTAATCAGTTTTTAAACTAAAATTAGGATCTACAATCTCTCTTAAAACCTCGTATGTGCAATAGCTAAGGTGGCGCCACTATGCTTGATTTTAAAAACAGTGTATGTCCGACTTACACGGTATTTATGTTGATAGGAAAATGCTAGCCAATTGACATACAAGGTTCTTAGTGAATTGCGTAGTGTACGTTAATGAAAGTTTCGTTGTGTTTATTATACAATAAAGTTTACAAATATAAATACAATGGCTGAAAGTCTTGGAAAACTTCTGTTGAAATTGGCGTTGGAACAGAATACCGGTATTTATAATTTTAAGTTCCAAATATTATGTATAATACTTATAATAACCTTAGTTTGTGTTTTAATCCAAATGTATCTAATAATACTGCAATACCTGCAGCTGGAAATCAAATCGAAGCCAGAGTCGGAGGATCAAATGATGTGATATTGTTGTTAGATAGAGAATTACAAGGTGAGTTGAAAAGATTCATTGTTGTTATAGATAGGTAACAATAATGTCACTCTATTTGTAGAACAAAATTTAAAATTGGATCAATCGCAATATAAACCGACTTTGAATACTACACTAACTTCTACTTCTGGGAAGGATTATAATATTATTCAACCTGCAGTTGTACAAATAGAAATTAATGACATAAATGAAGAAACCTTATTCGATGATCAATTATTGCAAACTGAGTTGGATAATTTTGAGAACATGATAAACCTGAAAGAAAAAATCATCGATACTAATGGAAATAGAATTGAAGAAAATTGTGAAGCAAAGATAAATTCGGCAAGCAGTGATAATTCAAACGTGAATCTAGATGAGTCAGATAGATCCAATTTTGAAAAAGAATTATCCGACTCCGACTATAGCCCATGCAATAGCGATGAGTATGTATTAGTGGGACAAGAAAAAAACAATCAAAAAGATGTGTTACCTGCAGAAGAAGAACCTGTAAGATAAAAGCTAGGAAAGGATATGCCAATCAGAATGAAGGGGTAATTGCAAAAAATCAAGGAAAAAGAGAAAGAGGTGAAGCTTATAAAAGGCTTGGAGAAAACGATTCCGGCAAATGGAAATAGAGAATTCTTCGACCTGTAATTGTGCACTAAGTCGGAAAAAGTCGCAGATAAAATGCAAAGAATTTAGTAAGGATATAATACAAAGTATTTTCAATGAGTTTTGGCAGCTTAAATGGAATCAAAAGAAAGTTTATGTAAATATGTTAGTAGATGTAAAAAACCAAAGGACCAAAAAAAAAATAAACGAAATGAAATATCTAGACGACAAATGACTTTATTTTTTCACCTAAAAAAAAAGAGGGAACCAGAAATCGAGTTTGAAAGAAAATGTTTCTTGCCACATTGGGCTTGAATTAGTGGACTGTACTTCACTGGATAGAAAGACAAAGTAAAGGAAATGGTATTACAGAAAAAAATTGAGACAAAGAACAAAAAAAGGCATAATGAAGGCGGGCAGCAATTACGAGAATATTTTAATATATAAAAGTCGAATCCCATTATTGCCGATCATCTACTACTAAGCTATATTTAGAACCGATTTGGAGAACTAAAACAAACGTATTTCGAGAATATGAAAAGTACTGCCTTGAGAAAGGTATTAAATCTCTTAAGTATAAAGTTTTTGAAGATGTCTTTAATGAACTTAACCTGAGCATTTTTATGACAAAAAAAGACCAATGCGATGCCTGCATTGGCTTTAACACAAATAATGTGTCTGAAGAGGAATACTCCCTGCACCAAAAAAAGAAAACTGAGGCCAGGCAACAAAAAAATCAAGATAAATTGAACGAAAAATGTGTCATTACCATGGACTTACACTCGGTTCTACTTTGCCCTGTACATTATTGTGCATTATTTCACTATTTATAGCTTAAAAAATCGTGAAAGATACTGCTATCTCTGGGATGAAACAGAAGGTTCACTGAATGCCAATAAATTTGCGTTGATGATGAAATTATCCTATATAGCGATGGCTGTGGATACCAAAATAGGAAAACCACTTTATCCAATGCATTGCTAAATCTTGCAATTCAGTGTAACATAACCATTACACAGAAGATTCTGTAAAAAGGTCATGCCCAGATGGAGTGCGATGCTATGCACTCGACCATAGAGAGACGACTGCGAAATCAAGATATTTATACTCCATCGGGGTATATAGATGCTTGCAAACATGCTAGAGTTAAATCATTTCCATACCACGTTCAATATCTTCTACTTTTCAAAAACTACAGTAAAGCTTGCACGTTTTATAAATCAATTCGACCGGGAAGCAAGGCTGGAGATCCTGTTACAACTGATATCCGAGCAATTCGCTGCAATCCAGATGAGACCATAGATTACAAATTAAACCATTCTGATGAATGACAAATTCTACCGCAACGAAAAAATAGGAAGGCTCAGAGTTGTCCAAATAATGAAGTACCTGTAGAACACCACTAAAAAACGACTAAAAATTAAGGAAAAATGGGACGATGGGACTAAAGTCTTATCTGATTGGCGCGTTACTTTAAAGCCTAGTCATTAACAAGCATTTAAAAGCCTAGTCCGTAAAAGTGACACTTCACGGCATACCTGATGTCATTAAAATCTTATATTATACAGGGTAGGACAACGCATACGACGCGGTCATTTTATGGAAAACCGTGCAACTTCTTGTTATTCTTTTCAAATGGATAGACGCAGAATCATTGTATTCACAATTTAAAATTATTACCAGTTATACAGGGTGTCCCATAAAAAAGATCCACATCATAACCAAAGTTATGTTTTTTGAATGGAACACCCTGTATTTTTTGTCATTTTTTTAATTCTAGGGAACAATTAAAGGTGAGTTAATTCAACATTCCCTATTCCTAACGTTTACCGTTTTCGAAATATGTATTTAAAGATTTGTTAAAATGAATGGTACAGGTAAAATCTTATATTTGCCCTAGTGATTGACGTTGAACCATTACAATCATTTCTATTATTTGGTTGAAGGTTCGAACTACAGCACTACAGAATATGGGGAGTAAACTTATAAAGTTGAATAACTTCCTTTTTTTAAATGGCACACCCTGTATTTAGTAACGTATTCTTAAGTCGAATCCAATTATCTTTTAGATTGTATTACGCCGACGGCGTTTAAACATCTGCAGGGCCAATAAGAACCGGTCACGGCGAGCAAATTTCGTTACCGTTCCGATTTTCGTGTGTGGAAAAGTTAGGGGTTCGCGTGGAAGTCGGGAAAAACGTATGCAGTGTTATTAAAACTTCGGGGAACCTGTTTGTTGTTTGTGGCCTTTTTGACACGGGAAATTTGAAAAATACATTGTAATGTCAAACAAATTTCCGGACGGCTTCTATGGTCGACGCGGCGTTTCATCTGATTGGCGAAATAACATTACGTAGGCCGTGAAGTCTCACCTGATTGGCTCATTACTTTTACACCCTAGGCATAAATAAGCATTTTTAAAGCCTGGTCAGAAAATGTGATATTTTTAAAAATCTTACATTACATATCAATCCGCTAAAAATATATTTGTTTAACATGGCAATAAAGCAGATTTATTGGCTGGATTCACAGCATCGCTCGCTCCCTTAACTTAATCTAATGACTATTAAATACAAAATTGGAATTGTTCGCAAAACATTTCTACAACCTGCAATTGTTCGGAATGTGTACGCCATTCTACTTATCAACATTTTATGTAAGTTTTTTTATTTTGAAATTTATGTCTAATAATTTTTATATGTAACAAAATATAATGCTTGTGTCACTGTGCGAATAATGATCTTTCAAATTCAATTATAAAAAATAGTTAAGCATTAAAAAAAACTATTTGATGATGTCACAATTGTTACATTTCGCTGTCCGAGCGTTTGAATTTTGTTTTGCAACATTATCAAATAGATCCGAAACAATTGAGGCAACCTGTATATTATTTTTACGAATAATGTTTTTGAGGGAAAGCGACCGTCTGGTAGTAAGTTAGGAAATGGTTAAACAGGGTATCGGTCTATGTTAATTGCATTTGAGAGCAAGTCTTCGATGGCCGTTTCGTTCTTATCGGAACTCGTCAGGCAGACCAACCGCAACCTCATACACATCTTGCACACGATTCGAATTTTATATTTATAGTGTGCGCTGAAATCGTAACGCTCGTAAACGCACAAGATCAACGCCAATTAATTTCTGCAGATGAAGTTCATTCATTCATTTGTTTCTTCAGAATCGTTCGGTTTAATTTAAACCCTCCCTCGATCATCCCTTTCGATGTTAATACCGTTAGCACGAGATGGAACACCACGTCCGCAAATCCCGAGGCGAGGATAGAGAGAAGAAAACCACAAGGAATATTTTGCAAGATACAAAAATATACACTGTAATTAACATGTAGTGAATTGAAATGATTGAAATAAATGTTAAAAAAAACAACTACTTCGCTATTGCCACGTCGGATATTGAATTACACAAAAGAAACTGTAAATGGCATTGAAGTGAGGAAGTTAGAAAATCTCTTGACGGGGACATACATATAGTTCTAAACTTATTTAGTGTTTCCAGATAAAACAACTATAGTAATACATCCATAGAAAGAAAAGATATTTGTTTGAGTTTGTGAGACCAACTGACGATGATCTGTACTATTCACCAATCACCTTCCACTCAATATAAAATACAAAAAGTGTTCAAATATTTCAAAATACCGTCAATTGTTAAACAAGTTTATGTAAGTGTATTTCATTCTTTAACAAATTTTTTACTTTCTCCGTTACGAAGTACGAGAAAGTATTGTGATTGTGATTTTTTTTCAAATTTTTTTTTAAGGAAATATCCGTTTTGGGGTGCATAGACGCCATTTCAACAATTTTTGGATCTCAAAAACTAAAAGAGCAATTGATATGAAACTTTGAACATGCGTCTTATTTGATAATCTGAAGAACTGAAAAGCTTTTGGTAAAATTTCATACACCGGAAGTGGGTGTTTACCTTAACTGTTTTTTGTTTTTTGCCAATATTTTCTTGAATATAAAAAATATCACAAAAATATTTAAACAAACATTGAAGGCAACAAAGAAATTCACATCTTCTGTTTGAAAATATTTTTCATAAAATTATTGCTATTCGAGAAAAAGAAATTATTATAATTTTTTTAATTTTTGGTTTATAATTATGAAACGCTCGATGTACATTTAAAATATGATTTTAATTGAAAATAAACCATGAAAACGTAAATATAAATGGCTATGATACCATCAAGTCGGAGAAAGTAACATGATGACCACATCACCATTTTTTTTATAAAATAAGATACTTTTCGTTTTCTGCAATTTAAGAGTCTCTAGGAGACTACAATTAACAAATCATCTACTGAAACAAATACTGACCTGGCTAGTACCACGACGAATATTGAATGATACAGTAGATAATTTGTGTGTTAAAAATGTCAAAGATATCAAATTAACAAAAGGTAGAATGTATTTATTACTGCACAAAAACACAAATAAAAATGGTGATGTGGCCATCATGTTACTTTCTCCTACTCGATGGTATCACTTATATTTACGCTTTCATTGTTTATTTTCAATTTGAATCATATTTTAAATGTACATCGACCGCTTTGTAAACTCAGAGGAAACTGACGTTTAAAACATCAAAAGTATGAAAGATGGAAAAATTATACTTCAAATATAAAAACTCAATTTACTCAAAAACTAAAGGGATTTCGAAAAAAACTTATTCCTCGTAAGTTGTTCATTTTAGCATTTTCTGCAATTATTATTCAGATACATTTTCTGTAACTATTATCGTTTTATAATTATAAACTAAAAATTAAAAAAATAATAATAAATTTTTTTCTGGAATAAAAATGATTTTATGAAAAATGTTTTCAAGCAAAAGATGTTCATTTCTTTGTTGTCTTCAAAGTTTGTTTAAATGTTTTTGTGATATTTTTCATATTTAAGAAAATATTGGCAAAAAACAAAAAAACATTTGAAGTAAACGCCCACTTCCGGCGTACGAAATTTTACCAAAAGACACACACACACAGACACAATTTTTTTTTTCCAGAAATTGTTGAAATGGCATATAGGGACCCCAAAACGGATATTTCCGTAAAAAAAATGTTTGAAAAAAAAATCACGATCACAATACTTTCTCGTACTTCGTAACGGAGAAAGTAAAAAGAATTCATTAAGATATAAGTATGATATAATTGAGTTGTTAATATTGGCCATCCATAAATGCGGTTCAAGGTTTACCTCTCATCAGTATAGCTTGCCTTTGAAATGATTTCAGGAGAACATTAATATGTAAAAACCAAAGAAAAGAAAAACTTAAACACGTAACTGTACTTCAATTGTTGAACACCACACTAATTGAGTTATTGACCTTTTATATATGGTTACCTGAAGGGGATTAGTGCACTTGACAGAAATAATTACGTTCGTTGGGTGGTGAGGGAAATGTACCTATTTTCAGCGACAAACTCAGTAAATTCAATAAAATAAAAAATCTCTGACAATAAAATGAGAAATACGGTACTTTTCGTCTTCTACAATTTAAGAGTCTCTAACAAGGGGAGGATCAGATGTGTGACTCACCAATTTGATACATCTTTGGCCCACGTGTAGGTCAAGACTGGGAGTGTAACAAGTGCAAGTAATAGGGCGCACTATTCAGCCGCTTTCGAGAAAAAATGGTTTTTAATTTGTTATTTTTTCGTATCTTTATATACCTTTTGCGTTAACAAAAATACACCGAGCTTTTGGCGCCTCGGTAAAACCTCCGATTCGTAGTCGGAACGTCGAAGGATTTCATTTTTAGGGGTAAAAGGATTCTTAAACAAATTAAACAGGAGATTGAAAAATCAATAATTATATTTTCAGACTATTTTTTTGTAAATATTTGTTCGATATTATTTTCTATACGCTATTGTGCTTTTCGGGCGATGAATGACGAACTAGGATAATTAATTTAGAACAAAAACTGGAAATAAAAATATTGATTTTTCAATATCCTGTCTAATTCATTTAACAATCCTTCTCCTAAAAATGAACTTAATATAATTTATTCTAAAATTAACATTTTTAAATACTCACGGATTTATAAAAAAAACTATAAAAAAGAAAACTATTAAGAACTTGGCCAAAAGGATTTTAACCATCGGCTTTGCTATTATGGACCGGACATCTTAATAATACGCCACGGTGTCGGTATTGTTTTATTAAGGTAAATGGTACATAAACACACAGCAAATAAAAAATAAAACTTTTTTTTTCGAAAACGGCTGAATAGTGCGCCCTGTTATACTCCTAGTCATGACCTACACGTGTGCCAAAGATGGATCAAATAGGTGAGTCACACATCTGATCCTCCCCTTGTAAGAGACTACAATTAATAAATCATCTGCGGAAACAACTACTTTTCTTGCTAGGACCAGGACGAATATTGAATGATACAGTAGATAATTAGTGGTTAAAAAAATTTTTTTTTTTTTTTTAATATCCAATTCAAAAGCGAAGATGCAGGTGGCTCAATGTATAGGTTTTATGGTTAATTTTTACATTTCGTTATTATCAAATTTGTTTCAACTGGAAGCACTAACAAAGTTTAGGATTTTGTATTTATCATATAAGAGCTCCGACATTCCGTTTTTACGAGATAAATAATATTATTTTAACGCCGCATATCAAAAGGTAATTAGTAATAAGAAGTAAATATTTTTATTTAAGACAGTTTTATTAGCAATTAATAAAGACATGCTAATCATATACATTTTTAATTAATAGTTAATTGTATTAGTTGTTTACGGCTGTTCATTTTATCTACATGTTTTTGCCAGACAATTTTAAACCATAACACTTAGCGCCCATGTTAGTTAATTTTCATAATTATTTCAAGGCCAACATTTAATCAATTTAAATTCATCACGTTAAAGCATACCCCTAATTGCTAAATCCAACTTTCAAATTGTACTTGTTCTTTATGACAATCATTTAATTGAACTGCAGTTTGCTAATTATTCTCATGTCAAAATTACCTCTACTATAAATAGATTTTACGTTCGACTGTACGTAAATAGTAACTTTGGCGATTTGTTTTTATGCCGAAATGTACACCATTTCGTACTATACCTCATTTAATAACCAGGCGGACTAAACGCGAAAGCCACGTTTACACTATAAAAAGTAACCAGAAAAGTAACTAGACATGTTTTGGCGGTAAAAATAAAAAGATTTCAATTTATTTTATCCATAACATTCATTCAACATTTATACCAACACATAAATTAATTCTAGGCATTCTTTCTTGATCATATACTCAATGATGTAGATATACTACTAATATTAAAATAATAATTAAAATAAGTATGAGACCCTCTTAAGAATTTAGGGGCGTATTGAAAAACTCAAGTTGTACATATATTTATTTACGTATAAAGTGGATTGTACTAGTAGGTGTATTTTAAAAATACATATAATTCCGTAAAAGGTTTGAAATATAAATACTAGATTGTCGTGAAATAAAATTTTATTAAATTAAATAAATTTGCTATTATAAACGTATAATAACTTACTTAAAATCAATCTCATTCATTAATTTATATAATGTTTAACGGGACGTCATTGGCAGGTCATCTCTATCCTTTAATGCAATCAAAATTTAATCCAATGTAGCGATTTCATTTTTAAAGAAAAATCTTCTTACACAATCAACAGTAGAAATAACTGGCTAAAAACACAAAAACTGAGCCGAAACGCGTGGAAACGGTGGGACATAAGGATCGGTTAGAGATCAGCTGATCATAACAACGGCCATTACTGTTTTAAGCAATTTGGGCCTGTGTAAAAACGGCGACCGATTGGCCAATCACAACAACGTATTTTGGCGGCTATAATTTGATTTAGTCCGCCTGGTTATTAAATGAGGTATAGTACCATAATTGATAAAGAAAATTGGACTCTTATGTCAGTGTCAGAAATGACAGATTTTAATTTTAGTTAGAACACCTTATAAATACAATACACATTACTAATAAAAAAAGAGAGATCAACTATGGTAGTGGTTTATAGCGATAGTACTTACTATTATTCATTACACTTACTCCTGAAGAAGTTTGCAAGGTTTGTGCAAGTTAGATGGTTTAACCTAATCATCCATTCTCTATGAAATTTACAATGACTGACATTAGTATGGCAGCAAATGCACACTATGATTAAAATATATATAAATAAATTGCTTCAGCTTGTACTTTAAAAGTATTCCAAAAATGCTAAAAGCAGTCGAACATAAAGCTTTGCACCGCGTGCCGTGTTCGAATCCCAGCCCAGCCGATTTTTCGGGGATCGAGAAGTATTCGGTCGGGTCCATGGTTGTTGTGTATACGTCTGGCATTTGTTCATTTGTTCATTTACTCATCCCAAATTAAATACATAAAATAATAATAACCTGGTCGTGAGTAAATAAATAGATTTTATCTAAATTAAGACTTGGATGAACCTTCAAGTTTAAATAAATAAGGCAAATCCGTAAAGTCCAATTATGTACGCGTTACATTCAAAGTTTTATGTCCGTCTGCTTTTAGCATTTAATGAATACTGGAACATTGTATGTACATTTATATATTTTATCACACTAAGTAACTTATGTAATTTAATATAAAATAGATCATCAAAATAAACAATCAAACCACAAAATAAACGACTAAACTTTGTAATCAGGAAGAGGGTCATTCGATTATACCAAAGTCGACCAGTCAAAATTAAGTCTTACAAAGACTAAATACAATAACTTATTGAAACAAGTCACTTCAGTGGCTATTGTCAAGCCGAATATTGAATGATGCAAGATATTTGCATGTTATTTATAATTAGTATTACTCTATTGATATAACCAAGGTCTAAGATCGTTTATTTCTGTTTTTTAAGCCCAGTCTGTTTTATCACCACAAATCCACTTGCTCATTGTTCGCAGCAATCTTTCGTCTATAAATCGAATTTAATCGCGTTAGTATATTTGTTTTTCTATGCAGATGCAAGCTTTTTTTGGTTTTATCTACATTTGTTCGACGTTTTAAGCACACTTTTTAAAATCGGCTGTTTTGTTCAAGAGTTATCTTCTCAAAATCACAGAGCAATTAAACAAATAATTTATTTTTTCATCTTATCTAATGATCAAAATCTGGTTATTCGAGAAAACAATTGAAGGACCAATTTAATTTGTTGGCCTTATCTGCATCTATTCCATGGGTATAACACTTTCCTGGAAGAATTTGCCAAATTTCTCAAAAAAAAAACAATTGAAGACGAATTAAATTTTTTGGTCATACCTACTTTTATTCGATGAGTACAGCACATTTCTTGTTCAAGAGTTGTCTTCTCAAACCCACAAAACAATTGAATAACGAATTTATTTGTTTTATCTTTTATACATCTATTCGGTGAGTGCAATACTTGGCTGGAAGAATTTTCAATATCTGTATCCGTTCAAGAGTTATCCTCAAAACCTAGAAAAAAATGTTTGGTCATCCGTTATCCTCTGTAAACCAAAAAACAATTGAACAACATAATCAATTGTTTTGGTCCTCTCTACATCTTTCGGATGAATCAGACTGCTGAAATTTTTACATTTCTGATCATCAGTTCAAAAGTTAAAAAAATTAATTTAACAATTTTATTTTTGAACCTACATCTATTGTATAAGAACAACACTTTGCTAAGACTTTTTGTTTAAGAGTTATCCTCAATAATAATGGAGAATAATTGAACAACGAATTTATTTTTTGATCTTATCTGTCCAATGAGCACAACACTGTGCTGAAAGAATTTTTAAAATCTGTCCTTTCGTTCAAGAATTATCCTCAAAAAAACAGAAAACAATTGAACTATAAATTACATATTTTGGGTCTTATCTGCATCTATTCGATGGAAAAATTTGCCAAATTTGGTCATCCATTCAAGAGTTATTATCAAAAAACAAAAAGCAATTGAAGACGAATCAACTTTTTAGTCCTATCTACATTTATCCGATGAGTACAACATATTTCTGGAAGAATTTATCAAATCTACTATTTTGTTCAATTATTGCATTGCGATTTTTCTCTTCTCATGAAACTTTCGCATGCATTGTCTTAACATTTAAAGTGTTTTTAGAATTAATAAAAAAATTAGAAGTAGTGCCATGGCTCCTTGGCTCTACATAACGAGCCGCCTCTGATATAAAATACGACGGCATATATAAAATCGCTTTTGCTACCGAATATAATTCATAAACTCGCCTCTCGTTAGTTGATTATTTTGAAATTCGTTTCCGCAGAGGTTGGAAGCTTGATAGAGCTATACTAGAACGCGTCTCCAATGTCCAGTGGAAATAATCTTAAATGCATATTTAGCATAATAAAAGGTACGGTTAAAGATGAAATAGCAAATAAGAATTTTAATCTATTAAAATAGTTTTAATTATGAGATGAATAACATTTAAACTTCACACGTGCTTTCACTCAACTCGTGAAAATCATTATAAAACTACCAACAGTGGATTTTTGGAAAAGCATATCGACTTTATTATTAAGAAATCAGATAAAATAAACAGGGTAAATATTAATGATATTATGTAGCAGCTATATACACAGTGGGCCAAAAAACGGAACAAATTGGAAATATTCATATTTTCAATAATAATTAATGCATTAAGTATTGCTTTGAAAAACAAAATGTTTACACTTTGTAGTTTACAAAAATGATTAATTGCATTTGTTTAAAGTTTTTTTTATCGGGGGTAATACCACAAGAGGTTAAATTTGGCCGGATAAATTTTATTGGTTTGCACGAGCCATTGAATCGATACAAATTTGGAGAGTGAATTGAGATGGAAAATTCATTCAAGAAATTTGCGATGAAATGACGAGTGCTTAAAATAAAATTTATCCTGCTGAAATTATAACCGCGAGTGGTATTTGTTGAGATAATTGAACGAATAAGAACTATATATATTAGCAATTTATATTAATTAAAAGTACAATGGGTGAAAGAGGATTGTTTATTTGCAATGGAATTGGATGAAGCTCCAATCGTCAAAATCGTGTGTGGGTAGAATGAAAATGGTTGAGTGCCACGGGAATCGCGAAATTCGCACCTGCGCGTTTGCGAGTGGTACAAACACTGAGATATTTATAATTATTGCTTTGTATAAGTAAATACCATATCTATAAAAATTATTTAGATAAAGGGTGGCTTTGTATTTCGGAACGGACGTTGCAGGTTTGATGCGTCGTATCACGTCTTCGCCACCAGTTGTTAAAAGTAAGGTTAAGCTACCTAATTGTCAAATAAAACATGTGTCAATGGGACGTCGCAGCGCAGGGTGTGAAAAACCGACCTCGATGACCTCAAGGCTAGCTCGTGGAGTCGGGTCACTATGAAACAGCACAAGAAACACACGAGGATGGGGAGCAGAGGCAGAAAAAATCTGATAGGCGCGATAACGATCGCTATTAGTTACACACGGATTATGTTACAGAAAAAATGTTCAAGAAAATATATACACACGGAAAGTTAATAAAATAAAAGTCACGAAAGTAATTGTCACAACACTTCACCTATCGTTCGCATCGGGATGCCCAACGAGTTCGCCGAGGAGTGACCGGCGGCAACAGCGGTGGCGAAGGCAGCGACGGCGGCGCGGCGGTGGCGACGGCATGGACGAGTTTTATAAATCCATTGCCCATTTTCAAGATGTCCATTACGGAAATAAGATTCAATGATGAAACGCTCGTGAAGTTGTGAGAATACCATGGTTAAATCAAAACTGACTTTTAATTGACATAAAGTCAACAACGTGCTGAACTAATCTAAGACCGTGATTTTGTTTATCATGGCCATGCCTTATCTAAATATTTTTTATACATGTGGTATTATTACTAACATTTAGTATACATTCCATACATTTCTGGCGTTTCTTATATTATATTATAGGTTATAATTTTCTCACATACACGCACACACACACACACACACACACATTACAAGCGACACAAGTTAGGAGACCAATAACGGTTGATCGTTTAATCGCCATTGCACTTGTTTCCGACACACATAAAAGAGAAGACGCCAAGTGCACAAATATAAAAATGTTTATTTTATACTATTAGAACATGATAGAACAAGATAGAACAAATGTACGTAACTAAATGTGTATTATTGGTGAATGGACAATACTTACTCAACTTATACATCGATCGGAATAAAAATCCTGAAATCATTTTCACGTGGAAGCGTGTCCGAAACGGATTTCAATTATATTTCACCGCAGAGGTATTCAGAACTGACACGAACTGCTATAGTACAACTAAAGTCAGCTGTTTACTAAAATTGTTAATATAGAAATCGTTGTCATGGTGAAGGTAAATACATTTTTAACCATTTGCAAATTTTTTTGTCCGCCGTTTTAAATGCACCTTTTTATACATGAGTTGAATTATCGCTATATATTTTTTTATCGCCCAAGGGTGGAAATCGTTAATATTGTTAAATAATCTATATGTGTTACTTCATTTCAGGTTAACAATGAATAAATAAAGTTCTCTCTGTTTATTAAGCGGCACACACTGCGCTCTCGGGCCATTACACCAATGGATCTCCTCACGGCAATGCAGTGCTCGGGTAAAAAAAATCATATCTCAAAAAGTTTTAAAGTGCCCATACATTTGGAGAAAGAAAAATTCTCAGCAAGGATCAGGGTGTAATATATATTATTTTTAAGAAAATTAAAGTATGAGTAATTGATTATTTTTTGAGATATATTTTATTTATTAAAAACAAACTATCTAAATAAAGTTTTTTTGTTTTGGAAAATTTTTTATTGCAAACTTTAAACATTTAAGCATAAAAAAGCATAAAATAACTTTCTTCGTATGCGTAACGATTTTCTGAACCTCTGGTAAAGACCAAAAGTCATGTCTTGATAGTCTTTATTATATATGTGAAATTCGCTAAAATCTCTGATGTACCCCTAAAAAGAGTGCATTTATTTATGGAATGGCCGAAATCATACATGTAGTATTTAAAAACCGAATTTGGCACTGTCAAATCATGAATGGTTTACACTTTGAATATTTGCTGTGAGTTTAGTTTAATTACATTATTCATTTGTTAAACAATTTGATATTACAAAAAATAAATATCCAAAATATTTTCTTGTTTTTATTGATTTTTTTTAAAATAAAGATCTAGATCTGCAAGAAGTATAGAAAAATTAACAAGGGCATAAAAAAATATTGCATAATGACAATATTTTTTTAATTATTCACCGGATCTAAAAATGCTATTTAAAAATGCATCTAGTGCTGTCGTTAAATATTTGTTGTATTTTAGTTTTCCGTTGCTATGGCAACAAACTTCTTTATTTCAAATGACAAGCTACCTTATTTAATTACTTTTCAGATAAGAAATATTTTTATAGAACGCTTAAGAAAGTTTCTCAGTAAACTTGATTTGTAAATAAGCGAAATACCTGTATGTGTACCCACACCAGGGAATTCCAGCTTGTACTACTTTATTTCCTGGTGATGGCATCGATGGCCAATACATATTTCCCAGGTCGATCGGTAGGCAGAACTGGACACATTGAGTGGTCACCAAGGTCTTTTGACATTACACCTTTAGATTTTTTCTTGTGGGCTTACGTTAAAATACAAGTCTACAGGATTCTGAAAGGGTACTGTGAAACTTCGTGCAACTTCTAATACTCTGGACAGCTTAGATGGAATGCTTAGCATTTAAACGAAGTCATTTTGAGCATATTCTTTAATAATTTATAACATTTTACTAACTTTCATATTACATTTTAATTTGTTAATCCATTGTTGTTTTAATATTTATTTCAATTAGGAACCCACATCCGTTGTTAGTAACTTTGGATGTTTTCCAGTAACAACTTACAACAAATAAAGAGGTGACGAGATAGAAGTACTTCTTGTGTGTTTTACTTTTTTTTAAATTCAGTTCTGTTTTTATTTTGTTTAAGGCCATAGTGATTCAAGCATACAATTTATTTTGTTCCTATTAATAACCGTTTATTTTTAAATCTAATTTACTCAATCAAATTTTTACATAACCTCATAGAAAAATAGGTACCCACATCCCTTGTTAGTAACTTTGGATGTTTTCCAGTAACAACTTATAACAAATAAAGAGATGAAGAGATAGAAGTACTTCTTGTGTCTTTTACTTATTTTTTAAATTCAGTTCTGTTTTTATTTTGTTTAAGGCCATAGTGATTCAAGCATACAATTTATTTCGTTCCTACTAATAACCGTATATTTACTCAATCAAATTTTTACACGACCTCATAGAAAAATAGAACTGTCATAAAAAGAAAGAAATGATCTATTGGGGGCTCAAGCCCGAATATCCACCCCTTGGGTGCGCGCCCGAGTAAAGTATTATTTTTCAAGACTAAAACGTCAAGTAACTCCAATGTGTCGTCACTATTGTCAAAATCTATTTCCTTACTTACAAAATATATTTTGAGATATGCACATCAGTGACCGCTCGAGGAGTGACTCGTGGTACCGCCGAAGCAGAAGTGGCAATACCCCGCTACCCCGGCCGCCATGAGTCACTCCGCGAGGCGTCACTGATGCACAGCCACCTTTAATTCGATTCAAATTTTAATCTAATAGCACTACATGTGTATTATTGGTTCAAATATGGAAGCCTATAACGTGGAGTTGTGCGATAACTAATTTGATCGATTGCAATTTTAAAAAATCAAAGGAATTATTTCTAAAAATCATATTTAGAGATGAAAATACGGCTTACTCTAATTTCAATTTTTTAGTTCGAAGAATTGGCTTTTAAATTTATTTTCAGATCCATTCACTATATTTGCTTATATTTGGTTTTAATGGATTGCCTAGCCCGATTCTAACATAAATATTATCATGAATTTAGGAGTGCACAATTCTATGCCATTAGTGTCAGAGTTTAAAAAAAAACCATACCAATTAATAATTCCCTAAAATGATCTTCGTTATTTAAAAGTTCTGAAATATAGATAAATTGAGCACTATCACTTAAACATCAGTCGCCCTTTTCTTCATATTTCTACTTAGTTTATCCTTGGATTGTCCTAGTATATTGTGTGAAATAACAGTCAACTGATATATTATAAGTATTTTTCGGATGCTTTAAAAATTGTGGTCAAGTAAGCGCTAACCGAACAGGGAAGTTCTAAAACCTCGAAAATTTGCAAACAAGAATGGGGCTTTTAAGAAACCCAAACAAAGTTTATGGAAAACATTGAATCAGATATTCTTAGTTTTCAAGAGAACTCGAGAAATTTATCATAATATTAACACATAAAACCTTGCAATGCTCCATAACAGTGCGTGGAGAATTAAAAGGATACAAGCAGGGCCGATCCTACCGGAGGGCTTGAGCGTGCATGGCACGTGGGCGGCGGTTAGAGGGGCGGCGAAACCGGCGAAGCCCGCGAAACATAAGACAAAGCTGCGGATTTTGTTTCCTATGTAAATTATTTGGAAAAGGAAATTTTGAAATTATAACTACGGGTTTTAAAGACTTACGCCATTGTGCTGACCAATTTTTAAAACATGAGAACAGTGCAAAGTATATCATAGTGTTTCCAAAAATGGTGGGAGTTAAAAATCCGTTTAAATAAATAGAAATCATAGACAAAGAGCAACAACAATAATTTAAATTTGAAAAAAAACGATGGAGGGCTATTATAGAAAGAATGATTGCTATTGTGCACTTTTTAACAAGTCAATGTCTTGCTTCTAGCAGAAATGCTAGCTAAATTTGACCCCTTATTGTCAGATCATTTAAATAAAATTGAAAAATCTAAAGAGAACACAAAACATGAGTTTATTCAAATTTCATATTTTGCAATAAAAACAACAAGTTTTGTTTTTCAACTGGGAAATCCATGGTTTCAGTTTGGCTAGGTCGATTTTTGAATACGGTGTGTGCTATCCTATCCTTCATACAGTTGAACATTAAACAGGGTTTTTATGACTAAATTTGCACGACTTTTCTATCTTCATACCCGAGAAAATTATATTTTTGGCCACCTCTCGCTCAACAAAATGAAAAATCCATCTCTGGTTTAGAATGATGTAGTGTTAAACAAAATAAGGTTGAGAAATTCTGCACTGTGTGTAGGAGAGGCTCGTTATATAGAGCCAAAGAGCCATGGCACTACCTGCATATAAATATTTCTTTATATTATATATATATATATATATATATATATATATATATATATATATATATATACCGAGTGTTTGGGATAAGGGGCGAACATAGGGATTTAACATGTAAAATTAAATATGTGTAATTATTTGCTCCCCTATTCATTTTAGAGAAAAATCGTAAAGGAATATTTTTTAGAGAATTAAAAACTGTAAATGTATCATCCATTTAATTTACGTTTGTACCAGCATATACCTCAGAAATAATAAAAATAAGTTTAACAATTTACCATTTAATAAAAACCCTTGCCATGACTTTGACAAATGTCATGTTTCATGTTATAGTGAAAATAATAATATTGCAAGTCAGATATCAATTCTAGTTATTACGATGAACAATAATCTGAGTTATTCCAATGAAGAGAGGGTATTCATTATTAAAACATTTTACAGTGGCGTCAGTTTACGCAGAGTTCGTGACTTATTTTCGGTTACATTTAACAATCGACCAATTCCGTCTGTATCAACAATTTCCAAATTTGTGAAAAAGTTCGAAAATACAGCAAGTGTAGCGGCAGATGATTCAAAAGGTATTTCCTTCCAATCAACCAATCAAGTAACCGTCAGAATAGAAAAACAATTAGGGCGACATCTCTCGCCGATATAAAATAATTTTAGAACGTTGTAACATTTTCGGCGATAGATGTCGCAGTAATTGTTTTTTTTTATCCTAACGGTTACTTGTCTGGTTTATAAGGGCAGAGTAGAATTCCGTTTCTCCATCAACGACGACCATAGTGTGCTGATGTGAGACTAATGTAGGTCCAAATCGGTCCTCAGTTATTGTCGACGGTGAAATTTAATCAAAATTACACAAATAATTATGTATAGAAATAAATTAATACACGATAACACTTTTAAATATAATTAGAGATGGGCAAAACTGCTACTTTTGAATAACGTTGCTACCTATGATTGCTACTTTTTAATATCAGTGATTTTAAACAGTGATCACGGTTAGTAAACATCGTAACACCTTTTGAAATTGTGATTATTTCAAAATTAGTGAAGAAGCATTTCTAGACTGCTGCGCAAACGTAAATGGAATGTATTTTGAGTAAAGTATGTTGCAAATGTTTTTCTATGTCTCTGAAAAAGCTCATCTTCAAAATAATGACTTGTTCTGTTCTCGGGGAGTTGTTTTAAAATCTAGATGAGAAGTATTTAAAGATTTTTGCAGAATCGTAAAATGAATTTTTAGTCATTTTGTAAAGTTTCAATTCAAGTACTTGATAATCTTTTTTTTTAATTTGTATTTGCCTCTGAAAGAAGCGCATATTTAGATTGATGATTTGCTCTATTCTCGAGGGATGATTTTTAGATGAAATAATTATTAATTAATTAATTTGTAATTGGAAAATTGTTATAGTGCTGGTTTCGTGGTATTATTTTAAAAATTATAATAAAGGAATATTTAGTTGTTCGCACCGAATATTATAGTTAAATGAATTTTGAGTACATTTCTGAAGTTCAGTATTTGTTTTTATTTTTATTTTTTCAGTTCATAAAAATAGTAGTTTGAACATGAGAGCAGAGAAAAATGAAGTTTAAAGTAATTAATACAGCGTTTTAGATTTACAAAATACGTTTCCCATTGTTTTTAAACTTTTATTTCTTCAAATTTCTTCAGCCATACAGAATTTTAGGTTAGAATAAATTTGGTACAGTGGATGGTGGGTGGGTGCTATTTTAAGTGGTGAGTGGGCCATATCTAGTTACCCACGCACCTAGTTTTTCACCAATGAATAAATTAATCAAAAGATAATAAAATCTTGATTTTGATCATTCGATTTCAAGTCGAAATAAAAAAAAATAAGAAAATTTTAATAAAACACCCATAACATCTTGGTTATGATCATTCATAAGTAGAATAGTGTCAAATTTACGATTTTCATAAAAATTTCTCTAAAAAGAAAAGATTAGAAAATTAGATTTTCAAGTGTAGTCGTTATACGTTTTAAAAATTGAATCCTCAATGTTTTGTTTTTAAAACGTATAGCGACCAAACGTGTTAAACACTGCAAATCTTGTTTTTTAACCTTTTTTCTCGTTTTAGAGAATTTCTTTTGATCATTGAAACGTCAAAATCGAGACATTTATGTGTTAAATTTTTGCAAAAGGTGTTTGTGATTTTTTAAAATAGCACTTCCGAATGTGTTGGACAATTTTAATAATGCAAGCTTTAAAGTGTAAAAAAATCATTCAAGAAAAATATAAATGATTTTTGCATTTTTGTTATTAGATAGTTTTTGCCGATGATTTTTTCCAGGTTTATAACTTGAAAAACGCGTTGGATGATCTTTGTTGATTGAAAACTAAAATATCCTCAAAAAATTGTTAAGAAAATTGTTTGTAAAATGTGTAAAAAATGTCCAAAAACAAGGTTTTAGAGTCTAGAAGTTTAGAAACGTATATTAAGTAACTTTTTAAAGGTTTACAATACCCAAACGTGTCAGGTGATTTCGATTATTTAAAAACCAAAATGTGCCAAAATGTTCTACAAAATTGATGAACAATGTCAAAAAATTAGGATTTTCGCTAACAATCACAGTTTGGGTATCAATTACAATTTTACGTAGCAATCACGTTTTAAGTAGCAATCACTGTTTAATTAGCAGTCACCGTTTGGCTAACAGTCGCAATCACAGTCACGGTGAAATTCAGTAACGACTTGCGATTATTTACTATCAGTGAAAAATCACAGGTACGTGAAATATCACCCATCCTTAAATATAATGAATTTATCAACAATTATCAGCCACAGAACATTCAATTATCAATAACTAAACTTGCCGAGGTCAGGGGCGGCTCGTTATATAGAGCTAAGAAGAACCTGCAGTTTCAAGCTTAGCAAGAATTTGTAATTAACTCTTAAAACACTTTTTCGCCAGTTATTTTGGTCTAGGAAGATAAATCGTTCTTACTTTCTTCAAAAAAGGAGGGGGTGGGGTATATTGTATAAATGGCTCTACCATCAACATGTTCCGGTGGCATTGTGTCAACTTGAATGTAAATAATTAAAATTTAAAACCGTAATGGCTATGAGGGCACATCTATTATCTTAACATTGGACAATTTCCTTGACTGTGTGGAGAAATCCACAGACAATAAGAAACCATAAACTAGCGACAATTATAACAATATCATTGATAAACATTGAAATATTGTTTCCCCGTGCGACAACCGAGCACCAGTTTCGATCTTATTGGATCTCATCAGGTCAACATAGACGCTGACAGAGAAACGGTTTTTCACTATGGAGTTATAACCTCAAGTATTCGTAATAGATAGATACACCATTAAGGCGACTTCTATTGTCGTAACGTTGCATAAATTTAATTGAAACAATATTTAAAAAAAACCGTAAATGCAAAAAATCGCGAATATTTCGTTTTGTAGCAAAAAGTTACGTACTTTTTGATGTCTTATTACTAAAATAGTAAACACGCAACCCCCAAGAAATGCACTTGATGGGGCGGCCAACTCAACATTTGCACGCGGGCGGCCAAGGGTACAGGATCGGCCCTGGATACAAGTTAAACTGCCCTTAACTCAAAAAGTCTAGATATTAGAGGAACATGATCGTGGCAGGAGAGTACAAATTTGCCATTTTAATTTATATATGATGTAACAAGATCGATCACTTTACGTTACAGTTATTTGGTCAGACAAATGCGATTTTAATAAAAAATCAATTTTTATGAGGTTCTGGGACTTCTCTGTTGGTTGCTGTAAAGACCACAATTTTTAAGCATGTCAGATAGTTGACTGTTATCTATTTATGTTATTTCAAACAAAATACTAGGGTAATCTAAGGTTAAACTAAGTAGAAATTCAAAGGAAAGTGTAATACTGACGTTTAAATGATTCTGATTACTTTTTACTTTTCATTGTCTTCCATTACATACTTGGAAATATAATAAATGTAACAAAATATGAAGGAATATTTTATTTATTTTTGCCGTATATAAAGTATCAATTTCAACCTTTTAAATATTATTGGATTTGGGAACAATGAAACGGGCTAAATTTAAAAAAAATGTATGTAGCCATTTGAAAAAAGTTGACTGTCCCTCGACAAAAATGTTAAAAAACTAAGGCCCGTATTCATAAACGTCCGTCAAACTATTTAACGATTGATTACACGTAACGGACCGTTAAAAGTAACAATTTGGTATTCACAAACGATTGTAATGTTAAATCTCTGGTTAAATCGTCCGTAAATTTAACGGGCGTTGTCGAGTGATTAAAATTTAACGAGACGTCAAATAGTCATTTCTACAGGTTATGTTTCGCGGTTAAGCAAGTCGATAAGAGATAAGGATGTATTTTAGGGAAATCGAAAAGGGGCAAAAAGAGACAAGGATGTACTTTAGGGAAATCGAAAAGGGGCAAAAAGAGACTTGACAACATAGCGCACCAAGTGGGTCCGCCTTTGCACAATAGCGCCGAAAATTTTTCTAATAATAATTTATATAGAACATTCCCTAATTATTTAGGTGGTGTGTAATGCGCATATTTGATATTATTATGACATGTCATCCAGTGAAGAGGATATAGAGTTTGTGGACGAAATATTGGACGATATGTCGAGGCCAAGGCTTATAAGAAATCGACAAAATCCATTTGAATTTTTAGATTGTCGATTTTAAAATCCGATATCGTTTTGATAAGGCGACTGTACACGAAATAATAGAAATAACTGGTCGGCAATTAGATAGACCTACCAGAAGAAATAAAGCGCTTACAGTCAATAATCAAGTATTCATTTCTTTAAGATTTTACGCTTCTGGTAGCTGCGTTCTCCTTACTACTGACGGCATCAGTTTTTTTTCCAATATTGTTAAATAACTTTCTACTGTGTCTAACAGTAGACCCATTTCTTTTTCGGTGAAATTCTTCCCTTTGGTATGTTTATTTTGCTCCATTTTTATCAATATCACTTGCGATTACGGAGCAAATGTCACCTGACGTTTATTAATCACCAGAAAATTTTAATAAAATTCCCTACATCTCATGTTACGAAATCATCCGTTAAATATCTCCTGTTATATTTATGAATACGATTTTATTTTTAACGATAGTTATATTTTAATGGCCCGTTACGTAATTAAGCGTTATATGAATCTTTATGAATACGGGCCTAAAAAGTTAGTACATTTCGTAATATACATAAAATCATTTATTTTATTATTTAAATAATTGAAATGATAGATGAATAGATGAATAGATGACATTTCTAACAGGCTGTGGAATTAAAATGCAATACCTAAATTTTAATTTACTCTTGCGGCAGTAAGCTTACTGTATTTGTAAAATCAATAGTTATATTACTATTGTCATTTTCTTTTAAATCATTTTATAATTTACAAAGTAAACAATTTTTCAATAAAAACAATGTAAACTCACCGTGTCATCCAGCATCGCATCGACTCTGGAATGTACACCCTTTCCCTTCTTTTCCCTAACCAGCATGTAAATAGAGGCCACATCGGTGCTCCGTAACAACTTCTCCAGAAGGATCTTTCCCAAAAATCCGGTGCCTCCAGTAACGAAGACGTTGGCACCTTCGTAAAACGACTGCACCGGCGACAAGCTCTTCTTCTCAACTTCGTTCATGGTATTCGGGTCCATACCTGAAACTGATCCGTCAATGAAAACGCGTACTATAAAAATGCCACTATTCAAAACCACCTCCACTATTCTCTCCTACCTCCCGCATCATCGTCATTTAATGTTTCAAACCGGCACACAGTTACATAATGGTCAGTTACTTTAAAAAATATTGTGTCTAGCGGACTCGCCCAACGGGGATACCTTACCAGGCTGAAAGATGCGGAAGAATTCTTACCTGCGCGACCTTATACTCTTAACATAATTATGAATGTTATGTATACTGATTTTTTATAAACTGTAGTGTCAAATATTAATTAATATCATTAAAATAAATTAATAATTTGTAATTGAGTATTGCATGTAAGTTTCTAAATGAATTAATTAAGGATCCATCGTTTCTTATTGTTGCAATGAATTATATAGTTATTGGTAATCAAAATTATTTATAGACCTAATGGTCTTTTATTCATTTCCTATTAGAAAGGACAAAACACGAACGATGATCTATAAATATTTTAATTGATACAGTGAGCTTTAATGTTTAAAACAGTCAAATTAATAATAATAGTACTAATCTGTAACGTTATTATTCCAAATATGTTATGGAATAAAATTTAGGCTATTTATTTTATTGCACTACGTGCGTTAATGAGTGTGCCAACATATCATATACATATATAATAATAATATAAATAATGGAGGAATAATATTTACAAGCTAATTTTAATCTGTTTCCAATCATGTTTCAAAGTTTACTCAAGTTTTGAAAATGAAATCATCCTAAAATATTTTTCAATAATCATATTGGCAACAAAATATATTGAGACATATGTTAACATGTCGTGTGTTCACGTATGTAATTATTTATAAAAATTTCTGCTTCTTAAAAAATTAGTTGTACTTAAGAAAATTGTAGATGTAAAGGGTGTTAACAAATTAAGGTAAAAAGTAGCATTTTTTTCTATTTCAGACAAAGTGTTTATAAAACAAAATGTTTATCATCTAAAATAAAGCCTGAATACCAATGTTTTATTCAAATTTCTAATTTTTACTTTCTCCGTTACGAAGTACGAGAAAGTATTGTGATCGTGATTTTTCTTTCCAAATTTCTTTTTACGGAAATATCCGTTTTGGGGTCCCTAGATGCCATTTCAACAATTTTGTGAAAAAAATTGTATCTGTGTGTGTGTGTGTGTGTATGTTTGAGTGTCGGTGCGCGTTGTATCTCAAAAACTAATAGAGCAATTGATATGAAAGTTTGAACATCCGTCTTTTTTGATAATCTGACGAACTAAAAAGCTGTTGGTAAAATTTCGTACACCCGAAGTGAGCGTTTACCTTAACTGTTTTTTTTTTTTGTTTTTGCCAATATTTTCTTAAATATGCAAAATATCACAAAAACATTTAAACAAACTTTGAAGACAACAAAGAAATTAACATCTTTCGCTTGAAAACAATTTTCATAAAATCATTTTTATTCGAGAAAAAAATTTATTACTTTTTTTTTTTATTTTTGGTTTATAATTATAAAACGGTAATAGTTACAGCAAATTTATGTTTATAATAATTGTAGAGAATACTAAAATGAACAACTTATCCCTTTCGTTTTTGAGTAAACTGAGTTTTTGAATTTGAAGTATAATTTTTCCATCTTTCATAATTTTGACGTTTTAAACGTCAGTTTCATCCGAGTTTGCACAACGCTCGATGTACATTTAAAATATGATTTCAATTGAAAATAAACCATGAAAACATAAATATAAATCAAGCAATTACGCAAAAAGCACACATTTTCTGGCAAGTGTACCACAATATCACGGTATTAATAGTGTATAAAAATAAAGCTCATATTCTTTCCGGAAGTGATTAATGATTATTCTTCTAATAACTTGCTTCTTGTGTATCATTACATCCATTTTCAAATTAATTACCGGACTATAAAATTGAGTAGATATGTTTGGTCGGCTCTAGCACAGTAAATGGCTCCTATATAAAATCTCCCACAAGACGTCATAAAAGTTCCCACTCCAAAGCGGCAGCATTCATTCATATACAGTGTGTCCACGGATGGAGTTGACGAAAGGAAAAAAAAAACTTTATTATTAATTTTACGGCAAAAAGTAATTCTTTATAAAAAATTCTGCTTGTCGAAAAAAATGGTTTGACATTAAAAAAATTAAGATCAGATGTACAGGCTGTTAATAATTAAGAAAACAAGAAAATGCTTCAAGAGATAAGAACCATTATTTTTTATTTTATACAAAATGTTTATTAAACAAAGTTGTTTATAAGCTAAAATGTAGCAAAAATACAATTTTTTAAATAAAAATTTTAGTTTTCACTATTTACAATAATTTGTGATTTTCTTCGATTTGGAGAATTTAACAAAAAATCAAGATACCCGTTTCCGTAAACGTCAATGTTACGTCTGACAGTATTCAAAAATGTTAACTAAAGAAGAGCGTGTTTATTTAGTATAGTGCTACGGAATTGGAAATGTATCTTATCAATACACAATTGATCTTTTCCACGTTAGATCAGCATTTTGGTGAAAGGTGGATAGGAAGATTTTTCTCAATCCGTTATCCTGCTAGGTCACCTCACATTACTCCCTTAGACTTTTTCTTGTGGGGTGCCATAAAACAAAGGGTCTATTCAAATAATCTGCCATATGACACAGAAATATTAAAAGAGCGCATTCAGGAAGCTATAAATGAACTAAATGTGCCACAAACCATTCATAAAGTGTACAATGAATTCATTAGGAGAGCAGAAAAGTGTGTCGAAGTGGGAGGTAGTTATGTGGAATAAAAATTATCAATTATTTGATAAACATTTTGTAGAAAATAAAAAATAATGTTTTCTATCTCTTGAAGCATTTTGTTGTTTTTTTTTAATTTATTAACAACCTGTACTTCTGATCTCAATTTTTTTGATGAAAAACAATTTTTTTCGACAAGCAGAATTTTTTATAAAGAATTACTTTTTGCCGTAAAATTGATAAAAGTTATTTTTCCTTTCGTCAACTCCATCCGTGGACACACTGTATATGATGTTTAAATAAATATAATTAAACAGGGTGTGTCAACAGAATATTTAAAAATGCTGGCCTTGGTCTTATCGATTTATTAATATATAGAGGGTATTTAAATAAATAATAAAATACAGGATGTGTGAACAAAATTTTATAAAAATGGTGGCACAGGCCGAATTATTAGTATACACTGGATGTTTAAAATAATATATTTATCCAGAATAGTGTAAAATATGCGAATTACTATGGTAATTATAACTAAAGAATGTTTATCATTACCCACTAATAAGACTTGAACCCACAGAATAATTAGGTACTAGTTTTGAAATAATTCACAACGACACCAACGTTTTGTTAACAATAGTTATTTATGTTTATAAGTTTAACTTTGAAAATGATCCTAACCGATCGAAACACGTGTCAGGCAACTGAAAATAAAATTATGGAACAAAACAAGCGTTTTACTTTACCCAATTTGAAAATATGGTTCCATCAAGAAAGTAGCACAACAAGTATTCAGTATACTAATAGAGATGCTAATAATAAGGTGCTTCATGTTGGACTGCTTTTTGCATTTTTTGAATATTTTTAAAATAAAAACTGAAGCAATATATTTATTTTTATTCCAATCATAGTATGCATGTGCTGCCAAACTAATGTGATTCATTGCAAATTTTATACAAAATAGATGATTATCATAAACAATATAACTCACACAATAAACGTCCAAACTTTGACATCTTCTTCGGGAATGAGGATAATGAATAATATACTTGGATCACGTGCACGTCACTACTGATACACTCCGTCTACTAATGCATTAGACTTTTTTGACATCTTGAGTGACAGAAATCCCACTAGATTGCCGAACAACTCCCGCCGCAAAAAGTAGTACTTACGAAAATTTTATAATATATATAAATATATAAATTGTAATTGTGATCCATTACGAAAATCGCACTCAAGAATCTACTATCCCATGAGAATCTGGTGGCAATAAAGCAAATTTGTCACTCTTGCAATTTATAACTTCGCCAGCAATGCACTCATTTTTTTTTTCGTTTAGAATCCATGCATCAGTATATTATGGATAAGTGAAAATGTTTAACGAACACACCAAATACATAAAAATACTTAAATATGAGTAGTTTTTATTTCTTTATTAGCTTTTGCACTGCCTGCAACAATTACATAAACGAAAAGTTAAAAGCTACTTCTACCTAAATATTTTAATTTTTTTGGCACCGTCGTGGCTTTTACTTGACTTACAGATATTGTTAACAGGAACGGAAAGTTGTACCATTAACATAACTAAAAATACAATACTGTAATATTCAAAATTATACTGTTTGGTACTGTTTTCGCAATTTTAATAGGGCTAGTTGCAAACCCCCGGCTCTTCGCCCTTCTTCAATTTCTATACGCTCGTTATTAATAAAATTATTTAATATTTATTGTACTTCCTTAGAATTAAAGTACAATTAAAGTAAAATTGTGTGCATAATATTGAAAAAATGGTGATGTGGCCATCATGTTACTTTCTCCGACTTGATGGTATCATTTATATTTACGCTTTCATGGTTTATTATTAATTTAAATCATATTTTAAATGTACATCGAGCGTTGTGTAAACTCGGATGAAACTGACGTTTAAAACGTCAAAATTATGAAAGATGGAAAAATTATGCTTTAAATACAAAAACTCAGTTTACTCAAAAACTAAAGGGATTTCGAAAAGAACTTATACTTTATAAGTTGTTCATTTTAGCACTCTCTACAATTATTATTAACATAAATTTGCTGTAACTATTATCGATTATAAACCAAAAAGTTGAAAAATAAGTAATTTTTTTTCTCGAATAAAAATGATCTTATGAAAAATGTTTTCAAGCAAAAGATGTTCATTTATTTGTTGTCTTCAAAGTTTGTTTAGATGTTTCTGTGATATTTTTCATATTTAAGAAAATATTGGCAAAAAACAAAAAAAACAGTTAAGGTAAACGCCCACTTCCGGTGTACGAAATTTTACCAAAAGCTTTTCAGTTCTTCAGATTATCAAATAAGACGGATGTTCAAAGTTTCATATCAATTGCTCTATTATTTTTTGAGATACAGCGCGCACAAACACACACACACACACACACACACACACATACACACACACACACACACACACACACACACACACACACACACACACACACACGCACACACGCACACACACACAGACACAAAAAAAATCCAGAAATTGTTGAAATGGCATCCAGGGACCCAAAACGGATATTTCCGTAAAAAAAATTATAACACAATACTTTCTCGTACTTCGTAACAGAGAAAGTAAAAAGAGTATACACTACTTTATCTGTAGGAGCTAATAGGTTTTGAAAATTTCAAAAGTCGGCCCTACATTCCTCGTTTTGTAAGAATATTTTATTGATTGTATGAACGCACCTATCGATATTGTATCGTAATCAGGGTTGTCATATCTAGCTGGGACCTCGTAGGGACACTGTGATGGGGGTGAAGAAATGTAGTAAAAAATGTATTTAATATAATTACTTTTTATTAAGAACACAATTACATGGAACTTGTTGCGGCAGAAGTAGTTGGTACACCATATTTTTTGGAAGATTTTACATGTTTCAGCAAGTCTTTTCTCTGTTACGTATTTATAAAACTCAATGCAAGTCAAGTTAAACTGGTACTGTAAGATTGATTCCACAGTCCCTGGCAGCAGTCGATTTCTTTTATCACTGGGCCGACATCATCGAAAATACTGTAGTGTTTAGACTTCCGTTCTTCCGAGTCACGCTTAGTTTCTAAAAATCTCTTCAGATACACATTTAGCTGGAAAATAGTTTTTCAAGCTTAAGTTGCTGAATGTGAAATTGTGTTCTTTATGTGAAATAGTGAAATATAAAATTAAGAAAATTAACCGCTGCGCTGCGCCGTCGTTCGTGCGTAGCCTATTATTAAAATTAAGCAATTAAACTGTGTGCAGCCTATTAAAATTGAGGAAGGTAACAGGTGACGAACAAATTAAGGAAAAATAAAAATGAACGTTCACAAACCACACGCGTCGAGGAACTTCGGAAATGTAATCTGGTGGTAACCCCAGTTTCAGAATCTGACATCTGTCAAATATGACAATGCTCTATCATGCATTTCTTAATTTGCTGTTTGGAAAGCACTCGGGCGTTAACAGGAAGAAGCTTATTTTTTTTCATTAACTTTGGGCCTCTAAAAATTATTTGGTGAGCGTCTGAGAAGCGTATACACATTACAAACCAACATACAAAAAAATTTTAAGCCGGTACTGATAGGGGTTGTTTTGGTCTTTGGCACCCCGTTGCGGCTGGTGGGGCTGACGGGGAGACCAAAATGTTACCAAACTTTGGTGGTCTACTTCAAATGGAACGCTTAATGATTTCCCAAAGTTTCACTGTTCTAACCCTTCCGGAAATTTTTTTTTTCGAAATTAATTTTCAGGGGAAAAATTTTCTACGTTCAAAAACGACAATAATTCAAATATTCATATCTCGGTTAATAACCGGGCGATTTTAAGAATTCAAAGTTTGTTTTACGTACATACAATACCGCAATGATACTCCGTCGTTAGATTCGTGATTTCAAAAGGAATAGAAAAATTCATTTTAAAACGATCGAAAATATTTACCGGCAAAATAAATAAAAGTTTAATGAATTTTTAAAATTAGAAGGAGGGGTCAGATCGAGAAATTTTATTTGGATGTTCTGTTGGGCTTGAGAAGGGCTTTCCGGTGATATAATTATATTTCTGATCGGAGTAAAAAAATGTGCCCTTCTGCTAAATTTCGTTTCCCCCTTCCGTATACAACTTCATATCTCGAAAACCACAAATCGGATCGAAAAACTTTATGAAGATCTTTGATTTTGATTAAATCGGTGACTAATATACTGTCATCAGATTTTTAAATTTCGATAAGAAAAAATCGCAAAATTCTTCGAAAAATTTCCGCAAAACTATCAAAAATTGGCCGTGGATCGTAAACGGTGCGCCACACAAAAAAAAATATAGTTCCTACCTTTTACGTAAATATAAATGGCTATGATACCATCAAGTCGGAGAAAGTAACATGATGGCTACATCACCACTTTTTGAATTATTTGTGATTTTTCATTAAAATTTCAAATCGCCATCTATAAGCGTTTTGGAAAAATTTGAAAAAAAAACGTGATTTAGGCCTTGAGCTTTTAGTATACATATATTAATATATTAATGTAAATTTCTCAATAAAGGTTCTTTGTATATGTGACATAGCAAATGAAATATATTGTTATGTAGATTCAGATAATAGACACTTCTGGTCGAGTGAGAGCTCATTTCTAGTGTTCCAAAAAGGTATATGTTGGGTATCAAAAGAAAGGACTCGTAGTGCAGATGACAAATATATTCTTTTTGTTAAAATTTCGAATTTATGACCAAAAATGGCTCGCATGCCTATCAAATGAATAGGCGTGAGGCGTAAATGGCGAATATTATAGTTTTATCCATTGATTTTGTATAAGTAGATATCAATATAGACATACGTGTCCTAATACACCTATGAAGCAAACATGTACAACGTGCCGTTTTCTACCCTCGTCGTTCTATTATACATTAGTTCCTAGCACGATATCTCTCTCGCGATCAAGAAGCGAAGGAGCAAGCCTTCGACGTACGTTAGGCGGGTACCCACACGTAATCTTACATAACCTGGATCAGCTGTCATTTATTTCCAGTTTATTCCGTGAATGCGTTTTTAGTTGAATTATCTCTTTATACTAACAAAATGTCCAGCCCGTTTTGCAGTGCATTGTTTGTGGTGCTTCCCAAGAAATTTAATTGGCGATGTCATTCCAGTGCATTCGTTTCTGGATCTGGATCTGGATTATTCCGATGAGAGGGCAGAGAGGTCCGCTGCACGTAGGCCTCGATGGGCCCTTTGTACAGTCAGAGAAAAAACAAATGCGAAACTCGCTCGGCGAGGGAATGCTGCCGCATGTCGGTGCTTAGTTCGGTCGAAATCAGTCAATGCTTAAAATCCATTTATGAGGTAATAAAAGGGTATCCCGATATAAGATGGTCAAAATGCCACCCGACACGGATTTTTAAATAAATATGAAAATTTCATTAGTTGTAACCGTAAACCAAAGTAGCCCTAAGCCGTATATCATTCCCGACATGACCCGGGAAGCCCCAAAACAAGATTTTTTTAAATATAATTTTCTTAACCTTTAATAGTCACTAGGGGTGTGATACACCCCAGCCTTTTTTCGACGTTGAATAAGGCCCTGAAATTGAAAGTAAACGCGACATGTTACTCCATCTACAGATAGTTTGAACCTTCTATTGTGGACCCCAATAGGTATTATTTGAGCTCACGCGTCAGTGTTAATGTGGTACCTGTTCGAGTCAATTCGTGAAAAATTGTGGGGTGTACGACACCCCGTGTGATCATTGTGCCAGAAAAAAAATTCTGAGCATTTTCTTCTCTGTGGATTATTCCGAGATTGCCGAAGCAAAAGTGCTGCGATATTTGTTCCAGAAGAAGCGACAAAAAGTCGCAAATGCTATGTCGCAGTTGCGAGAGGTCGATGTGCGACATACATCGCACATATTTATATGTGCGTCGAATGCTCTTTTGGGATCGAATAATTGTCTTTTACATTATTATAGCCTTTTTTCTTCATAATAATGAAAGTTTTAAAAATATTTTCATATTCATATTTAACATTAAATTGACTTTATATTAGAAAAATAGTAATATATTTTTTTCGTAAAAAATCCCACCTTCGATCATGAAAATAAATATACTTTTTGGCAAGGTCGCAAAATTTATTAATTCCACTTGGAATGATACTATTTCAGGTTTTCAGGTTCAAACTATTTTATTTTTTAGATGAAAATTGAAATTACTACCATATTTTTTGTTAAAAAACTCATATTTGCGGAATTTTTTTTGCAACATTTTTTTTTCACATGAAAGTTGCAGGTTTCGAAAACTATTCACATATTCTTATAACTAGAGGTTCAAAATATATCCCAGATTGTTATTTTTTGTTTTTTGTCAATTTAACATTAATTGACCGAAGTTCAAAGGCATGGGGTGTACCACACCCCGAATGACTATTACGTCATTTTTCCGAGGTGTGACTATTAAGGGTTAACCACTAAAAAAATTATTTTAAAAATCTGAAAAAATTAGATTTATTATTGACCCAAATACCAAATAGGTGAATTTTTCAAGGTCATAGGATGTTATTTAGAGTATTAAAAAAATGTTTGAAAATAAAAAAAAAAAATTTGCCCGCTAGTTTAAAATTTTATTTCGTCGTATGATTGTTATTAATAAATACCATCTATGTGACTTTTTTTATCTTTCAACGTTTGGTGCGACATTTTAAAAAATTCGAATAACTAATATTTTTACGATATTTTGATATTTTTTATAAATTCATCAACAATTGAGCGGTCATTTTATTTAAAATTATTATTAGTATTTTAATTTTTTAATATATTTTTTTTCAGTTTCGAAAAAACAACCCCATTTTTGTCAAAATATGACCATGAAACCCTCGAAAAATAGGTTTTTATTTTTTAACCACTATAAAAATTTGAAAAAATTCATATATTTTTTTGTCCCAAATACCAAATACCCAACTTTTTCAAGGTCATTGAAGGTCATTTAGGGTATTCATTTTTTTTTAAGTTTAACTTTTTTTCGCCGCTAAGCGATCGAGTGACAACCTAAAATTTAAAACAATCGTAATTATTACTTACATTCCTGAAAAATTATCTCAAAAAAAGTCAGAGCCTACAATGCTGGGTTATGTTTATGAGGGTTATTATTGTAATAAAGTTTTGAATGCGCTTACCCTTTACTTAATTACTTGTCGAAATGTATTTTGACTAACTTCGCTCCGTGTGATGTTTTTCAAGAATACCATGACAATAATAATGACGGCAATTTCAGGGAATTCGGTCAAAATGTTGTTTTAAATTCCAATCACAAAAACCATGCCTATTTTAGAATTTTGACGCAATACAGAAACTTAAAAAAAAATGAATACCCTAAATAACCTTTTATTTGGTTAAAAAATATATGTGAATTTCTCAGACTATTATAATAATTTTCAGTAGTTAAAAAATAAAATCTTATTTTTCCAGGCTTTCAAGGTCATATCTTGGCAACAATGGGGTTATTTATACAAAACTGAAAAGAAAATTATTAATACTAAAATATTACCAAAATTTATATAAAATTACGCTTCAATTAATAAATATATAAAAAATATCAAAATCAAAATAACGTAAAAATTGTAATTATTCGAATTTTTGAAGATGACGCACCAAAAATTTGAAGATGAAAAGATATGGTATTAACTGATAGGAATCCGTCACTCGATCACTTAGGGGCGAGAAGGGAACTAGGCTTGTAAATTTTATTACTTCATAATTGTATTTTAAGCATCGACTGGTTTCGACCGAACTAAGTACCGACATGCGGCAGCATTCTTTTATCTTATTGAGGAGATAGCCGTACACTCCAGGAGTACGTGTTCAGCAGTCTCCTCTTCAGCTTCACACCCTCAACAGATGGGACTTGGGCAGAGGCTCATTCTGTTTATGTGCATTCTTAGGTTACAGTGTCCAGTCAATAGTCCCACGATCTTTCGTAGGTTCCCCCTGGACAGTTATACGAGATTTTTTCCGGAAAATACGTATAAAAGTGGAATAATAAGTTTATTTTACAATTATTCAGGTATTTCAATATAATCTCCTTCAAAGTACTCTCCCTGAGATAAGATGCACTTCTGCCAACGCCGTTTCCACTGTTGATAAGATCGCTGAAAGTCTTCAGTTGTGAGGCTCTTCAGTTGCCGTGTCGTTGCTGCCTTGATAGCTTCCACATCCCCCAAGTGCCGCCCCCGAAGCACAATTTTGCATTTTGGGAACAGGAAGAAGTCGCAAGGGGCTAAATCGAGTGAATAAGGCGGGTGTTCTGTCAAGGTGATTGAACTTCGGACCGAAAAGTCAGGCACAACGAGAGACGTGTGAGCAGGCGCGTTGATGAAGGATCCACCTCCCCCTTGTGCCAAATCCGGTCGAACTCGGGCCACACGAGCTCTGAGGCGTTCCAAAACTTCAACGTAGACATTTCCGTTCACTATCTGGCCGGGAGGGACAAATTACTGGTGAAAAATGCCCTTGGAATCAAAGAAAACAATCAACGTTGCTTTCACATTGGACCTTGATTTTCGCGACTTTTTGTTCTCGGTTCCCCTCCACATCGAAGACTCGTCTCTAGTAATGACCCGGTTGAGAAAGTCCTTCCTTTCATCTGCTTCCAACCAATCCTCACAGCAAGCAACCTTCCTTGTTTTCTGTTAGGAAGTCAAGAGCTTGGGAACAAAACAAAAAAAAATTGTGGATGATTGTTTTGGGTATTGACAGATCCTTAGCTTTTATTCTGATTGTTAATCGACACAAACCCGAATTCGTTCAACATTTCCTTCAGAACTCGATGTGGAGGGGCGTCCTGAGCGAAGGTCAACTTTCGCGTCTTCTCGGCCTTCCTGGAACTTTTTTAACCACTTGTTGACGGTGGGTTCCTTCAGAGAATTGTCTCCGTAAACCTGTTTGAAATACTCAAAAATCTCACGGCCATTCTTGTCGAGCTTTGCAAGAAACTTGATGTTGATGCGCTGTTCCTCAATCAGAGAGAGCTCCATGCCGGCGGCAGGTAAAAAAAGGGTTACTTCCAACAAGCAGACGTAAACTCCTACTTACTCGCAGAGCGCTCTGGCTCGAACTGAGTGTTGAGGGGATTGCATAGCGAGGGGGGATCACCGGGCCGCCCCTCCACAACGCCTTGACACATCGCCCCGAATTTTTTATACGTATTTTCCGGATAATCATCGTATGTAGTATCTGGCAGATTTGGGGTGCATCGAGACAAAGTGTTTCGCCACCCTGCAGCCAGGCTTGTCGTTCCGTCGGTCTTGGTGATGTTTAGTCGATGTACCTTTTAGAAAGGATATTATGTCTGACAGAGAGGGTGGCAATCTCGGTTCCGGCCCGCAAGTGGGACGTCTGGAAGCCTTTCTTGCCAGCCCGTCTGATATCTTGTTCCCTTTACTGTTATCGTCAAGGTGACCTTGTTGTCGTTTGCCACTTTTTCCAGGGCTACGCAGCATTCCATCATTAGTGCTGCAGTTCTTAATTGCTGATTTTGCTACATTCGTTTACAGGAACTTTTAATTTTAGCGTCCTATTTCGCTTGATTTGAGAAGGGGTATCCCGGTACTGCTATTGGTTCATGGGATTCGTGATCCCGAGAAAGACAGATTTATGCCCAAGTACATTATCTGAGTGAAGTGGTGAATAAAAGTACTATGCATTTCATCTAATTCAACTGTTGGTTGATATAAAATCAGTGGTTTTATCACGAATTTATTTATGGATACTCGCACTTGGTATCAACTGGACAGGTGGAGACAAGAAAACTGAATACGGAGCCTGATTAGAAGAAACTATTTTTCCAGGCACAAATAATAATTTTTCAAGCTTACGTTTATATGTACACTTAAGGGTAGGGTACCCATTAAATTAGCCGCTCAAGAAATCGAATATATCGTTGTAAATATAAACTTTTTCGAAAAGTTTATTTTGATAACATATTATATAAAGATCGATTATTATTTCTGTGTTTACGTTTTGGTTTCATCGTTATTATTAACAAAGTTGGCAACATTTTACTTTAAACAGACAAACTGCAGAACCAAGTAAGCAGTGAAATTTGACTTGTAGCCAACCAATACATACATCTAGGCAATGAAGTAATTTGAAGGCAAAATCATAGTTAATAAAAAAATTATGAACGAATTAGGAGACAAATGAATAATAAAATGATGTTTTTTGTGTCTATTTCCATTAGTATTGGTCAAAACTTGATAAAATTTTGTTACTGTCTAGACAGGAACATAATTGACATATGTGCAAAATTTCAAAATAATCCTGTGGCAACTTTTTGAGACAGTCAATCAGAAAGAAATAAAAAAGTTATGTAGATATTTCTTGCAGCGAGTCTATTGCTCTTCATCCTAGTACGGGCATTCGGCCACTTGAGCGTGATGGTAGTGTGCGCGGGGATTAGGGGATACGTTATGATAGGGGAGTTTATTTAGCGCGACGTTCAAATCGTTCTTCCGTGCTAGATTTCGTATGCCATATGCATATTCACCTGCATGCCCAATAACATCGCATGTTATTCATATTTCTGCGTCACTCGCGACGGCGGCACTTACTCATATTAGTGTATCGAGTTACAACTGCACAAAAAAATAAACAAGGGACCGGAGGGCAGGGTACCTGCGACGATTTCGATTTATAACATGTACATACTAGTAATGCGTTCAATAGAATTTATAAATTAATTACGTCATGTATATTTTTGATAAATAGAAGTTGTTGATCCCCTCATCATTGCAGAGTACAAAACTAACTTGAAAAGTATACAAGCTAATAAGAATATACACATAATACATAATCGGGGAATTCCAGATATTTATTAGTAAATAATTTAAGACCGATACAGTGACGGCTCGCGTGGTGACTCATGGTACGGTCGAGGTAGCAATACAGATAGGTAGAGCCAGTTGCAAAGACGGCTGGCGGCGTGATCTATCTGTATTACCATCTCTGCTACTTCGGCCGTACCCCGCTAGCCGTCACTGGTCCGATAATTTATAGAGTATTAATTGGAAATTGTTTTTTGTTTTGTTTGTTTTTGTTTAACGTTCGGCTGTTTATTATCTATTCCACAATTTTTTTTTATAGAAAACATTTTTAGGTCTTCTTTTTAAAAAGTATTTACCCACTGGTATCCCACTATATTGCCAATTAAATACCGATACCCCCAGCACAGTGGTCCAGCTACCCTAAAAAGCTGGCTAAAATCCCAAATGAACTCACATTCGTGCAGAAATTGGTATATAGGGATTTTTGACGTCGCTGATTACAAGTCCTAATTCAAAATTACTATAAACACATCGGCGGATCCAATATGGCGGCAAAATATGTGGAAATGACATAAAAATGGTGATGTGGCCATCATGTTACTTTCTCCGGCTTGAAGGTATCATAGCCATTTATATTTACATTTTCATGGTTTATTGAAATCATATTTTAAATGTACATCGAGCGTTGCGTAAACTCGGATGAAACTGACGTTTAAAACGTCAAAATGATTAAACATGGAAAAATTATACTTCAAATTCAAAAACTCGGTTTACTCAAAAACTAACGAGATTTCGAAAATAACTTATTCTTTAGAAGTTGTTTATTTTGGCATTCTCTACAATTATTATTCATATAAATTTGCTGTAACTATTATAGTTTCATAATTATAAATCAAAAATTAAAAAAATAATTTTTTTTTCGAATAGCAATGATTTTATGAAAAATATTTTCAAGCAAAAGATGTTCATTTCTTTGTCGTCTTCAAAGTTTGTTTAAATGTTTTTGTGATATTTTTCATATTTAAGAAAATATTGGCAAAAAACAAAAAACAGTTAAGGTAAACACCCACTTCCGGTGTACGAAATTTTACCAAAAGCTTTTCAGTTCTTCAGATTATCAAATAAGACGTATGTTCAAAGTTTCATATCAATTGCTCTATTAGTTTTTGAGATACAGCGCACACAGCCAGACACACACACACACACACACACACACACACACACACACACACACACACACACACACACACACACACACACACACACACACACACAGACAGACACAGACAGACACACACACAGACACAAAAAAATTTTTTCCAGAAATTGTTGAAATGGCATCTAGGGACCCCAAAACGGATATTTCCGTAAAAAAATTTTTTGGAAAAAAAATCACGATCACAATACTTTCTCGTACTTCGTAACGGAGAAAGTAAAAAATTGATGAAAATTAGTATGTGGGGGTTTTCGAAGTCGCAAATTACAAATCTAAAGTTAAAATTATTCTAAACAAAATAGCGGATCCAATATGGCGGCAACATATGTGGAAATGATATAAGTGATGAAAATTAGTATATGGGGGTTTTCGAGGTCGCAGATTACGAATCTAAAGTCAAAATGAATTTAAACAAAATTGCTGATCCATTTTTCCATTCAGCGCGTTTTTCAATTTTTTTAAACTTCAAATAACTCCTATAGCAAACAATTTAGTGTTAAGTGTGATATTTCATTAATTTTGGGAGGTGAAAAGCTACTCAAAAATGAAAAAAAAAGATGATTATTGTGGGTATCTTAATAACGAAACGTCGTATTTTAGAAATAAAATTATTTTTTGGAAGAGCTTAATATTGTAAGAAACATAATGCAATATAATTTTCCACATAGGCCTTCTGTATGCTTTGTACACAAATATGAAAAATTTATATTCGCAAGCCGTATTATTATGCATTCAAAGCACTCACTACATCTTACGACTTTAACGGCTCATCATGGACTATGGGGTACGACTTTATTTTAATTATTAATATTTTATAATGCTATCCACGTTTATCTTTCAAACTACCTTAAGCTTCTTTTCGACTTTGCAATTTAGGATTTTGGCCGGATTTTGAGTGCAGCTGGACCACTGTGCAGTGGCGTAACTGTAATGAGGCAGAGGAGGGAACTGCCTCCGAACCCCGGGTCTAGAGGGACCCTGGCCTGATTTCGGGGTATAATATCCCAGCCGCACTGTAGTTCATATTGAATTTCAATGCAGATGAGGTTATGTTATGTCAGCGAGGTTTAACTTTGCACACATTTTGTATTTTTTATTTGATTATTAATTGGCCGTGGAAAACATCCAAAAGCATGTTACAAAGAGACATTCCCGTCGAGTAGTTTCAGGGTGCCTTCCAGGTATGCTAGACACGTCTCCTCAAGTGTTTTGATGCAGGGGGAGAGTATTTTGAAGAATTGGAAGCATTTGTACCGGTACGATCAATAAATACATTTTTGCCAGAAAATGTGCATTACTTATACCGAGTGTCTGGGATAAGGGGCGAACATAGGGATTTAACATGTAAAATTAAATATGTGTAATTATTAGCTCCCCTATTCATTTTAGAGAAAAATCGTAAAGGAATATTTTTTAGAGAATTAAAAATTGTAAATGCATCATCCATGTAATTTACGTTTGTACTAAAATCCAGCTCAGAAATAATAAAAATAAGTTTAACCATTTACCATTTAATAAAAGCCCTTGCCGTGACTTTGACAAATGTCCTGTTATGGTGGGAATAATTTTGCTAGTGAAATATCAATTCACGCATTGTAATTACTATGAACAATAATCTGAGTTATTCCAATGAAGAGAGCGTATTCACTATCATAACGTTTTGCAGTGGCGTCAGTTTACTCAGAGTTCGTGACATTACATGCAAACGGAACAGAAGAAACAGCGATGAATTGGAAGAAACAGTTTTGGGTTTGATAAATGCTGAACCAACAACTAGCATACGATGCATTGCTCGTGAGTGCAACGTGTCTAAATTCTCTGTACAGAAAATTCCGAAGAAGCATGGTTATCATTCCTACAAACATCTATGCCAGTGACGGCTCGTGACGTACGGAAGTGGGTCGGCCGAATGTAGGCAAGCTGCAGTTAGTCAACTTAATTTTTTGGTAGTTATTAAGTATCATTTATATACTGTATCTTCGTGGAAGCGTATTATTTACAATGGTAAACATTAATCAATCATTTGCTATATGTAACAATATGGTTGTTTGTGCAGTATATAGTAAAAAAAATATTGCTAACGCGACATAATTAGGCAAATGTAAGTAAAACCCTACTGTAGGAGAGTAGGCGTACCAAAAAATTAAATCGTCCGACAAGAACCAGGGGAAGGTCTACAGCACTCTTGTCAGGATATGGAATGGGAGTTGGATTTGACAGAAGTGAAGTACGTTTGAGGTGGAGGGTATAAAAAAAGAATAACACTCTTAAAAATTTGAATAACTTGAAAGATAGGGGTCAGGAATAAATAAATATTTACCGATAAAATATTAAATTAAATAAACTCGAAAACTAAAATCAATAAAACTAACACCAAATTTTGAAGAGAATATAAAAATGGCAGAAACTAAAAATAAAATATTTACTCTTAAAAAATAAATAAATAAATCAAATATAAAATAAAACAAATCTCTCAACAAAAAAAAAGTCAATTCTTTTTAATGTCAGGAAAATAAATAAAAACTCTCAAAACTAAAGGGATTTTGCCCGGAAATAACAGTGGTGCCCGTGTATGTGAAAAAATTAAATATATTATACTTGAATTATTTCAATCATTTTTAAATATTAAATCGATTCGTCGGGATTTTTTGTAGCGAAATCGTCAATAATTTTATTATAAAAACTATCATTCTTAACTAAACTTTTAACCAACCCTCTTTCTATTGCTAAAATAGATACATTACTTAAGCGAGATTGGGATATTGTATTCCTACCGTAGGATTTTATTCTTTTCAATGCTGAAAAGCTTCTTTCTGCCGATGCAGATGTTGGTGGGAGAGACAATATTAAACAAAATAATTTATATAATTCCGGAACGTCTGTAATAATATCATTATTATAAATAAATTCTGTCATGTCACCTACTGTTGGGGAATTAGCGAAAATAAAAAATATGTTAGCATACAAAACTTGCAATTCTCTTTTTAATTTTTTCATTATTAAGATTGAAATTGTTTTTCCGGAAATTTTTTATTAAATATGTCGAATTTATTTTGATTGGTTAATTCCAGAAAGTTAAGTAAGAAAATATCTTTAAAACGTATTTCAATTTGATTTACAAGCATATCTAAAATTTCAAAAAAGATTCGTTTCGTAGATATCGAATCATCATTATTACTGTGCGTTTTAGTCGTTTAGCTACTTGATTAACATCAGAATATATTTTAATAAAATAATTGTCATTTCGGAATTTTTTTAATGTGGATAAAAGTGATATAATTCTTTCGTTACACTACGTGATGTCAGATAATTTATGTTGAATTATAGAAAAAATAGGATCCGTATGTGTAAAAATTAACTGAAAAGTATATAAAAGAAACAGGAAATCAAAATCGGTTAATATTCTTTTTAACCCGGTCGATTCTCGTATTGAAATATCATCCCATTAATCCAAATCTGCGATGATATGATCGAAAACTTCAATCAAATTAATTCTATTATTATACAAGGTGTCTAAAAAAGACACCACCAAAATGATATGGTGTATTCCTGAGACAAAAAAAGAGCAAATTAACAAAATTTATCTATATGAAAAATTACATACCTTCCAAGATACAGCAAGTCAAAGTTTAAGATTTTTAAAATATTTTAATCTATATCTTGAAAATGGCAGATGAGAATGATTTTTTTATTTTTTTTCTGACAACTACATTAGGTGTACTACATTGTTTAAAAATTTCAAGAAATTTCTTCAAGTACAAAGGTGCTCCAGAGGACATGCTGTTTACATTATTACATAGAACTTTTTTGTTCTTTATATTTTTTACGATTTAATATTTTTTTCAATGCAACTCATCACTTTTAAAGAATTTATAACTCTTAAAGTTTTTTTGTTTACGCCTTATTTTTAACAAAAAAAAATAAAAAAGAACTTATTGTTCATTGTTTAATTGTGCTCGTCCTGCAAGAAAAGTCTTAAAAATAACTATAATCCAAAAACTGCTTTTATTTTAACATATTAAATTATTTAACAAATTACAAAAATTGTTCAAAATGACCCTCATAAAAAAAATCACAGTACACATTGTATGCGCGTGCGCGCGTCGCGTCGATGCGCTTCAGCCACCGGCGATACTTCGGTCACCACCACTCAACGTGTTAACGAGTTTTACTTAAATTGAAAGTTTTAATTGTACTGACACGTTTTCAACGAATGACACCCGCCTACTTAGATTATTTCATTTTTTAACATGAAATTTTCCAAAAACAATAAGTTCTTTTTTATTTTTTTTTGTTAAAAATAAGGCGTAAACAAAAAAACTTTAAGAGTTATAAATTCCTTAAAAGTGACGAGTTGCATTGAAAAAAATATTGAATCGTAAAAAATGTGAAGAACAAAAAAGTTCTATGTAATAATGTAAACAGCATGTCCTCTGGAGCACCTTTGTGCTTGAAGAAATTTCTTGAAATTTTTAAACAATGTAGTACACCTAATGTAGTTGTCAGAAAAAAATAAACAAATCATTCTCATCTGCCATTTTCGAGATATAGATTAAAATATTTTAAAAATCTTAAACTTTGACTTGCTGTATCTTGGAAGGTATGTAATTTTTCATATAGATAAATTTTGTTAATTTGCTCTTTTTTTGTCTCAGGAATACACCATATCATTTTGGTGGTGTCTTTTTTAGACACCTTGTATATAGTGTTCACAATGCGCGATTTAAAGTTCCAGCGGGTTTCTGAGTTACTCGGAACTCACTTTTGACAAATTGTATCCAGAAGATTAGTGCGTTTAGTAGATTTTGTGAAAAAAGATGAAAAGCCCAAGAGATTTGAGAAAAATATCCTACATTCTTTAATTTTTTTACATGAATCTTGTAAAATTAAATTTATTTTGTGCGCGTAACAGTGCCTAAAAAGTGCTTGAGGAGCAATTGCCTTAACTTTTTGCTGCAATCCATTTAGTTCTCCCGCCATTACAGCAGCACCATCATACGTTTGGCCGATTAATTTGTGTTCGATATTGAAATGATTGAAGTTTTGTTGGAGTACATTAAAAATATCGTTTGCAGTTCCACCTTCACTAAGGTTGAAGAAACCCAAAAATCATTCTATTACTTTCCCCTCACAAACGTAACGAAAAATCACTGACATCTGAGAAAAACAGCGTATATCTGTACTCTCGTCTATTTCCCATGAAAAACAAGAAGCTCTATTAATTTTGTCATAAATATTCTGCTTTAAAACCGTAGTTATGGAATCAATTCAAAAAATCGTTTTGAATCATTTTTGACAGTCCGGTAAACACTGAAGATATGGATGGATCAATGAATTTATTAAAATTTTCATCCAAACTAGATGCAAAATGAGCTAATTCTTCGAAATTCCCTTGATTGTCTGAATTTGTTGTTTCGTCGTTAACTCGGAATGCAAGTTCTTGAGTTGATAAATAAATGACCATGTTTATTAAACGTTTGACCATTTTTCGATTTTCCCGAACGTTTTCATTATGTTTATTTATAAGTTCTCGTCTAGCGGTATCAAGTGCATTTACAATATTATGTTTCGCGAATAATTTATATTTTAAGGCAGAATACGTATGATCTTTTGAAAGTTCATGTTTCGCTACAGCGCGATAAACTTCTTTTAAATTGTCATTACCGCATGAATTAAAAGGGTTTTTGCTTTCACAAAACAACAAACAATACCAACAAAATAATTTGTTACAAATCTCACTACCAGTTAGCCAAATAAACTTTGTGTAGAGTGTTGCAGAAAAAGTGCGATTGTGATCTTGTTTTCTTTGAACGAGATTAGTCAACAACGGATGTGGAACTGGCACATTTTTAATGAAAACTTTATCATCGTACGACAATCGGTTAAATTTATTGTGTAAAAAATAATGAACCAAATCAGCGTTAGTACTTACAATATCCCTTACACTAGCCATCGTAGTTTTAACAAATAATACAATAATTAATAATCGCATACACGAGCACCATGTGGACGGGACCAAGGAAAAGACAAAGTGATTCTGTCATCTGATCATTTCTATGCTGGCATACGCGCACTGTGGATAAACGGCCAGCCGTACCCATACTCCTCCGTTAGAACGATACACATTAAATAATTTCGCCAGACTTTTAACAGTGAGAGAATGTTGTCGGAGTAACAATAACATCTTTAAACATGTTATATACATAATATGGTTAATTATACACTGATACATTTCACATAAACTACCTTAAATTTACCTAGAATGGTAATTATTTTGTAAATTGCAATTAGGTAACCATTTAATTATTGTTTGCATTTTAAATTACATCTATTGTTTAATGATATTTACTTATTTTAAGATTTGCCTTCTCTTTAAAAATGCGAAATATATTCTGATTTCTGAAATATTTTTTTAAGGAATAATGTGTTTTCGAATACCGGTCAATTGTTGGCCTTAATGACCAATTTGTATTAAAGTAAGCACATATATTACTTGTAAATTGAACAATATGAAAATAATCAGAAATACGTTAATAAATAAATTTACAAGTTCTAAAATAAAAATCTGTGACCTGTAACGCAAGCGAATTAAAGAGTGCATCGAGTCATGGGCATCGGAGTATTGCGACGGCCCCGGTGAATTTGCCGTACTGGAGTAAACCATTTGTGGACGTACGTTTACGCTGCAGGCCAAATGAGACGACAGAATCTGCACTGACACTCGTGCGGACGTAGCGCTTGCATTAATCTTAATACTCTGAAAATCAACGGCTGGCCGATTTTGCGGATACGAACTTGCGTAGTAGACATATATTAAATGAAAATAAACTCCCGCATTTATCGGCCTTATACTGAGTGCCTATTAATATTACTGGCTATAAGCATATTATGTATTTATTATAAAAAATTCGCAATATTTATTTATTTATAAACATTTATAATATTTGTTTTAATTGAATTTAACGGTACGGCCCGGCCGACCCTGCCGCCCCTGACGAGCCGTCACTGATCTATGCCATGAGGAGATACTGCTAGTGGATGATGAAACTAAGCGTGTATTCTGTGAAATAATGCAGGATCGATCAAATACAGACCGAAACTTTTTGCAGATGAATGTTCACATTTAATATGAACAACGAGCTCAACGTTATTGTTCATAGTAAGTACAATGCGTGAATTGATATCTGACTAGCAAAATTATTTTCACCATGACATGACATTTGTCAAACTCATGCAAGGGTTTTTATTAAATGGTACATTGTTCAACTTATTTTTATTATTTCTGAGGTGTATTCTGGTACAAACGTAAATTAAATGGATGATACATTTACAATTTTTAATTCTCTAAAAAATATTCCTTTACGATTTTTCTCTAAAATTAATAGGGGAGCTAATAATTACACATATTTAATTTTACATGTTAAATCCCTATGTTCGCCCCTTCTCGCAGACACTCGGTATAATGGGCCCATACAACAGATATGGTTTCAAACTACATTATAAAATCTATTGGTAGCTTTTGGAGATTTGTTGTATGACAATAATGAAAATTTCAAGTTATAATCGCCAAGAGATTATTTCTTGGGAATTACTTGCTTACGATTAATTCGCCCTTCAATTGTGTTTGGACGACGCTCGCTAGACCGTGAAATGGTTGGGCTGGGCGGGGTTTGGTGTAAACGGTACAGCAGAAGTGTTTTTTTTATAACGTCTCACCCGCCACCGATGCGAAAAAAAAAATAACCACAATACATATTCTAATACGGTTCTCACGCTCGCGCTGTAGCGGGGTGCAGACGTATAAATGCCTCTCTCTTTTAGAATCGCAGGCGCAACCTTGAATGTATTAGATATACGGAAATAACACTGAGTTAATTTACCCTCGCTGTAAGCTGGGTTGCCTACAGTCATACCAATTTGATTTAATCCCCCTCTCGCGGGCGTTTACCGCACTTTTAATGGATACCCTACCGTTAAAATGTAAGATCTTAGAGTAGTGATTAATAACTGCAAGTTTTTGCATGAAAGTAAGAGTATATTTTTCATAAACGGGAGAGAAATTCGAGTTCTCAGCTGTCAAAATCTTGATAGTAATACCATTTCTCGAGAGAGAGAATAATAATAATAATAATAATAATAAAATGATTACTTCTCTTTCCAGGGTGAGAAGTAAATATTTCTATGTCACGACCGGCAACTTTTTTTTCTAGGTTAGGTTTTAAAATCAACCGAGAGAATGCATGTTTCCCTCGGTTTTATATTGATATATTATTTACTATGCTGGAATAATATAAAAATAAGTTTATCTATTGAAAAATTAAAAAGAGGGTTGGGATTTCTCGAGCTGACGATACGATTTAAAGGGTTGAATTTGAAGGAATGAAAGAGCTATTTTCAACTTTAATATTAATTTTCTGTATAAAAGTAAACAAGTTCACACTTACAAAGGAAATCAGAGTGATAAGAAAAGTGTTAATTAATTATAGTTGTGGTTTTCATTTTGTTAATGTAATATGAAATTATATTGGAGGCAACTTATTTAGTCGTTTGTTATCTTTTAAATCGACACTATCTTTATTATTGTCAGGGCATACTTTGTTATGTTACAAAGTCATTGCCCACTCTTCATTAAAAAAAAAAAACCTCTTAATAATCCCTGTAGCAAACAATTTTGTGACAAGTATGACACCTTATTAGTTAGTTAAATAATGTTGATGTGGGTATCTAAATAACGAAATGTCCTATTTAAAAAATAAAATTATTTTCTGGACGAGTTTACAAGTGCTCATGTTATTTCAAAATAACCAGTAACGTAAAAAATAAAAACCAAAAAAAAAAAAAATTTAACAAGTTATTCAGCATTAAAATACGAAACTTTGCCTAAATTTAACCAACTTTCTATCTTTTATATCTACGGAGACTTAATAGTTAATAGTGTGGAATAGAGACTCATGGACAAAACAACGTTAAATACCGCTCGCGTAGTTTATTGTTACGTGTAAGTCGAGTGTTTATTTATTTACAATTGTAGTCATTTTTTTCTGGTGTGCAGCAGACGTTTTAAGTGAAATATGTCTTCGCAGAAATAGCGAACGAACATCGAATTAATAATGACCATTGGGAATCACAAACAACAAAAATAAACTTCAGTGTATAGTTTGTATGCAGGTAATATCAGTTCCTGAAGAATATAATATGAAACGATATTACACTACGTTACACCAGTGACTGCTCGCGGGTTTTTTTTTGGTACGGTCGAGGTAGCAGAGGTGGTAATATAGATAGGTGAGCAGCCAGCCGTCTCTGCAATCGACCCTACAGGCCACCTATGCTACCTAGGCTAGGCTGTACTAAAAAAACTCCGCGAACCGTCACTGCGTTACACTTAAAAAGTTTCAGGGGGAGCAGATGAGATATTTGATCTTATTCCTGTTCATGGCACAAACAAGAGTACGGATATTTTTTTATCGCCCGGGGGATTTGATAAATGTTCCTGAATTGTCACTGATGGAGCCAGAGATATGTTAGGAACTAAAATTAGATTTGTAGGACTCTTAAAACAAAATAATTTCAACTGTTCTGTGTTTTACTGCATTATTCAACAAGAGGCCCTATGTGGAAAGTTCTTACGTCAAATGAATGTCGTGAAAGTGGTTAAAATAACTAATATTATAAGAGCAATCGTGCTTTGACTCACAGAAAGTTTCGTAAATCTTTGGCCGAAGTAGATGTTACATTCATTCGTTCTAGGCAAGGAGATAGATTCCCCTCTTTATAAAAAATGAAGTGAATTCCGACTCCGTCGTGGAAAATCAAATTGTAGATACAAAATTTATATCAGATCTTACATTTTTAACAAACCTGACATCCCACCTAAACGAATTGAATTTGAAGATACAGGGAAATCATATTGCTAATTTAGAGGGCCACATAAGAGGATTTAAAAATAAAATTAAGCGTTTCAAGTCTTCACTAGAAAATATGATCTTTTTTTTCTACTCCTTACGGTATATTGATTAATTCCCTAACAATAAACTGTAGAGATGTGAGCTATTCTTCGGCCAGGTGTACGAATTTGAAATCGTTGCCAAGTTACACATAATAACAACAATATAAAATTGTTACGATCGAAATTAAAGTTATAATTACAATTACAATTGAAAAAAAAATAAAATCAATAGGGGAAACAAAATATTATCATAAATCGCGTTCTGTGAATAAAAACGCGAATTAGCGTGTTTAATAGCCTTATTAAACACGCAAATGCGTGTGCGTGTTTAATAAGCGTATTAAACACGCAAAAAATGAATGTTAAATGTACCCCATTAATGCTGCCCATAGAATTAAATAATGCGCACATTATAACATTTTCGTGAACAAAATACAGGGTGTGGCACCGCATACGACGCGGACATTTTAGGAAAAACCATGCAATTTCGTGTTTTTCTTTTCAAATGGATAGATGAAGGATGGTCGTATGCACAATTTAAAATTATTACCAGATATACAGGGTGTCCCATAAAAAAGATACACATCAAAGTTATGTTTTTCTAAATGGAACACCCTGTATTTTTTGTCATTTTTTAATTCTAGGGAACAAATAAAGGTGAGTTACTTCAATATTCCCTGTACCTATCGTTTACCGTTTTCGAAATATTTAAAGATTTGTTGAAACACCCTGTATATAATATATCCTGTATATCTGGTAATAATTTTAAATTGTGCATACAACGATCCTACATCCATCCATTTGAAAAGAATATCACGATATTGCATGGTTTTTCTTAAAATGACCGCGTCGTATGGGGTGCCCCACCCTGTATATACTTAAACCTAGTTTAGTTTTATCTTTTAACATTTGGCAGCACAAAAAACATTTGACCCTTTCGAACGAATTTAATATTTGACATACGTATTTCTACGGCGATTTCAATAGTTAATTTTTAAACATATTAAATCAAGAATATTACATACACACCTCCAAAAATAAGGGAGGTTGTCAAGGGTGCGATAAACAAACTATTTACACGTAAGTTGTAACCAATTTAAGCTTATAAAATAATGCAACGCCTAAATGATAATCGAAATTTAAGGTTATGTTTACATTTGTTTCTCGTTCCTGGTGTTAACCGAATTAACACACCGACTCCTTTTCGCCGCGAATGAAACATACATTATACATATTACAAGCTTTCCTCTGTGTATGTTGTGTTGCCTAAACGTCGTCCCGAGAGCTATATAAGTGAATTCATGCGTCCGTTTATTGTCACCGAGTTCCCACATTTTCCACGCGGGTAAAAAGTGAACAACATGACGCCTCCGTTTTCCTTAACCTTAATGGTACTGGTGGCGAACTCCCCAATATGCATTCGAACATATTCAGTGTGTAACGCATTGGACGGTTCCAATTATCCTATGAATTAACGGCAATTTTACATTTTGATGTCGACATATGTCACGTTTAAGTACTGCCAATCGCAACGACTAAAATGTTACCACAAATAGTTTAATAATGAACAAAACTGTAAAATAAAAAATCTCATTATTAAACTATTTTTGATATAACAAAAGGTCGATTGTTAAACCAAAGTAGAAAAATTCATTTACATACCCACTTTGTAAATTATAATCATGTTACCTTCTCCGACGTGATTGTATCATAGCCATTTATATTTATGTTTTCATGGTTTATTTTCAATTGAAATCATTTTTTAAATGTACATCGAGCGTTGTGTAAACTTGGATAAAACTGACGTTTAAAACGTACTTATAAAATTATACTTCAAATTCAAAAGCTCAGTTTACTCAAAAACTAAAGCGATTTCGGAAAAAAACTTATTCCTTATAAGTTGTTCATTTTAGCATTCTCTGCAATTATTATTAACTTAAATTTGTTGTAACTATTATCGTTTTATAATTATAAACCAAAAATTAAAAAAAAAATAATGGTGATGACATGTTACTTTCTCCGACTTGATGGTATTATTTATATTTACGCTTTTATGGTTTATTTTAAATTTACATCATATTTTAAATGTACATTTAGCGTATTGTAGACTCGGATGAAACTGACGTTTAAAACGTCAAAATTATAAAAGATGGAAAAATTATACTTCAAATTCAAAAACTCAGTTTACTCAAAAACTGAAGAGATTTCTATAAAAACTTATTCGTTATAAGTTGTTCATTCTGGCAGTCTCTACAATTATTATTAACATAAATTTGCTGTGACTATTATCGTTTCATAATTATAAACCAAAAATGAAAAAATAATAAAAAAAAATAAAATAAAATAAAAATGTTTTTAAACAAAATAAGCTCATTTCTTTGTTATCTTCAATATTTGTTTAAATGTTTTTGTGATATTTTTTATATTTAAGGAAATATTGGCAAAAAACAAAAAACAGTTTAGGTATAGACACCCACTTCGGGTATACGAAATTTTACCAAAAGCTTTTCAGTTCTTCGGATTATCAAACAAGAAGTATGTTCAAAGTTTCATATCAATTGCTCTATTAGTTTTTGAGATACAGCGCGCACAGACACACACACACACACACACACAGACACATTTTTTTTCCAAAAATTGTTGAAATGGCATCTAGGGACCCCAAAACAAATATTTCCGTAAACAAAAATTTTGAAAAAAATCACGATCACAATACTTTCTCCTACTTCGTAACGGAGAAAGTAAAAACTACGAGAGTAATATGACAACGTATCATTCATTTGAGCGGGAAATTGAAAAAATTCAAAATAAATACAATGAAAATCAAAGACATTTTGCAAAAATTCGTACATAAAACACATTCAAAATTTTGAATCAGCTGCATACATAAATTTTCTCGTGATTCCTTCGTTTTAAGTTATATTTATTTCAAATATTGATTTCCCGCTCAAATAAATGACACGTTGTCATATTATTCCCGCATTTATCCGCCATTTAGTTAAAAGCGACTCTATATGAGATGTATGAATACGGGCCATGGACCATAAATGAATGTAAAATGAAATGGATAAGTTGTAATATTATTACTTACAACTCTACTAATGTAATATACTTGTAATATATGATGGTATAAAATGTTTTATTTATTTTATAGCTCAGTGGGATGTCTATTATTTTATATATCGATAGATAGTTTTTATACAATAATCTTTTCACATTGTTCGAAATGTTATCTGTATTTTAACGACAGTTGAATAATCGAATAAAGAGTTTATTTTTAAATTACCCATGCCTATTATTAGCCACAGTAAGACAGAACAAATTGGCAACGAGGATTGTGACTAATTGTGATTAATAGTGATTACCCAATTTCGTATTATCAATCTACACAATTATGAATACGGAAACGGAAACTAGTGGAATCATTGGTTCCTTAAAATAATTCATAAGTCATGAGTGCAGCGATTTCTCAGTTTTTAAAGTAAAACTCTGATTGCAAATAGTTTTGAGAATAATGAAGTAAAGAAGCGTGCAATTTTGCTAAATTTACTTCATGAAAAAACGTAGATTTTGCTAAGGAACATATGTGTGCCAAAAAAAGTGGAAGAAGACTTAATTAAGAAGCTAGAGAAACATTGCAGTCCAGTGCAAACATGTTTTGCATCGCGATTAAAATTTTACAATGCGAGGCGCAAAGAAGACGAATCTGTTGCAAACTGGGCGGCAAGAGTGCATAGCTTATCAGCGGATAGTGGCTTCGGAGACGAAATTGATACCGTAATCCGGGATATATTCATCGTGGGAATGGGACCTGGACCTATCCAGAAACGGCTTCTGGAGGTCGATCCTACATCTACCAGCATTTCTGCCTCGTTCGAAAGCATGATACAACTGGCGCAGAACCGGGAAGGAGCAGCGACGCAAGAACTTCCGGTACAGAGTACCAGGTGCGTAAAAACGGAGTCGCAGCATTTTTCGAATGAAAGAAATCGAGGTAAGAACAATTTTTCTTCTAAGAATAAAAGTGGAAATGTGAATAATGTTAAAAAAAGCAAGTGTTTAGTGTGCGGCCGTAATAATCATGACAGTGGAAATGTGCATAATCTTAAAAAAAGCAAGTGTTTAGTGTGTGGCCGTAATAATCATGACACGCGTGAATGTAAATACAAAAATTACAATTGTAATAATTGCGGCCGGCGAGGACATTTGTCGCCATGTGTAAAGATAAGATGAATAAAACATCGCGTTCTAAGTTTTTGTTTGAATTTGATACGTCCGAGCAGTTTTCACAAGAAACGGATGTTTTTTCAATTTAAATGGGAAAATAAAAATAACGCCAAACCATGTTATTTACAAATCAAAATAAATAATATACCTCTAAATTTCCAAATTGATACAGGGGCAGCTCTTTCAGAGGATGGCAGAGGATTTTCGAAATGTACACTCCAAGATATCGAAAGTACTGGAAAAAAGTTGAACAAACAAATACCAACCGTACAAGCAGATCATTGTGCGCAAATGATTACATTAGAACTTGATAAAACTTTTGAAAAAAGAAAGGTCCCCCTAGATTACACCAGACAAATAAACAGGGAAAATATAAATGAATTAAAAATCCGCCTGAAAAAAGTAAATTGGGAAATTATAAAAACAGGAAATGCCGATTCTGCATTTGATAAATTCATCGAAGAATTCCAATACCACTTTACTGCATCTTGTCCTCTTAAACTCAAACAACATCGCAAAAACTATAAAAATTGGATTAATGCCGACATCCGTCAATCAAGCAATAAATTGAAGGATTTATATTACATCATGCTAGGAACCAAGTCAGAAGACCTAAAATTTAGATATAAAGAGGAAAAGAAAAAACACAAGAAGCTTATAGAGAACACAAAAAGAATATATTTAAGCAGTGAAATTATGAAAAAAAAGCAAAAAGCAGTTTGGAATATAGTAAACAAAGAACTAAAAGGCAGCCAGATACTGAAAGATATCAGCATTAAAAAGGAATCTGGCGATATCATAACTTGTGCAGTAGACGTCGCCAACTCGTTCGCAAACCACTTCTCAAATATCACAAAGTCAAACTGGGGGAACATTTAGGCAGCAATATTTCCAGCCAACCAACACTACCTGACCCAAAACCATTCTCAATGTTTTTAACACCAGTCAGTGAGGATGAAATTACGGCCGTCGTAACTAATTTTAAAAATAAAACAAGTGCAGGAAAAGATGAAATCCCGCTTACGGTTATTAAACAAACTTTAGAGCAAATTTTAGAACCAATGGCGTATTTAATAAACCTGTCACTGGAAAAAGGCGTATTCCCAAGGGCCCTAAAAATTGCCAAAGTGATTCCGATCTTCAAAAAGGGGACAGCAACAGACGTGGACAACATTAGACCAATCTCTATATTGAGTTGTTTCTCCAAAATCTTCGAAAAAAATTTCGCGAATAAATTATGGTCATACCTTAGAAAATTCGAAATCCTAACGGAAACACAGCATGGCTTTCGTCGAAATCGGTCGACAGAAACAGCGAGTGTAGATCCGGTGGAAGAGATTTCAAGAATTGTGGACGCAGGCAAAAAAGTGGCTGGCCTCTTTTATGACTTTTCGCTAGCTTTTGACTCAATTGACGTGAACTTCGTGCGCGATAAACTAAAAACGTACGGAATACGTGGGAATGTTCTAAATTTCATTGTGTCGTTTCTGACTGATCGTAAACTGTATGTGCGAATTAAACAGAGTGATTCCGAAGTATACAACATTAATAAAGGGATTGTGCAAGGATCCACGCTAGGACCACTCTTGTTTATACTATACATTAATGATCTTAGTGATTTTGTTTCATCGGGTTACATGGTCAACTTTGCCGATGATACCACTATTATTGTTACTGCTGATACACATGAAGAACTAGTGGCAAAAATACAATCGACTAATAATGAAATTGCCAATTGGTGTACTAAAAATAAACTTATGTTGAATGCTAATAAAACGGTGGCAATACAATTTTATAATAGAAAACTACCGACTAACCAAATACAACAAGGAACAAAGTCAACAAAAGTGCTTGGTAGTTTTATAGATAATAAAACATCTTGGTGTCTGCAGATTGACCATGTAACATCTAAACTCAATAGTGCATATTACGCAATTTTAAAACTAAAAAATAAAATAGACAGAAGTACTTTAATTAATGGCTATTATGCACTAGTATACTGTCACATATCGTACAATGTGCTGATTTGGGGAAAAGGAGATACCAAGCGCGTTTTCATAGCGCAGAAAGGATTATTAAGATTAATTTTCAATCTCAAGAGGTCTGATTCGTATAGAACTGTATTCAAATACAACAAGATCTTAACTGTAACCAGTATATTTATATTTAAGTGTGCTATCTTTGCATATAAAAATAAACATAAGCTTGCAAAGAATAACAGTGGACATACATACAACACGCGTAACTGTACAGACATCAGAACTCCACAACACGTTAGCACACTGTACGAAAAAACAACTCTCCATTCATGTATAACGGTGTTAAAATTGTGAAAAATGAAACAAATTTAAAAAAGTGTTTTGAATTTTATTAATTGACAAATGTTATTACACGTTTTCTGAATTTATTGTCGACAAATCAATATAGATCTCATTTCTGTTCATATGTTAATGTAAATCTGTGTTGTGCTTTTAATCTAGATTTTAATTAGTGACATTCATATCCACTACTAATGTATACTGTTTTAATATGTATAACTTATGTATAAGATTGGAATAAAACACTAACTTTTTTATACCACTATATTTTATTTATGTGACTAGTTTCGACCATTCACTGGTCATTTTCAAATATAAGTCTTAACATAAGATTATGTTAAGACATAAGTCTTAACATAAGATAATAAAATATAGTGGTATAAAAAAGTTAAAGTGTTTTATTCCAATCTACAATCAAGATGTACCACGAAGTAAACGCCGCCAACATTAAACACTTATGTATAAGGTGGCAAACTGAATAAAGCGAATTGAATTGAATTGAAAGCAGCAAAATGTGGAAGATGTTATATGTGCAGGGCAAATGAAAACAAATACTCTAGGAGGTGCAATAATTGCAAAAAAATTGTTTGCTATATTCACTCAGAATGCACTAAACAAGTGCCATATAAATGCAAGTATTGCTTTGGCAATGAAGATGGGGAGTAGATAGAAAAACAGTATTTTTTATAAAAATTAAATAATAATAATGTTCTTTTTCCATTAAAAATACATTTAATTTAGAGATTTCTGTGTGTTGTATCCTATCCTATAAATATTTAATAACTGTAGTAAAATATAAATGGGTCAAAAATGACCCTATTATGGTAATACATGTTTGTATTTTATTATGGTAGTACGAGGATTAAAGACGTACACTTCTGTGCAATAAAATTAAGCACAAGTCTTATGAGTATTTTTTACAATATTCTCGTTGTATAATTCGGGCCTGCAACATTAAAAAAAAAATGATAAAAACACCATAACTTAAAAATATCACCTTTATTAAAAAGCCAAAACTAAGACTAAGACTAAAAACCATCTTCTATTATATTTATAATTCGAATTTTTGAATAGTTGACTAAATGACGCGGCATTTTGACATTAAGGAAATTGACAAACTTACATATTTTCGTAACCAGGAAGTCCGCTTTAAACTATAACATATTTTGTGTGCTTAATTTTATTACATAGAAGTATACCTTGAATCACCATGCGGTGGAACAATAATAATTTATTTATTATTCAAGATACGTGGATAACCATTGTTAGGTAATATCGTTTTTAATTTATTAAAGCGAAACTGGGCTAGCAATATTAATAATTTGCAAAATAATATAAAAAAAGCCCATTTACTGTGATTTTAGATTAATTACGGTGCCGCGTTGTAATTTAAAAACAAATCAAGATTGATATTTAAATTCATCTCATCATTTTATAAACTTTATAAATAGTTTAGAGATTAGGAATTTAATACAGAAGAACAATATAAACAAATTTTATTCAAACCAAGAGCACCTTTAAAGAAACATTTAAATCTAATAAGTAAAAGGTTTGGCTGGTTGAAATAAATAGCAAGGTTTTATTTAAATAAGTTAGTAAAATATATATATAAATCCAATCGAAATCACATGATTCCACTGTGAACATTTGAGAATATATTAGCAGGTACAAGGTTTATTATTTAAATATATAGAAATGTGCTACTGTTTGATTAATATGTGACAAGAATTGAAAGTAAATAAAATTCGCTCATTATAGGCAAACGAGAATCATTGACTCTTATAAATCTATAATTTCAAGGTATTGTTTAAATACCGCAGGAAGTAAATATAATAAATATGATTTATATACTTTTCTAAATTTTTATCACTACAAGTTTGCAATGAGGGATGATTTAAGAGATGTTATTTGAGCCAACATTTGAAAAATGATTTTTAGTAATATTTCTTAAGATGTTTTGTTACTGTGACATTTTTCTGAAAAACATGTTGTTCAGAGTTCAAAATTTTGCATAACATCTTTTTTTCTTCAGGTACCTGGATGTTGGCAATCATATTGATTATCTTAATTTTATTTACAACTACCCGAAATCACAACCAGAGGACGATTATGATGTGGCCCAGGTATTGCAGCCTTCTGGCTTTAATGGCTATTTCTTTTTATTTTGACATTCTCCTAAGAATTTACGCATTCGTTACATAATCCATGTCACTATGCGTTTACAATATGCTTCTTGATAATTATGTTTAAATAGGTGCGCTGACAGTTTAGTTGTGGTATAAGGATCTTCAATAACTGCCTCCAGAACCTGCAGTTCATTATTTTCGGTAATAACTGCCTTCTTTCTAACTCTCCTTGGCCGTTTCACACTTCCCGTAGTAGTAAATCTCTCCAACACTTTTTGAAACGCACGTTCATTTGGATGTGCCCTGTGCGGATATCTCGCAGCGTACACTCGTGATGCCAAGAAACAATTCTTGTTAGATTCTCCAAGAATAAATATCATGTCAACCATTTCCTCTTAGTTCGGAACATTTTTAGAACGTTTATCAAAAATGACTTATTGCTGCTACTGACGTCTAATAATTTACTTTGACAATTACCAATCTTTTGTTTTCTCTTGGCACACTTGGGAACGGAAAACGTTTCCCGACATTTGCGATGAAATTCCTTTTTTCTCCGAAATTTTGTTATGCAATGTGTAATTTTTTTTACACCAATGAAACATTTAGAGTTTTGGCTGTACAACGCCGTAATTTTTTTAGGGGGGTGCCATTTGAAATTTTCGGAAAAAATGACAACATGCGAAGCTCAATCAAAAATTATTTTTTTTCCATAAATTACCCGAAAAAAAATTATGTGAAGGTATACGAGGTCTTAACCTGTACCTCAATTCAAAATTTAGGCGCCGGCGTCAATTAGTTTCTCTACAAAAAATCTCAAAAATGGGGCGCAATTTTGAAAGAAGGGGTTATAACAGCGAAACCGCTAAAGTGAAGGGTATAACATGTTAGATAAAAAAATAAGTATTCGTCGAGCACTTTCCAAATATGCAATAAAAAATAGGGCATTCCATTTAAAAAAACATAAGTTTGGTACGCCACTGGAGTACGGCACGCCACTGATGATTAGAAATATTTTTGAAACATAGCGACGGTAATTATGCACCACTTTGTTCTTAGATTTTTGTCGATAGCTTTTATCGTAAAGGAGCTATGGTCCGAGGCGTCTTAAGTGCCACACCCGGCATATTCAAAGGTGTGAATAAATTGCAGGGTACCACAATATGCAATGCGAGCTCATAGAGTCATATGTCATAGACACAAAATAGCTACCAATTTAGTAACATACCGCAACCATTTAGGGTCCCACCGCGCCACCGTTGCTTGGAGACACACATGAAGTTGGCGTTAGCAGTCCATATGTATATAGTCAAATAAATCTATATAGTCAAAAATCTGGCCAAATTCTAACCTCTTGTGACATTACCCTCGATAATTTATTTACCATGTTCAGCATAACAACCATCTTTGTATTAAAAATTTTAGTAAACAGCTAACTTCAGTTAAATAGTGACAGTTCGTGTCATTTCTGAATACCTTTGCCGTGAAAAATAATTAAAACCTGTTTCGGACACTTCCGCGTGAAATTTGTTTCATCCCATACCATGAAGTTAAGTAAAAATTGTCTTGTCACGAATTATACATTTAACTACGAAAATTGAAGGTGTCAATTTGTCAACAGCTGAAGGTGTCCTGCATTTCCATACTAGTCACGTGAGATGTCGCTAGCAGCGGCGGTTAGCACAGCACACACACCGCTGAATCACAAATTACGCGAAGTTCTTCGTATGTGTAAATTGTAGAATTGCATTGCATTTCATATCCATCTTGTTCTATCATGCTCTAATAGTATTTGGCCCTTTTTTTGGTGTGTCGGAAATAAGTGCACCGGTGATTAAACGGTCAGCTGTTTGGTAGTTGTCTTTTTCTTGGCTTTAGTAACGCATAACCGTTATATACATTGTGCGCGGTATATTCTAATAAGTATATGGAAATAAAAGATGTAGATGTACACTTTTGTGCAATAAAATTAAGCACACAAAATATATTATAGTTTAAAACGGACTTCCTGGTTACGAAAATATATAAATTTGTCAATTTCCTTAATGTCAAATTGTCATTTAGACAACAATTCAAAATATAACTAAAATAGAAGATGGTTTTTAGTCAGTCTTAGTTTTAGCTTTTTAATAAAGGTGTTATTTCCAAGTTATGGTGTTTTAACATTTATTGAAAATGTTGCAGACCCGAATACAACTAGAATATAGTAAAAAATACTTATAAGACTTGTACTTAATTTAATTACACAGAGGTGTACATCTAAGCATAATCTGCAAGAATTTGTGTGCCTAACTTCATGCTGCTTGTGAGTGAGTGTGTAGTGAGTGTGTTTGAGTTATAACCTACAATATAAGAAACGTAAGAAGGCCTCTCATTTGATGTTCCTGAACACGTTAAGGATGCCGTGAAGCGTGGCATTTATGAAATGTATAGTAAATGTTAATAATAATAACCATTTATACCAAACAATAATTATAAATATAATTTCAACACTTAATCGGCACTATTACGTCAGCTGTTGAACACCAGCGCACAACAATTTCATCCAATTCCATAATAACAATGTTCTTTAACCCATTATACTTTTAATTAATATAAATTGCTATTATACACATAAAGTATGGAATAAATTTAGTAAAACCGAAATAAAATATTTTGGGAAAAAAACCTCGAACAGGTCGATTTTCTTTGATAAAAATGCACATTTTTGCATAAAGTCGATTTTCGGTCTATATTTGTTTTTGAGTAATGACAAAATACATTTTTCTACGTCCGTTATAAAATGTACAGTTTTTTTCATTAATTTGGGTTCATAAAATATGTGATTCCTGAACCCCACAAACAGCGTGAAAAAAGTGCCATAACGGTTCATTTTTTCACTCTTTCGCGTGAAAAAAAGTGCCGTAGCGGTTCATTTTTTAACGCTACTATAAAATTGTTTGCGCAAAGTGTGTCATGAACGCTTCGCAACACGCCGCGAGTTCCGCCGATAAATGTAAAACATTTGTTTCCGATCAAGAAAACTGGATGATTATTATTTTCTTCATTTAAAATAAATATTATTACTTATAAAAATTAATTAAGGTTGTATCGAATTTATTTAAAGTTACGGACAGAAAAAAATTTGTATGAAACTCTAGAGTAAAGCAACTTTTTTTCACTTGTAGGAATTGCCGCACTCGCCTTCGGCTCGTGTGGCAATATTTTCTACTCGTGAAAAAAAGTACTACTTTACTCACTTGTTGCAGATTTTGACAGTATATTTTTAATTTTTAATTTTTAATTTTTAATTTTTAATTTTTAATTTTTAATTTTTAATTTTTAATTTTTAATTTTTAATTTTTAATTTTTAATTTTTAATTTTTAATTTTTAATTTTTAATTTTTAATTTTTAATTTTTAATTTTTAATTTTTAATTTTTAATTTTTAATTTTTAATTTTTAATTTTTAATTTTTAATTTTTAATTTTTAATTTTTAATTTTTAATTTTTAATTTTTAATTTTTAATTTTTAATTTTTAATTTTTAATTTTTAATTTTTAATTTTTAATTTTTAATTTTTAATTTTTAATTTTTAATTTTTAATTTTTAATTTTTAATTTTTAATTTTTAATTTTTAATTTTTAATTTTTAATTTTTAATTTTTAATTTTTAATTTTTAATTTTTAATTTTTAATTTTTAATTTTTAATTTTTAATTTTTAATTTTTAATTTTTAATTTTTAATTTTTAATTTTTAATTTTTGATTTTTAATTTTTAATTTTTAATTTTTAATTTTTAATTTTTAATTTTTAATTTTTAATTTTTAATTTTTAATTTTTAATTTTTAATTTTTAATTTTTAATTTTTAATTTTTAATTTTTAATTTTTAATTTTTAATTTTTAATTTTTAATTTTTAATTTTTAGGGGTATGTAGACAACTATAAAAGGTATCGAAATAAGCAATAAAATATACAGCATGTTATCTAAAAAAAATATATCATCATGACGTCACACTTTTTTGGGACACCCTGTATAATCAGAAATATTTTCCTGAAATACATTCTAGGATGCAAATTTATTCTGTAAAATATCAAAATTCCAACTTAATTGGTAAATGAGCTATAGAAGACGGGACCCTGTATATAAGTACAAGCACATTGTTAAGCTTGAATTACATTATACTTTTTCCGTCTTTTTTCGTCTAGATTCTCGTTCGATTTTGCTTAGAGACAATCTAGTATGAATGTAATTCAGAAAATTCCATCCAATTTCCGTTCAAGTTTCTTGAATGGAAATATGCAGCCCGTCCTATTTTCCGTTCGATATTGGTCCAAGTTCGGTACTGCCAACGACGTGCAAGCAACATAACCTATATAACCTGGTGACCGCGGGACATCCGACCTAAAATAGCGGCACTATGTTTAATAATATTAACAATTTTCATGATGTTTTCAATTTTATTCATTTTTACAATCTCAACTCTTAATCTCACTTGGACTTGGACACGCGAACACAAATACTTTTTTATTTAGCGAGTTGGTAATTACGTCGTCCGCTACCGGCGCCCTCTATATCGAATGCAATGAACTATAAATCGAACGGAAATCGAAAGCTAAACTTGAACGAGAATCTAGACGAAAAAAGACGGAAAAAGTATAATGTAATTCAAGCTTTAGACTAAGTTGTCTTTATCTTTTTAATAAATCCTTTTATCTGAAAATAATTTAAGTGCCTTAAAAATTTATTGATTCACACAATTTGAGTATGGCACGAACCAAAGAAATGTGTATTGAATCTTGGTAAATCTAAATTAATTATTCGAATCTAATAATTATATAATTAATTAAGAATATATATTGTAACTCGCACCAATTTCAGAAGCAAAATCGTTTAGGACAATAACAGGTGACAACACACGACATACTTATTTAGAAACGTAAAATAATTACTATGCCCACCCAAACTTCCCTTACATAACTCAAACGCCCGTTTGATTTTGCCACTGTTTCCCAACAGACCAATTTTGAGCGCGCGTACTTTAAAGCCACATTTCGCAATCAATTTGTTGCACCAAGGAAATGGTAACCACTAATAGTGTGGCGAAATTAGCAAATTTCTATCGAACCACATCAGGCCACCTTACGTATCCTATCCAAATTGACTTACTGTCGCTTTTTCTAGGAATCGGTTTGGTGGTATACTTCTGGCAAAAATCAGGTCATGGGTTTAAGCGGAATTTGATTGTAAACAAATGAGAGTCATTAGCCGCACAACGCGATGATTATGTATTATGGATGTAGTGAAAGTATTTTAGATTTTCAAGTGGCATGGTGAAAACTGTTATATGGATGGTTTGCACAAACGAGGTATGAAATATCATATGCCTTCATCGTTAAGTATAACGTGTTGTGGAGTTGATAATCATCTTCGTAATCTACGCTGGCATAAATTTCATGTACTTGAGAATATAACGAATATTTGTCAATGATTTCTGAAAAAATAATTGTGTCTGTGAGTGTGGCTCTCTGTGCGAACTGTATCTCAAAAACGAATACATGAATTAACATGAAATCCCTGAACAAAAGCTTTATTTGACAAGTCCAGGAACTGGAATTTTTGTATACCAGAAGTCAGTGGCGGCTCGTGGAACATATTGATGGTAGAGCCACATATACAATATATTTTTTGAAGAAGGATAGAACGATTTATCTTCCTAGACCAAAGTAATTGGTAAAAAAGTGTTTTAGGAATTAATTTAAAATTCTTGCTAGTGCCATGGTTGCTTGGCTCTATATAACGACCCGCCCTTACCTAACATAAAAGTTAAAAACATTTATGATACCTCACTCGAAACATCCCCATTTCGTATTTTGGTGAATAAATACGTAAGTAAAACATTTATCTAGCACTTTAAATAAAACAGTTTCTTTGTTAAAATCACACTTTATTTTTTAGTTCCAAAAATGTATTACGAAGTTAAGGCTTCAACCATGAATCAATTTATCTACCAATTATTTTTTTTTACAATACGTAAATTGTGTTTTTAATGTATTTTTTTACTAACATACCGGGTGACCCAGGGATCTGTAAAAGCCCCATAACTTATTTGCTATTTGAGATATCGACTTCTAGTTTTCTTGAACTGGTACCCACACTTATTCTACATATTTTAAAAATATGTATGTTTTTGTACAGGGTGTCCCAATATATTTAACAGAACAAAGTTATGTTTTTTTAAATAAAACACCCTATATTTTATACATTATTTTAAACCCTCTTGAGAAGCTGATAAAACTAGTATAAAATAGTATGGGTCTATTATTGACGATTGGTTAGTTATGGACAAATTTGTGGCAAAAACAAGGACACATTTGTGAAGCAGAAGCGCTCCTAGCAAAGCTCGCGTCATTCTTTATACACTAAAGAATTTTCCACATCATGAAGAATAATACAAATCGGCTTTGGTTCTTTTTTGTTCATACTGCTATACAGGGTGTCAACATACGCAAAATATTGGATAACTATTTTTTTTTCAAATGGAACACCCTATATATCTTGCCACCAATGCATGGAATTTTTAATAAGCTTTCCAATGATATACAATTTGTATAATAAAATATTAAGGATTCTTGATATTTATCAATAAAAACATATTTCTTTTGTCACCTTCTGCTGATTTTTGTATTTTCAGCCAAAACTATGCATTTTCTGAAAAAATAATGAGAGACTAAAGTTGTAGAGCGGAAAATTTTCGATCGACATAGGTCTTTCGACTTTTCCAATAATGCGTGCATTGCCCGTCAGAGTGCGCAAAATCCTGACCGTATATGCATTTTAGCGTTTTTCTCAAATTGTTTGTTAATTAATTGCACTATACTTTATTTTCCACGTCCTCTAGCAGAAAAAGGGGGTAATTATAGAATTATTTAAATGACCTACATCGATTGAAAATATTCCGCTCTACAACTCTTAAAAGAAGCAATTTTTGACCAAAATGCATAGTTTTCGCTAAAAATACAAAAAATGGTGATGTGGCCATCATGTTACTTTCTCCGACTTTATATTTACGTTTTCATGGGTTTCTTTTCAATTAAAATCATATTTTAAATGTACATTGAGCATTGCGTAAACTCGGATAAAACTGACGTTTAAAACGTCAAAATCATGAAAGATGGAAAAATTATACTTCAAATTCAAAAACTAGGTTTACTCGCAAACTAACAAGATTTCGAAAAAAACTTATTCTTTAGAAGTTGTTCATTTTGGCATTCTCTACAATTATTATTCACATAAAATTTCTGTAACTATTATCGTTTCATAATTATAAACCAAAAATTTAAAAAAATTAATAATTTTTTTTCTCGAATAGCAATGATTTTATGAAAAATATTTTCAAGAAAAAGCTATTCATTTCTTTGTTATCTTCGATGTTTGTTTAAATGTTTTTGTAATATTTTTTATATTTAAGAAAATATTGGCAAAAAACAAAAAACCGTTAAGGTAAACGCCCATTTCCGGTGTACGAAATTTTACCAGTTCTTCGGATTATCAAATAAGACGTATGTTCAAAGTTTCATATCAATTGCTCTATTGGTTTTTGAGATACAGCGCACACAGACAGACACACACACACACACACACACAGACACAAAAAATTTTTTTCCAGAAATTGTTGAAATGTCATCTAGGGACCCCAAAACGGATATTTCCGTGTAAAAAAAATTTTTGAAAAAAAAATCACGATCATAATACTTTCTCGTACTTCGTAACAGAGAAAGTAAAAACCATTGAAAAACGCAAAAATTGATACATACATTTTCAATTTGCATTTTTAGGGAAAACTATACATTTTTGGCAAAAATTGCTTCGATTAAGAGTTGTAGAGCGGAACATTTTCAATCAATATGGGCCATTTTAATTTCCGTATAATTTCCAGTTTTTCCGCTAGAGGGTGCGGAAAATAAAGTATAGTGCAATTTATTAATACAAAATTTGAAAAGAAAACGCTAAAATGCATATACGGTCACGATTTTGCGCGCTCTAGCAGGCAATGCACGCATTATCTTAAAAGTTGAAAGACGCATGTCGATCGGAAATTTTTCGCTCTAGAACTTTGGTCTCTTATTATTTTTTCAGAAAATGCATAGTTTTGGTTGAAAATCCAAAAAACAGAGGAAGGTGGCAAAAGAAATAAGTTTTTATTGATAAATCTCAAGAATCCTTAATATTTTGTTATACAAACTATATATCATTGGAAAGCTTATTAAAAATGTCATAGATTGGTGGCAACTTATATAGGGTGTTCTATTTGAAAAGAAAATAGTTATCCATTGTTTTGCGTATGTTGACACCCTGTATATCACTATGAATAAAAGAGAATCAAAGCCGATGTGTGTTATTCTTTATGATGTTTTTGCCACAAATTTATCCATAACTAACCAACCGTCCATAATAAACCCATGCTATCTTATACTATTTTTATCAGCTTCCCAAGAGGGTTAAAAATAAAGTATAAATATAGGGTGTTCCATTTAAAAAAACCTAACTTTGTTCTGTTATGTATATTGGGACACTCTGTACAAAAACATACATATTTTTAAAATATGTAGAATAAGTGTGGGTACCAGTTCAAGAAAACTAGAAGTCGATATCTCAAATAGCAAACAAGTTATGGGACTTTTACAGATCCCTGGGTCACCCGGTATATACAGGGTGTTTCAAATTCGAGGCTCACTATGGGGATCTCGCTTATTAGAAGAGATAGAGGGCATGTTTAAATTTGGCACTTTTGCAGAATTTTATGCTGATTAATAATCTTCTGAGAAAAAATACATAAATTATTTTGTTTTGTCCAAAAAACTGAAAAAACTGATTTTAGTTTTTTCTTTATATCATCGTTATTTGTGGTGATATTTAACAACGGTAAAGACATTCTTATAGCACTTTTTTATTATCTAATAGATGGCATAAGATTTTTACTTGTAACTTGTTTTGTTTCTTTTGAACCATCATCAACTTGCTTATTTCTTATGGACGCCATATTTGATTTTTATCGCATCTCAATGCTCATTTTTTTGTGATGACAACAATGGAACACATCATATATATGATTTCATAAATGAACATATAATCGTTTAAAACACTTTTATTGGCAATCTATTTAGCGCTTACTACAAATCATTCCGTGCCATGGAATTAAAATCAATTAAAAATCCGAATAACTCTTTGTTTTCAAACACTATTATTGTTTATGAATAATAACATCGTTCGATAATTCAGAAATATAAGAGAGAGATATGTTATGTATTTTTTATTCAGTAAACAGAAATACATCATTGGCTAGATGAAAATATTAAAAATGTATTTAAAAAGAAGGCAACCCCATCAAATTTTTTTGTCTATGGATCGACAGAAAGTTACTCAAGAAGTTCGCAATATTTTGGAAAAGTAAATACTAAATGTATCTTAATTTTTCGTTTAACTTACAAAACATATTTTAGAATGAATCAAAATTCATCAATCTCTTGCAGTGATGTTCCAGCTGAATTACATTTGCCAGCAAATATAAACCATATAAAATTCCTTTGGGCCACACACTTGCACCTGGCGATTTAAGACGCCTTGCATTTTATAATTGGTTGCTACAAACGTGCAATAAAGATAATTAAAAAAAAAACATGATTTGGATTGGACACATGAATGCAAATTCACAAACAGTGTTTCTAATTCCATGGCACGGATGATTTTTAGTAAGCACTACATAGATTGCCAATAAAAGTGTTTTTAACAATTATAAATTCATTTATGAAACTAAATGAATGTTGTATTATATTTTTGTCATCACAAAAAAAAAGCATTGAGATGCGATAAAAATCAAATATGGTGTCCATAAGAAATAGGAAAGTTGATGATGGTCCAAAAGAAACGAAACAAGTTACAACTAAAAATGTTATGTCATCTCTTAGATAATAAAAAAGTGCTATAAGAACGTCTTTTCTGTTTTTAAATATCACCTCAAATAACAAAGATATAAAGGAAAAACGAAAATCAGTTTTTTCAGTTTTTTAGCTCAAAAACAAAACAATTTAAGAAATTTTTCTCAGTGGATTATTAATCAGCATTATATTCTGCAAAAGTGCCAAATTTAAACATACCCTCTATCTCTTCTAATAAGCAAGATCCTCATGTTGAGCCTCGAATTTGAAACACCCTATATAATTTTCTGAACTAAATTTTTTGAACGATGACCCATAATTTGCGGTTGCGTCAAAATATCGATCAACAACTTCTTCAGGACGATATTCCCCGCTATCGAGAATCTGATTCAAGTGATGATTCGGATAGTGCAATTGAAGACCATATTTCCTCATTTTTTTTGTAAAAAAAATTATTGCTATATATGATTCCCTCTAAAAAATTAAAAGAAAAATTTCTGAGCTTGCGTCATTTCAAACTTAAAAATTAATATAGTTTCTGCAAGGAAGACCTTAGATTTTCTTTACTTAAAAGTTCCATATTTCCGCAAGATGACCTGGAATTTGTAGCCAAATATATCTAAGGTTTTTTTTTTAATAAATTTTTAGTAAAAGAACGCAAATTTTTCAATATTTTCTTTCAAAATTGTTAAATATTGTATTTGGACACTAAAAAATGGTTTAGTTTCTACAATATCTTCACCTGCATTTAAATATGTCCTAAGCAGTTGTGTCATTTTTTTCTAACCTTCAATTTCAATATTGACGGAGACACACAGCTTCAAAGTTGTCCGGGTCTATTAGACCCACAGTGCTCGTTATTTTATTATATCGAAGTGTGCCCGTTAAGAGTTAAAATACAAAATACGAGACTACATGAAATTCTGCTTAAATCGAAGTAAATCACAACGAATTGTCATTTAAAATTACTTATCAATATCAGGACTTTAATATTCAAGCAAAAATCAAAATATTCTGAAGATGGCTTTAGAGTTATTCAGGTAAAAACTCGAAAATATTATTTTTTGGAACAAATATTGGGAAAAAGTGAAATTTCGGCTAAAATCAAAACAAAATACAACGGACTGTCACTCAACATTATCTACTAATATCAGAACTTTGATATTTATGCAAAATATCAAAACATTCTGACGACGGTTTTTGAGTTATTTAACAGAAAAGTTGGAAATGTCAATTTTTTGTAATACATTTTGAGAAAATTCGCTTAAAATCGAAGCAAATCGCAATTAACTGTTACTCAAAATAACTCATCAATATCAGGGCTTTAATATTTATGCAGAAGATCAAAACATTCTACAGATTGATTTTTTTCAACTAGAAACTCAAAAATGTTCATTTTTTATATAAATCTTGAGAAAAAGTGAAAATTCGCTTAAAATCAAAACAAATCACAACGGACTGTTACTCAACATTACCTACTAATATCAGAACTTAATATTAATGCAAAATATCAAATTCTTCTGAAAATAGTTTTTGAGTTATTTCACTAAAAAACGCGAAAATATAATTTTTTGTAAAAATTATGGGAAAAATTTCGATCAAAATCAAAGCTAATCACAATAAACTGTTACCTAAAATCACGTATTAATATTAGGGCTTTAAAGTTTATGTAGAAGATCAAAATATTCTGCATATTGATTTTAGGTTATTCAACTAGAAACCAGAAAATGTTATTTTTTGTAATAAATCTTGAAAAAATAAGAATTTTGTTTAAAATCAAAGCAATTCACACACTCTCACTCAAAATCAGTTATCAATATCAAGGCTTCAATATTTATGCTAAATATTCAAGCATTCTGCAGATGGTTTTTGAGTTATTCAACTGAAAACTCGAAAATGTCATTTTTTTGGAACGAATATTTGGAAAAGCTAAAATAGTTAAAAAGCTAAGACTCTAATATTCAAACAAAAGATCAAAACATTCCGAAGTTGGTTTTAGAGTTATTCAACTAAAAACTTGAAAATATCAGTTTTTTGTAACACATATTGAGGAAAAGTGAAATTTCGGTTAAAATCAAAGGGCTTTCCAATGATCTGTCACTCAAAATCACTTATCAATATCACGGCTTTAATATTTTTTTTTCGGACGGAGCAGATGTTTTAGAAATATTTAATCATAATCGCATTGCTAGAGGCCGTACCCAATATCAGTGGCAAAAATTCTTGCTAGTGCCATGGCTCCTTGACTCTATATAACGAGCCGCCCCTGCCAGAAGTGACACACTTGACACACTTCGTTCAACGGAAGTAGTAATTTCTCGAAAGCAACCACCTTCGCGTAGACCAGTGGTTCCCAAACTTTTTTGTCCTACCGCCCCCTTTCCAGAAAAAATATTACTTAGCGCCCCTTGGATTTTTTTTTAATTTTAAAAGCAATTAATAGGATCCCCAAGATTGACTATTTGCAATTGGTTTATTTTTTTTTGTTTATAAATTGGTTACCGCACTGAACACACGTTTCACTAAATCTTCTCTTCTTTCTTTTATATTATCATTGGCCCCTTACAATTATTCATCGCCCCCAAATGCATCTGTGGCCATCAGCGCCCCCCTGAATCGCTGCAGCACCCACTAGGGGGCGGTGGCGCCCACTTTGGGAATCACAGGCGTAGACTAACCACACGACCTCATTCAAATGTTATTAATTGACTAAAATTTTGACTTAACATACTCGTGGTATTGTGCACTAAGCAATATGTCTTACCTACATGAAACAATATCGACACTGATCAAATGCGATATGAAGGTAACAGAAACTTTTTCCAACTTGTTTACAAACTCAAGGTAAAAAGTAGACAACCTTTTGCCAGTTCAAATTCAAAACTTAATCGTTTCATGAAACCCAGACTATAAATATGTGAAAAATGCTTGCAAAAATCAAATTTTTTCGTTGGGTTTGGATTTCACTTACAGCCATTGACGTCTTCTTGGTAAAATCTGCCAACTAAGGAAACATTTTGACACAATTTGATGAACTAGTTAATAAATTTAATATTTGCATTCATATGATCTACAAATTATGTTTGTTAATAGACAGCATGCATACGTTTTTAATTTCATCACGTATTGCACTTAATTATTTATTAATTATGCTGATTCGTCACGTAGACACAGTTAATCATAATTCCATCCAACATGATTAAGGATTAACTTTTGAATTTTAAACGAACACAGCCGTCGCAGAAAATTCCGGAATTTTCACTAGAAATACCATTAAGTCTGGAGGCCAAGCACGTCCACTAAAAACGTCACTGGGGTTGGATGATTTTCTGACAATAACGTCTCATGAATCTATAATCCCAACAAAATCCCACGATGGATAAGCACTCACTGTAAATGACTAATGAGGCATAACAATGGTATTTTCAAATAATCTATCGTAACTGCAAATTAATGATTCGTAATCATGGTAATGACTTAATAAATTCCCTGTAATGTATATAATTACGGAAGAATACTATTAATTAGTAATTATGTTATAATTTAGGTAATAATAAATACCATACGTATTAATTTGAAATTATTTGAAATTATTTTAGCATATTATTCATATTTAATGTGAAATGTGTTTATAAATTATTGTAAAATTTAATTTCTCCTGCGATTAAATCTATTAATTGGAGAGAGGTTAATCCGTAACACTATGATTAAAAAATGATTACCGCACATTCTGATACATCTTGATAGTCAGTCTGTCTTTATTTTGTTCAATTAGCCATCAAATCGTCTTCTTATAAATTAGGAATTCTATGAAAAAAATATGTGGCCACCATCTAATTTTCTCCGATTTGATGGCAGATAAGGAACGTTTATTATATTTTACATATTTATCGATTTTTATTTAACAACTAGTGGGAGTTCGAAATAAATCTTATAAGTTGTTCGCTATGGCATTTTATACAATAATTTTGTTGGAACCGTCTTCATTTCATAATTCATTTTAAACTTTTTTATGGAATACATTTATTAATAAAAGATGTACAGTTTTTATTATCTTCATCATTAATATATAAATGTTTGTAATATTTATCATATTAAATGTAACTTCTAGTTTTCGGAATTTTACCAAACGCTTTTCAGTTAAAGTTCATATATTTTTCAAAAGTAAGTGTGGAATCATAATTTTTTAAAGAAACTGTATTGAGAATGGAATAATAAGCAAAACAATACTGGTGTAATTACAGCTGTTACCATCCTCCAAGTTATGCATATGTACAGTGTGCGTCTAAAGTATGGAATATATTCAGTAAAACCGAAATAATTTTTTTTTTTTAATCCTCGAACAGGTCGGTTTTATTTTATAAAAATACACATTTTTGCATGAAAGTCGATTTTCAGTCGTCATTGTTATTTGTTAAATTTCTTATTTTTATACTGGCAGTTCGACAATGAAAAGATCTCGCAAATCAAAAACAAAAATAGGGGGTTGCCATTTAAAAACAAAATGGATGGCGTCATTACACAAAAACAAATGACGACAGAAAATTGACTTTCATGCAAAAATATGTATTTTTATAAAAGAAAATCGACCTGTTCGAGGATTTTTTCCAAAAATATTTCATTTCGGCTTAACTGCTTATATTCCATACTTTAGGCGCGCACTGTATATATAGGGTGTTTCAGACCACCCGTTCACCCCAAATATCTCCTGAAATACGAATCAGATTGAGATAAAAAAAATGGTGATGTGGCCATCATGTTACTTTCTCCGACTTGATGGTATCACAGCCATTCATATTTACGTTTTCATTGTTTATTTTCAATTGAAATCATAATTTAAATGTACATCGAGCGTTGTGTAAACTCGGATGAAACTGACGTTTAAAACGTCAAAATTATGAAAGATGGAAAAATTATACTTCAAATTCAAAAACTCGGTTTACTCAAAAACTAACGAGATTTCGGAAAAAACTGATTCTTTAGAAGTTGTTCATTCCGGCATTCTCTACAATTATTATTCACATAAATTTGCTGTAACTATTATCGTTTAATAATTATAAACCAAAAATTTTAAAAAAATTAATACATTTTTTTCTCGAATAGCAATGATTTTATAAAAAATATTTTCAAGCAAAAGATGTTCACTTCTATGTCGTCTTTAATGTTTGTTTAAATGTTTTTGTGATATTTTTCATATTTAAGAAAATATTGGCAAAAAACAAAAAACAGTTAAGGTAAACACCCACTTCGCATGTACGAAATTTTACCAAAAGCTTTTCAGTTCTTTGGATTTTGGCCAGACACACACAGACACAAATTTTATTTTTTCCAGAAATTGTTGAAATGGTATCTAGGGACCCCAAAACCGCCCCCCGTCCCTAGTGTGTCGGGGAGAGGGTAACTTTAAAATCTTAAATGGGAGCCCCTATTTTTACTTTCTCCGTTACGAAGTAAGAGAAAGTATTGTGATCGTGACTTTTTTATTCAAAATTTTTTTTTACGGAAATATCCGTTTTAGGGTCCCTAGATGCCATTTCAATAATTTCTGGAAAAAAATATGTCCAAAAATGTTTTTTGAGCCCTACCATGTGGTGTGAAATGTGAACCGCCCCCCGTCCCCCCTGGGTCGGGGAGGGGGTAACCTTAAAATCTTAAATGGAAACCCCTATTTTTACTTTCTCCGTTACGAAGTAAAAAAAAAATGTGTCTGTGTGAGTGTGTCTGCCTCCGTGCGCTGTATCTCAAAAACTAATAGAGCAATTGATATGAAACTTTGAACATTAGTCTTATTTGATAATTTGAAGAACTGAAAAGCTTTTGGTAAAATTTCGTACACCGGAAGTGTATGTAACTGTTTTTTTGTTTTTTGCCAATATTTTCTTAAATATGAAAAATATTACAAAAACATGTAAACAAATATTAAAGACAACAAATAGATGAACATCTTTTATTAGAAAATATTTTTCATAAAATCATTTTATTCGAGAAAAAAAATTATTTTGTTTTTATATTTTTAGTTTATAATTATGAAACGATAATAGTTACAGAAAATTTATAATAATTGTAGAGAATACGAAAATGAACAACTTACAAGGAATAAGTTTTTTTCGAAATCTCTTTAGTTTTTAAGTAAACTGAATTTTTGAATTTGAAGTATAATTTTTCCGTCTTTCATAATGTTGACGTTTTAAACGTCAGTTTCATCCGAGTCTACAAAACGCTCGACGTACTTTAAAATATGATTTAAATTGAAAATAAACCATAAAAGCGTAAATATAAACTATACCATGAAGTCGGAGAAAGTAACATGATGGCCACATCACCATTTTTTATCGTAGATTTGGATTCTATGCTAAAAAATATTAGGTTTTTATCCGAAAACAAAATTTCGATGAGCGACAGATGACGCTATATTCGACAAAAACATTTATAGAATTGTATTCATTTCTCGCATCAAATGATAGATTACGACATTTTTTACGTAGTCATCTCTTAAATAAGGCGTTGATTGAAGTCATTCGTAATTTTATGTCAGAAATAAACAAAAAAAAGAAAATTCTTTGTAAAAAAAATCGTAGAAACGAATTAAAACAATTTGATTATCAAATTCCATTCTATTATTTTCTATTGTGGTAATGTATAAATGTTTGTAACGACAAACAGGTTTTTTTTAATTAAAAAAACATTTTTTTTTACTAATCGAAAAAAATGTTTAGAATAAAAACCTAATATATTTTAAAGTAGAAGCCAAATCTGCAGTAAAAAATAGGGGTACCTATTTAAGATTTCAAAGTTACCCCCCACCACGCCCTAGGGGGGGTGGGTGGTGGTTTAAATTTCACACCACATGATAGAGCCCCAAAAAATAATTTAGACGTATTTTTTTGTATGTCAATCCGATTTGTATTTCGCGAGATATTTGGGGTGTACGGGGGGTCTGAAACAACCAGAATATACAGTTCGTTTTTTTTTATAGATGCACCATAGGGATTTACGTGTTAAAATTTATATGCCTGTTAATGGTTTTCCTATTGCGAATTTCAGTATCATTTTTGGTACACTTTAAGTTTGCATTGTCAACTTCTAATAGTTTTTATTAAAAAAAAAATCGTAAATTTTAAAGAAATTTAAGAAAATATTTTTCGATTTTTCGGTGCTTAATTATTATTTGTTTTATTAATAGGCGCGTTTGTTAACAATCAACAATAAATAACTTACAAAAGTAGTAAATACGTATTAGAAAATGAAATACAAACAACTTAATAAAATTCTTTAATCTTGGAGGCGTTCACTTCGTGGTACATTTTCAATTTCGATATATAGAAAACACTTAACTTTTTTATACCACTTTTATTTTACTTTACGTGACTAGTTTCAATTACACGGTAATCATTATCAAACTGAGTACTTAAAATACGAAATACAAAGGTATATATACTAAAACTAGAACGCTTCATAAAGAGGGGTGTACATCAGGTCAACCTGGTCGTTGAGGATGGAAATTCCCGGATTAATTTTTGCCTTGTGAATTTCAAGGGCTTCGTTGGTACTGACAGCATGCTTCGTTGGTACTGACAGCCAAATTAACCACTTTCTAACTTTTCTTAACTCCCTTCATCCATCCATTAAGTTCACAGTAGAAACAGAATGCAATAACAAAATTAATTTCTTAGACCTAACATTAACTAGAACTAATAATAAACTTACATTCGACATATACCGTAAACCTACTTTCACAGATACAATTATCCCAAATTCCTCCCGCCACCCATATAAACATAAAATAGCAAGTTTCTACTCAATGATAACCCGTGCATTCAAAATTCCACTTAGCTCCGAATCCCTTAAGAAAGAAATCAATACAATAAAACAAATTGCTACTAATAATGGCTATCCAGAATCACTTATATCCAAATTAATTAATAAATTTCAATTAAAACAAATTCAAAATTACATATATGCTACCAATCCAGCCACAGAAAACCAATCATATAAAATATTAACTTTCTTTGGAACAATAAGTTCAAAAATTAACAATATTTTTTAAAAACGAGACGTTGACATTGTGTTTAGATCCAACACCAAACTCTCTAATTTAATTTTTAATGCAAAAACACCAATAAATAGTATGTACAAGTCAGGAATTTACAGTTTAACATGTCCAGATTGTGGAGGATTGTACATAGGACAAGTCGTAATTTTCAAATTAGATTAAAAGAACATCTTAGATCATATAATTTAAAACATAATAATTCAACCTTTTCAAATCATCTGTTAGAATCAAACCATAATTTCGGCAAGGATGTACTTTCAGTAATCCATCTCACCGAAAAAGGTAGAACAATTGATTTACTGGAAGCCCTTGAAATTCACAAGGCAAAAATTACTCCGGGAATTTCCATCCTCAACGACCAGATTGACCTGATGTACACCCCTCTTTTTTAAGCGTTCTAGTTTTAGTATATATACCTTTGTATTTCGTATTTTAAGTACTCAGTTTGATAATGATTACCGTGTAATTGAAACTAGTCACGTAAAGTAAAATAAAAGTGGTATAAAAAAGTTAAGTGTTTTCTTTATATCGAAACTTAATAAAAAAAATTGCTCTGGAAAATATTTAAATTTATTCACTTCATAATAAATATCCAAATTGTTTGTAGTAACAAGCTAAAGAGTAACCTAGTCTATCTTGAAAATGTCTTTTCACGTTTTGCAATTGCCTAACACTTATTCCATTAGAGTAGAGGCCGAAAAAGTGGTCTATATAGACCCCGCGGGGTCTATTTAACAAAAGTAGGGGTCGATCTGAGCCAGGGGGTCGAATGGGGGTCGATCCGAATAGAAGGGGTCGATTGGGGGTCGAAGGAAAAACAAGTGTAAGAAGAATTGAAAAAAAATATAAGGAATTATAAATATATAAATTTTCGCTAGTGAACATAATACCTCTTTCAGTGGAAAGGTTTTATTTAGAGGAAATATATGAATATATATATTTGGATTCCGCGTTTGGAAAAAAATATTAAGCTATTTTTGGTTATCGTTATTTTTATCTTCTTAGTATGATTTTTTTTAACGAATATCACTATTGCAGGAAATACAAGCCATAGATATCAATAATTTTTCATAGTCCCGAAGTAGTCAATACACACATTTTTTTACACCAGTGATGGGCTTTGAAATTTTGTACATTTACGAAATTACGCTATCAATTTGTTCAGAAGTTATAGCAAAACAAAATATGGCTGATTTCCGAGGAGCGAGTTTAACCTGTGTTAACAAAAAAAAATGGTGATGTGGCCATCATGTTACTTTCTCCGACTTTATATTTACGTTTTCATGGGTTTATTTTCAATGGAAATCATATTTTAAATGTACATCGAGCGTTGCGTAAACTCGGATGAAACTGACGTTTAAAACGTCAAAATCATGAAAGATGGAAAAATTATACTTCAAATTCAAAAACTCGGTTTACTCAAGAACTAACGAGATTTCGAAAAAAACTTATTCTTTAGAAGTTGTTCATTTTGGCATTCTCTACAATTATTATTCACATAAAATTGCTGTAACTATTATCGTTTCATAATTATAAACCAAAAATTAAAAAAAAGAATTTTTTTTTTTCTCGAATAGAAATGATTTTATCAAAAATATTTTCAAGCAAAAGCTATTCATTTCTTTGTTGTCTTCGATGTTTGTTTAAATGTTTTTGTGATATTTTTTATATTTAAGAAAATATTGGCAAAAAACAAAAAACAGTTAAGGTAAACACCCACTTCCGGTGTACGAAATTTTACCAAAAGCTTTTCAGTTCTTCAGATTATCAAATAAGACGTATGTTCAAAGTTTCATAACAATTGCTCTATTGGTTTTTGAGATACAGCGCACACAGACAGACACACACACACACACACACACACACATACACCATGACACACACACACACAGACACACACACAGACACAAAAAAAAAAATTCCAAAAATTGTTGAAATGGCATCTAGGGACCCCAAAACGGATATTTCCGCAAAAAAAAATTTTGAAAAAAAAATCACGATCACAATACTTTCTCGTACTTCGTAACGGAGAAAGTAAAAAATCGTATCGAATATATATTTTGACCCCCTCTACAAATCCACCAAATTTCATTAAAATCGGAGAGGAACACTTGGATTAGTTCCCTTGTAAGTACAGAAATAAATGAAATGTGGAGTTTCGAGGGGAATTAAAATTAAAAATGGTGATGTGGCCATCATGTTACTTTCTCCGACTTGATCATAACTATTTATATTTACGTTTTCATGGTTTATTTTCAATTGAAATCATATTTTAAATGTACATCGAGCGTTGCGTAAACTCGGATGATACTGACGTTTAAAACGTCAAAATTATGAAACGGAAAAATTATACTTGAAATTCAAAAACTCAGTTTATTCAAAAACTAACGAGATTTCGAAAAAAACTTATTCTTTAGAAGTTGTTCATTTTGGTATTCTCTACAATTATTATTCATATAAATTTGCTGTAACTATTATCGTTTCATAATTATAAACCAAAAATTAAAAAAATTAATAATAACATTTTTCTCGAATAGCAATGATTTTATGAAAAATATTTTCAAGCAAAAGATGTGCATTTCTTTGTTGTCTTCAATGTTTGTTTAAATATTTTTGTGATATTTTTTATATTTAAGAAAGTATTGGCAAAAAACAAAAAACAGTTAAGGTAAACTTCAACTTCCGGTGTACGAAATTTTACCAAAAGCTTTTCAGTTCTTCGGATTATCAAATAAGACGTATGTTCAAAGTTTCATATCAATTTCTCTATTAGTTTTTGAGATACAGCGCACACAGACAGGCACACACACACAGACACACACACACACACACACACACACACAGACACAAAAAAAATTTTTCCAGAAATTGTTGAAATGGCATCTAGGGACCCCAAAACGGATATTTACGTAAAAAAAATTTTTGAAAAAAAAATCACGATCACAATACTTTCTCGTACTTCGTAACGGAGAAAGTAAAAATGACCAATTTCGAACCCAATTTAGCGAATCTTGCAAGCAAGCAATAAATCTGTAGTTACTTTACTTATTATTTTTACTAATTTATAATTACTTATTATTTAATAAATATTAAGATAATTAAATTTCAATATTAAGATATTTTTTATAAAACTATTGTTACACAATCTACTATTACTTTAATAAATATTTAAAATCATAAAATAACCTAATAGGTAGTTTTATTTTAATTAACTGAAAATTACTTTTATGGGGGTCGATGGAGATTTCGAAAAAAAATGGTGATGTGGCCATCATGTTACTTTCTCCGACTTGATGGTATCATTTATATTTACGGTTTCATGGTTTATTTTCAATTTTAATCATATTTTAAATGTACCACGAGCGTTGCGCAAACTCGGATGAAACTGACGTTTAAAACGTCAAATTATGAAAAATGGAAAAATTATACTTCAAATTCAAAAACTCGGTTTACTCAAAAACTAATGAGAATTCGAAAAAAACTTATTCTTTAGAAGTTGTTCATTTTGGCATTCTCTACAATTATTATTCATTTAAATTTGCTGTAACTATTATCGTTTCATAATTATAAACCAAAAATTAAAAAGTTAATAATAATTTTTTTTCTCAAATAGCAATAATTGTATGAAAAATATTTTCAAGCAAAAGATGTGCATTTCTTTGTTGTCTTCAATGTTTGTTTAAATATTTTTGTGTTATCTTTCATATTTAAGAAAATATTGGCAAAAAACAAAAAACAGTTAAGGTAAACACCCACTTCCGGTGTACGAAATTTTACCAAAAGCTTTTCAGTTCTTCGGATTATCAAATAAGACGTATGTTCAAAGTTTCATATTAATTGCTCTATTAGTTTTTGAGATACAGCGCACACAGACAGGCACACACACACAGACACACACACACACACACACCATGACACACACACAGACACAAAAATTTCCAGAAATTGTTGAAATGGCATCTAGGGACCCCAAAACGGATATTTCCGTAAAAAAAATGTTTGAAAAAAAAATCACGATCACAATACTTTCTCGTACTTCGTAACGGAGAAAGTAAAAAATTATATAGGGGTCGATGATCAAAAAAGTTTGGCGACCCCTGCATTAGAGGCTTCGATTATTCGATCTGTTAGTTCTTGCAAATCTCGCGGCCTTTCTAATGTTATCAAACACTTTTGTTGCGATATATCCCCAATCAAAGAAGTTCAGCGGACACAAATCACAACTTCTTGCTGGCCATTTAGAAGGTCCAAAACCACCAATCCAATTATTTGGAAATTGGTTGTTTAAAAATTCCCTAATTTCTCGCGTACTGTGCGGGCTTGCTCCGTCATGTTGGTAGATTATTCTGCCGTTTACTGGAATTTGTTGAACAGCTGGAAGGATGCGTTCGTTCAGTAAATGTAAATATTTAATACTAGTTAACGATCCCTCGATAATAAATGGCCCAATAATATGGGTGCCTAGAATTCCTGCCCACACATTCACTTTTTCGGGCCATTGGCTATGAGTTTGATGGAAAATGAAAGGATTTTCTCCAGACCACACTCTGATATTTTGACTATTTACCGTCCCATTTAACATGAATGTTTTTTCGTCAGTGAATAGAATTAGATTAGCAGCATTTGCGTTTTCATTTATTCTGTCCATCCAATATTCACAAAATTCCATTCGCGGCAAATAATCTCTCTCTGATAACACTTGCGAATTACGTAATTTGTAACTCTTAAATTTTTCTTCTCTTAGTGCTTCATGACAACTGCTTCTGCTGATTTGAAACTGATCAGATAATCTTGGTAAACTGCTGGAAGGTTCTTCTTCAACTGCCAAACATACATTTTCTTTTAGATCTTGAGTCACTACACTGTTCCCTCTTTTCTTTTTTGAATGGTCTGCATCTAAACATCCACAGGTTATTTTTAATCGTCTTGAGAAGCTGATAAAAATAGTATAAGATACTATGGGTCTATTATGAATGGTTTGTTAGTTATGGGCAAATTTGTGGCAAAAACATGTACACATTGAAAAAAAATGCAGAAGCGTTCCTGGCAAAGTTAGCAACATGTTTTATACACTAGAGAATTTTCCACATCATGGAGAACAATACACATCGGTTTGGGTCTTGTTTTGTTCATACTGTTATACAGGGTGTCAACATACGCAAAACAATTGATAACTATTTTTTTTTTCAAATGGAACACCCTATATATTTTGGGACTGATGCATGGCATTTTTGATACACTTTCCAATGATATACGGTTTGTATAATGAAATATTAAGGACTCTTGAGATTTATCCAGAAAAAACATTTTTCTTTGTCGGCTTCTGCTGATTTTTTGATTTTCAGCCAAAACTATGCATTATCTGGAGAAAGAGACCAACAAAGAAGAGCGGAAAATGTCCGATCGATATGGGACTTTCGACTTCTAATAATGCGTGCATGTCCGCCAGAGTGCGCAAAATCGTGACCGTAAATGCATTTCAGGGTTTTTTCATTTTTTTTATTGAAAAAAATGGACTTTATTTTCCACGCCCTATAGCGGAAAAATGGGAAATTATAGGAAAATTCAAATGACCTATATCGATTGAAAATGTTTCGCTCTACAACTCCTAATAAAAAAAGCAATTTCTGCACAAAATGCATTCAAAAACGCAAAAATTGATACAAACATATTCAATTTGCATTTTTATAGAAAACTATGAATTTTGGGCAAAAATTGCTTCTATTAAGAGTTGTAGAACATTTTCAATCGATAAAGGTCATTTAAATTTTCCTATAATTTCAGGTTCTTTCGCTAGAGGGCGTGGAAAATAAAGTATAGTGCAATTTATTAATAAAAAAAAATTAAAAAAAAACCCTAAAAGGCATATACAGTCACGATTTGGGCGCTCTGGTGGGCAATGCACGCATTATTAGAAAAGTCGAAATACCTATATCGATCTGAAATTTTCCGCCCTACAACTTTTTTCTCTTTTTTTCCAAAAAATGGCACCGAACGCGAAAACACATCCGCTCGCCGAAGAAGAAGATATAGTGTGTAAATGGTGTGGTATAAACATGAAAAAGTACGTAACGTGTGTGGACTGCAAGTGCAACTACCACGCAAACTGTATTATAAAAATATGTGGAACATTTGTGGACTGTTCGTCTAATATTCACTGTGGATCCGACAACATAACCTCCGTGGATATTCTGATATACGGACCCGACAAGGGTGCACTAAATAACCCGATGTAATTCGAGTACTTAAAATCTCAAGTGAGTACTCTAGGCAAATTGAACTTTCATCTTGAATCACGCATTGAGGACTTGAATGATATAATTAAATTATTGAGAACAAAAGACAATTTTAACAATGTGGAACCATCTAACAAACAAAATTAGTCTTCAAAAAAGTCAAAATATTGTAAAAAATCTGCAAAGAATCCTGCAATACAGCGACAATTGCAGATAAATCAAAAAGTACAGTGAAGGACACACCATTAAACGCTCCAGACAGAAATCACCACGAATGAAAAAGGTTTAAGGAAAACGAATTCCGACCGTGAATTGGGATCAGTCAATGAACCTGTTGAAAATAAAACAACTTCTCATAAAAATACAAGGAAAATGCGAACATATTTTAAACCTATTATCGGTTCAATTAAAAGCATAAACTTTGTAAAATTAATTCAAAAAAAGGATTACTTACATGTGTATAGACTGAATCCAGAAACGACTCCCGAAAACCTACAAAATAATTTGAAGTTACCACGCCTGATATAAAATTTGACTGTGAAGAACTTCGAAAGGACAATTCAAAAATATCTTTTAAAGTATCATTTACAATTAACGAAGTAGACAAAGTCTATGATCCAGAGATTTGGCCTCAAGGAGCAACTGTTAATCGATTTCGTTTTCCCAGAAAAAAATGTCTACAAGATGCCTCTTCAAATCCTCAAAGAGGGACAGATACATCGACCAAGAATGCGACATAAGTTCGAACAGCACATTTGATTCAAATTGTCTTAACATTGTTCATTTAAACGTGCAGTGCTTAAATAATAAAATGAACCAAATAGAATTATTTTTAAACAATTATGCGGCATATTTTTTCTCCATCAGTGAACACTGGATGACTGATCAAAAACTCGATTGTTGTTATATTTACGGATAAGTTACATCTTTTTGTCGAAAAAATCACATACATGGTGGCACAGCTATTTTTGCCAAGAAAAACATATCCGTAAATTGTAAACAATTACCATCACTCTCAATTGAGTTGCATTTTTAATCTTCTGTAACCATTTTTAACTATAATAATAATAACATATGTATAATCAGCATCTACAGATCGCGACTTAGAAATTTTTGTTACTGAGTTTATTAAACTTTTAAGTTTGGTGTCACAAGAATATTTCTGCATATTTGTCAGTGGCGATTTTAACATAAATAATCGCGTTAATAGTTATAAGTCTAATACACTTCGTAACATCTTTACATCTTTTAATCTCATTTCATAGAATTGAAATAAAGAGCCGAATATTTCAATAAAATTCTCACGTAAGTGAAAGTGAAATTGATTATATATTAACTACAATTAAAGATAATACCACTTTTAGTATTATTGAACCTAATATTTCCGATCATACGGCACAGATTCTAACCTGTAAAAATGTATCGATTCCAGAAATTACTAAGCCAGCGAATGAATACATTAAATACAGATCTTTTCCAGACAAAAACATATCAAAATTTAAATTCTACCGTTGCGAAACGATGCCACTTTTTCTAAGTGAAGAATATTCCGAAATTAATAATATGTATGAACATATTTCTCAGAATGTTTTGATTAATGTTTTCCTGTTAAAAATGTTCGTATTAGAAAAAAATCTAAAAATAAAAATATTCCATGGTATAATAATGAATTAAAGAAACAAGCAAATAAGTTGAGAGACTTTAATTGGTTACGCAAAAATAATCATTCAGATCGCATTAATAACGAATATAGAATTTTGAAAAATAATCATCGTAAGGAAATCTCCAATGCAAAGAAACAATACTATTCTAAACTGATATCAACATCTCCAAATATTATGAAGACTACATGGAATATTGTAAATAAACATACAAAACATTCAAGGAAAAAATCAAATACCCCCAAAAAAGTGATAGTAAACGACTCCGAAATCGTAGACATAAAATAAATATCCAATCAGTTTGGAAATCATTTTGCAACAAATGTTAGTATAATAAAAAATAATCATTTTAATGGAAATCTATCCACCACTTGCACGGTAGACCCAACCGACTCAACAAATATCCCATCAATGTTTTTTACGCCGGTCACTGAATATGAAGTTATTAAAACAATACAAGAATTAAAAAATAAACACTCTACCGGTCATGACGACGTACCAATTAGCTTTATAAAAAAATGTTGTAATGAAATAGCACCAGCTCTTGTCAAAATAATTAATCAATCCATATCACAGGTCAATTTCCTGAATATCTAAAGTTGTCCATGATAATACCAATATTAAAAAAGGGGATCCACTAAAACTTGAAAATTACAGACCGATTTCCCTGCTAAGTATATTCTCAAAGATTATAGAAAAAATAGTCTGCAAAAGAATTATAAATTTTATTGATACAATTAACAAATTTAGTAATGAACAACATGGTTTCCGCTCAAATAGATCTACTGAAACAGTCACAATAGATTTTGTTCAACATATCTATATTATGATTAATAAAAAGCATAAAGTTATTGGTAAGTGTTTTGACTTATCAAGTGCTTTTGACAGTTTAGATTTTAATTTTATTTTACATAAGTTGAATGCATTAGGTATTCGAGGGCCTCTAAATGATTGGTTAAAATCATATTTGAATCAAAGAAAAATATGTGTTAAGATAAATAATACAATTTCAGACTCGTTTGACATAGCATTGGGGGTGCTGCAGGGAAGTGTAGCGGGTCCGCTGTGGATTCATTCACATGTATGTACGTTTGCGGATGACACATCCATTATAGTCAGCGGGAGAGATGCAGAAACATGCAATATTAAACTTAATAATATGTTAAACCAATTTAATACATGGTGCATACAAAATAAATTAATCATAAATTACTCGAAAACTGTATGCATTAAATTTCATAACACACATGTTCTTCCTTCAAAATTTACAATTAATCTAAATAATATCACAACGTTAATCAGCGAAACCACATCATACCTGGGTATAAAAATAGATAAAAACCTTTCATGGAAACCACACATCAATATTCTTGTGAGTAAATTAAATAAATCATATTTTGCTCTACGTAGATTGAAAAATATATTAGGTCTAAGTAAATCAATATCCGTATACTATGGACTGATATATTCGATCCTGAGTTATGGAATTATCCTATGGGGACAATCTACGGAGGTAAAATGTAGTGATTCATGTAAGCTAACTTTTAGAAGTAAAAAAATTATGACAACAACAGCAATATATATTTACAAGCTATTAAGCCATATTCACAAAATCAAACATTCACTTGCACGGAACAGTGATATACATAATCTTGACACGCGGTACTCTTCTCACATTCATATCAATCAATTTGCTCTAAAGCTACACAAAAGGTCCCCAATGCATGCCGGTAGCATAAAATATAATCAAATTCCCGAACACTTGAAAGAACTCAGCTTAAATACATTTAAAAAAGAACTCAAAACAATGTTGATCGTTAACTGTCCATATTCTGTCCAAGAATTTATGTCTCTGTAAATCAATTATCTGTATATATCTATGTTATGTAATTAATATTTATTGTATCCATTTTAATATTGACGAATGTATCTTTACTATGTATGGCAAACACATAATAAAAGTAAATTTCATTACACAAACTATATAGCATTAGAAAGCTTATCAAAAATGAAATGCATCGGTGGTAAAATATATAGGGTGTTCCATTTGAAAAAAAAAATAGTTATCAATTGTTTTGCGCATGTTGACACCCTATATGAACAAAAAACACCCAAAACCAATGTGTATTATTCTTCATGATGTGAAAAATTCTCTAGTGTATAAAAAATGGCACTATCTTTCGAGGAACGCTTCTGCAATTTTTTCAATGTGTACACGTTTTTACGACAAAATTGACCATAAGTAACCAACCGTCCATAATAGACCCACAGTATCTAATACTATTTTTATCAGCTTCTCAAGAGGGCTAAAAATAAAGTATAAAATATAGGGTGTTCCATTTAAATATACATAACTTTGTTCTGTTATTTATACTGGGATACCCTGTATAAAAACACACATATTTCTAAAATATGCAGAATGGGCGTGGGTACCAGTTTATAAAAAATAGAAGTCTATATCTCAAATAGCAAATAAGTTATGGGGCTTTTACAGAACACTGGGTCACCCGGTATATGTGGATTCTGTTTAAATGCTTATAAAAATTCTAATTAAATTGTAGCTTGTAAAGCGAAATTTAATGATTTACTTTTTTTAAATTTTGTTATCAATCACTTGGCTGTGTTTATGACTAACGTGACCCTAGGCGTAAACAATTCTTATTATGCAAGGTAATATTTATACGTTTATAAGAAATAAAGAAAACTAGATTGTAATCTTTGTAACGTTCACATTTTAAATAATTATGCGCAACTTGACACAATCAAGATCAACGGAGCCTGCTATTTGCATTGACGGATAACTGAGGAAACAAAAAGACAACTATTTTGGTATTTGTAAAATTACGATCTTGAAACCTTGTCTGAATCGGAACTAAATGGCCGACAAATATCTCAAAATAGCAGAGCCGGCCCAAGGGTAGTCGGCGCCATGTTTCGAAGTTCTTTTATAGCGTTTTTTTTTTAAGACAGTAGTAACTAAATTTCGGGTATTAAAATTAATTAGAATATAATATTGTTATTCATAACTTAATTTAATATAAATCTGTACAAAGTAGCTAGCACGCAATATAATTTACAACGAAATTAATTTTGCGAAATTTCAAGCGGATGGCAATTGTTTTTATAGTCCAAGAGCCAGCAACGGGTTTGCTTGCAGTATTTTTAACAAACATGTAATTTTTATGGTACCTTTGAATATACTTAGAATGGAACCCGAAGTGTGACAAGCCTGCGGTGGTGGATTTAGTCTCTTTGCGTCCTCGAAGGGCGGAAAAAAAATAACTTCAAAAAATAATAATAACAACTTTACCGCTTTGCTATCTTTTATGTAAGTAATAAAATTTATACACGCTTTCGCGGGTGGTATGTTTACCGCAGATTAGTATAATTTCATAATAAACATAACCATTTACAGTTAAATAACAAAGCTGGACTTTACATGGTTTCATTCGAATAAATTCAGTATGCTATATTTAAAAGCCAGACCAAAATTGTTGCGGAAAAGATGCGACAGCATAAAATAGGTTAGACGTAGGTGCGAGCGAGAAAGCCTAATGCTCATTTTGGCAACTGTTGTAATCTTTCGTGGATCTCCGTAGGTGAGGTAAGACAAAGATGCCGCTCGTTCTGCACTACTTACTCTAATAGAAGAAGCAAATATTCCGTTGCTTTTTCGGTCAAATTTTCTTCCGTTGCCTCACCGCCGAACATCCACGAGCCGCCGTTGGTTGTAATAACTGAATGATTCTTGAATATTGTATTTACTAACTTTGAAGTTTTTAAAGATTCAATGTCCATGTAAAATTATCGACGTTGTTTAAATTAAAAGCGGTTTCGATATTTTTAAAAAGTTTTTCGTGCAACCTTCTTGTTTTCGAAGGTAATGATAGTATAATGGTCCGCTAAGATTACGTGTATTAATTATCATGTCAAAGTGTTGTTACATACAGAACGGACATTAAAAAAATGCTGTGATGTCTTACAAATTCGTAAAAACAATAATGTAAAATATAGTGATATTATTTCGCCTCTGGTGTTGAAGAAGTTTTATTGCATTAATACCTAAATAATATGCAAAAATAAACATAGTAAACAGAAAAAATAGAAAAACTTGAAAAAAATCTAAATAATCAACATCTCTGGGAAGTAATATCCAAAGTACATTATCTGACAATATGCAGCTGTCGACATCATCAGTCAAAAATCCTGTGGAAAATTTAGAGTGATCTGAATACTGGGATTTAGTTTGCTTTGTGTAAGAAAAAGGACAAATATATAAGGGAGGCATCGAGATTTTACATACCGAAAAGAAAAATTCGTTGGAAGCTATTATAAGAGCATATTCTGCAGATATGGCAGACATTTTAATACAATTTGAGGAGAATTTGGCAAAACTGAAATTGACCGAGAGTAGTTGGCATAGAACTAGAAATTACCACAAACGTACCTATGTAGAATTGTGTTCTTTAATTGACAAAAAGTAGTGGAGAGAGAACAATGTTTCGTTCTATTTTTGTACATAATTATAACAGGGATTCATTGCAAAGAATAGCAAAGGAGAATCAGAAATTATCCAGAGCTTCAAGAATACAATTAAAATTATTTGTATATGACATAAGAAAGTCATTGTACCTAGACAGCGAAATTTATTTGATGATTTGGCCATTTCTGTTAGAAGAAACATATATACTACAGAAAGCGGTATTTCTGTGAAATGATAAAAATAAAAAGAAAACAATTACCATAATGTACTGAAAATTTGAGAATTGGAGATGGGCAACTCATGAGTAAGTCGACTCAAAGTGTCAACTGTGATAAATGAGTCGCAGAGTCAATTGACTCCTGTGGAAATTTGCAGCTTTATTTGAGTCAACAATTTTTTGGAAGTGAAGACCTTTTTCTTTGTAAGGGCCCTTTATTCAATTTTCACTTGAGTCTTGAGCTGACTCCCGGAGACGATTCATTTTCACTTCTTTTCGCAAAATAGAGTCATTTCGCCCATCTCTAAGGGGAATCCTTGATTCCAGAACGCCTGAATGATTTTAGTAGGCGGTTGTGATCAACGATGACGGAGGAGTAGTTTAGATTGCAGGAGAGCAATGAAATCAGTATCCGAAGAAGTAATTTATGCCATATCAAATGGGAAAAATTTCAATCTTTGAAAAGCTTGAAAAGCAGCCGAAAAATCTGAGATATTATAAATAGATATGGGCATTGTTGTGTCAATGACTTTACATGAAGATAGTGTATTTAAAAAGTACAAGGTTAAAAAATAAAATAATCGAAAATTAAACTGTCAAAAGTTACCAAAATGAATAATGCGCATCGACGATCATTCCCATTTCCCACTCACGCATCTGCATATGGCCATCTCCCTCTTACTTATGTCCAGCAGTTTTAAGGTCTATCGCACTTTTTCAACAATTTTGATCTGGCTTTTTAAAAATAACATTCTGAAGGTGTTCTGATGATATCATCTAAAGATCAGCTTTGTTATTTTACTATAAGTGGTCGTGCTTATTATGCACATTTATGCGAATTTGCGGTAAACTTACCAACCGCGAAAGCGTCTGCCAATTTGTTTACTTACATAAGAGATACTTAACTTTTTAGCAAAAAAAGAAGGACACAAGGAGGCTAAAACCACCCCCGCAGGCTTGCTAGACTTCGGCTTTCGTTCTCACTATATTGAAAGGGACCTTCCATAAAAATTACACTCTTGTTAAATATACTGTAAGAAATCTGTTCAAGTTGTCGAAATTGTTGTATTTTTTACAATTTCACGCTCTGTTCCAATGGAATTTTCTCGAAATTTAGGGATGGTCTATTTAAACATTTTCATAGAATCGTAATGCCAATTGAATTTTTGATAGATTTGTGTAATTTCAAGAAGGCGGATTTTTTTTTCTACTTTTGTCGTCGCTAAAATGATTGTATTTCTTCTCAATTTTACTGCCTGTTAAATAAATTTTGAATAGATTTCTGAAACTTCAAGTCGATTGCAATTGTTTTTATAATTTTTGCAAGTCGGCGAAATTATTAACTTTTTCTACAATTTCATACTCTGTTCAAATGCGATTATCTCGAAAGGGTATCCCCGGATAAGATGAGCAAAATGCCCCTATCGGAAAATTAAAAAAAAGCCGATGTTTTGGTTACGAAGATAAAAAAATAAGGTATATACAGTCGGTTTTGCCCAAACCCCCTCCCCCCTCCTAGATCGATAAAAGAGAGGTTAGTCAAACATTTTTCTCAAAAACTAAGAATCATCAAGTATTGAAAAAAATTATACATATAGTTGAAAAGAATATCTTTTATCATAATTTATTTTCAATTTCGCAAAACGTCATTAACCTTGCGAAAACAAATTTCAAAAGTGAAAAATATCATATTTTTTTAATCGTTCTCTGTTACGCAGTTTTTTTTTTCATAATCATATAAGTATTTATGTATACTTTAAGTCGTGCAAACATTTTTTTTTCTAATTTTAATGCGCTTTGAGGAAAAATCCCAATTTTTTAAATTTTAATGTATTTTTCCATGTTACGTGAAAATGCTCAATTATATACAAAAATCAAAATATACGTTTTGTAGGTAAAAAAACAAATTTTTGAATGTTGTTTGAAAAAAAAAATAGTCAAAATTGACCGAGTCACAGCTGTTTAAAATTATTGGCCCTATGCGTTATATACAAAATATGCTAGATCAAGTGCATGGTTTTCACTTGTAGATGACTGAACAGTTTTCTCCTATTTTCGATATTTCGACAAACTAGCAAAACAATTATGACACAATATCTCCGATTTGTACAAACAAATTATATTCAGCACTAAATTCCTTAACATTTTCACGGGAACTAACGATTTTCTTATTTTACTTTCCTTTATTATGCAAAAATTGTTTGCATTTAATTCATTTCTTTGAATCAGTTTTTTGACTTTAAACAATTTCGACATATTTATCACCTAAAAAAATAAATAAAAATATTCAAAGTCATTCGTTAAAAAATGTTGATTTTGAATTTCTATAAAAACACATTTCTGTTAAAAAAAAATCGCTTAAAAATGAAAAAGTTACAGAGATTTACAATTATTTAAAAAAATGAAATAATTATTTCGAGTTAATCCCCGGTAAACTTACTTTAATAATTGCTGCTTGTCAAATTAAATGATAAAAACACTATCTATATGTCACTTTATGAAAAGCAATGTCACTTTATGTTTCAAATAAAATGTGTTTGCAATGCAGCAGCCAAATATGTCATCAATTATAAGTAGATTTTCAAGGTCAATTCAAGGTCAACTTGTAATTTTTAAATGTGAACCTATAATTTTTATTAGGGTGTCGAAATACACAAATTAAAGCAAATCACTTTTATTAAACACATTTTTTTCTACAATGCTTACTTTTTGCAATATTTAATTTTTAAAGAAAATCTGTGGCTGATTTCAAAAATTATTTCCGTCGCAATTTATGAAGACTACTGCAAATAAATTATTTTACATAGGTTATTAGGTATTTCTTAACACACCTGTATAATGAAGTCAAGTACAACTAGATATTTTGTATATAACGCGTATGGCCAATAAATTAAAACCGCTGTCACTCGGTCAATTTTCACTTTTTTCAGACAAAATTCAAAGAATTTGTTTTTTTACCTACAAACTGTATATTCTGATTTTTTTTATACATGATCATTTTCACATAAATTGGAAGAAAACCATAAAAATTTGGAAAAATTGGATTTTTCGTCATGGCACAATCAAATTAGAGAAAAAAAAATATTTTTCGCGGATTGATATAAAATGTAAGATTTTTCAGACTGCTTTTAGGCCGTGAAATATCACTTTTGCGGACTAGGCTTTAAAAATGCTTATTTATGCCTAGGCTGTAAAAGTAATGAGCCAACCAGGTGAGACTACGTCATGTTATTTCGCCAATCAGATGATACGCCGCGTCGACCAATAGAAGCCGCCCGGAAATTTGTTTGACATTACAATGTATTTCTCGCTTAATTGAGAGTTGCCTTCGAATTTTCCGTGCCACAAAGGCTAAAAACAGGTTCCCCGAAGTTTTAATAACACCGCGTGTGTTTTCCCCGACCTCCATGCGAGTCCCTAACTAATCCACGTACAAAAATCGAGTCGCCGAGTGGCAACGTATTTGACGTCGTCGGCCGGCGCACTTACTTCTCGGCACAGTAAAACGAGAGACTTTCCTTCATATATTGCCTGCGGAAGAAGCTCAATAACGGCTTCTGCGAAGTATGAACAACCCCGCGTAAATTTTCCCGAGCACCGTGTGTTTACCTAACTTTCCCATGTAATTGAACCCGAGCAGCAATCGGAAAAAATGATCTAAAAGGTTTTGGAGGTTACGTATTATGTAAGTTTTATTTCAATTTAATCATTGAACAATAATAATAAGAACATAATGCCTTTAACATTTTTAATTGTAAAGAAATGTGTGTGATACCAAGAAAGTGCACTTTCTTGAGAAGTTCCTGAATTCCTGAATCAAAATGTATCACAAAGTGATACCGCCATCAACCATATCAGTGGAGAAATGTATTGAAGGGTTTTACTCGAAATAATTATACGGTCCGTCCGATTTAAATATTCATTGCTTGTCACTTACGAAATCATGATCATTATGATTATAAATGATTACACCATACACACCGTCAAAATGCGAACACCACAATGTTTATTATAAATGTCAGTTTTTGTTTTACTTGGGTAATTTTTACAAAGCTACCTGTGATATGTTGATTGAATTAAATATATCGGAAATTATCGCATTGCAAGTTATTATTAATTTCTCCCAAACAATCCGCGAAAAAAATATGTGTTTAACTCGGCAATAAAGCAGAATTCCTGACTTGGCTGGATCCACACCTCGCTCGCGAGCTCGCTCGGCGGTGAAACTCCAGCCGCGTCCGTAAATCTGTCACTTTATTGCCTTGTTAAACAAATAACTATTGTACGACTTAAAGTATACATGAATACCTATGTGATTTTGAAAAAAAAAGTTGTGTAACAGAGGACGATTTTTTAATAAATGTGCAAGCTACCTACTAAATTTGTACATTAAAAAAATAAAATAGATATAGTCATTCTATAGTTTTTGGGCAAGGCGTCATATTTTGTAAAGAAAATTTTTGTGTTTATTCAATTTTACTCCAATTCTGCGTTTTTCTTGCTAGTTTTTCGATTTTTTTCTTTAGCATTTGCATTTTCTTTAAAAAAAGGTAATAATTTGGCAATCCGATTTAAATGCATATAGCATAAAGAGTATTATGTAAAAATATTTTTTTTATAAGATGAATCATGTTGGCAAAAAATGGTGATGTGGCCATCATGTTACTTTCTCCGACTTGATGGTATCATTTATATTTACGCTTCCATTTTCAATTTAAATCATATTTTAAGTGTGCATCGAACGTTTCGTAGACTCGGATAAAACTGACGTTTAAAACGTCAAAATTATGAAAGATGTAAAAATGTACTTCATCAAAAACTCAGTTTACTCAAAAACTAAAGAGATTTCGAAAAAACTTATTCTTCATAAATTGTTCATTTTGGCATTCTCTACAATTATTATTAACATAAATTTGCTGTAACTATTAGCGTTTCATAATTGTATGTCAAAAATGAAAAAAAAAAAAAAAAAATCTCGAATAACAATGATTTTATGAAAAATGTTTTCAAACAAAATAATCGCATTTCTTTATTGTCTTCAATATTTGTTTAAATGTTTTTGTGATATTTTTCATATTTAAGAAAATATTGGCAAAAAACAAAAAACAGTTAAGGTAAACACCCACTTCCGGTGTACGAAATTTTACCAAAAGCTTTTCAGTTCTTCGGATTATCAAATAAAACTTATGTTCAAAGTTTCATATCAATTGGTCTATTAGTTTTTGAGATACAGGGCGCACAGACACACACACACACACCATTACACGTCCCTACATATTTGTGGCACCGCATGATATATCCCCATTTGTGGCGCTTTTGTTAAGATACTGTCGTTCCGCTGCGCTTCTTTCCATTATTTCTGAATATGTGGTTAATTTTACGATACCCTCCATATAACAAAAGTTATTGCAAAAAAATCAAATGTGCCACAAATATTATGAAACGTGAAAAGTTAACACATGGTGTCACAAATATGACTGGTATCAATTTATGGTGCCACTAATATTGCATGCCATGAAAATGTGTGTAAGTGTGTGAAAAGCAATGTTGCCGTGGAGATGTGACCGTCTTATAATTTGCAAAGAAAGTCCTTGTCACGCATTTTCTTGCCCGCGCAACGCTTCCAATAGATAATAAAATAAAAATGTAATACCAAATAAATAAATAAATAAATAAATAAAATATAAGTAATTAAATGAATTAAAATAAAACATAAAGATTCAGATTCAAGATTTTTAACATTAAGCACAATATTGCAATTTGTATCTTATATACCGGGTGTAACTGAATTCTGGTAGACCCCAAATATCATTTGCATGTTTATATATATAAATATATATATGTATATATATATATATATATATATATATATATATATATATATCTATATATATATATATATATATATATATATATATATCTTTGTTCACGAAAATGTTATAATATGCGCATTATTAAATTGTATGGGCAGCATAAATGGGGTACATTTTCTATATAATACTTTATTAAATAGCTGCATATAAAATATTAAGTACATTCGACCAAGCCTTAATTTCATTAAACACGCATTTGCGTTTTTAATATGGTTATTAAACACGCCAATTCGCTCTTTGATTCACAGAACGCGATTTATGATAATAATACAGATTTTAGCTTTGATTTTAATTTTTTTTCAATTGTAATTGTAATTACAATTTGAATTTTGATTTTGATTTTGATTTTGATTTCGATTTCGATTTCGATTTCGATTTCGATTTCGATTTCGATTTCGATTTCGATTTCGATTTCGATTTCGATTTCGATTTCGATTTCGATTTCGATTTCGATTTTGATTTTGACTTTGACTTTGATTTTAATTTTGATTTTGATTTTGATTTTAATTTAAATTTTGATTTTGATTGTAATTTTAATTTTGATTTTTATTTGAAATAGAAAAGTTAAACCGGAAATGGAATTGTTATTAAAAGTCTACATATTGACATACTTTGTTCCTTAAGAACACTATTCAAATGATATTTGATGCCTATAATTTGCATTTTTACATATATCTTTATGAAATTTAGTTTAGTGTTTTAAGGGAATAAAGTGTATCGACATGTGGATTTTTTATCAAAATTCCATTTCCATTTCCAATGACCACAACTTTTCTATTTCAGACGGAACAATCTGTATATTTTTACATAATTTAATTCGTCTCTAAATTCTGAGTTTAGAGACGTATCATAAGTGACCTTTTGGTTGTTAGTCTTTTGTTTAAATTTAAATTAAATTTACACAAAAAACAAATTTAAATTAATTTTAAACAAAAAATAAACAACCGGATGGTCACTTATGATACATCTATGAACTCAGAATATAGATAGGAATTAAATTATGTAAAAATATACAGGGTGTTCTATCTGAAATAGAAAAGAAGGCCATTTCCGGTTAAACCGGAAATAGATTTTTTATTAAAATTCCGCTTGCTGACCCAATTTATTCTCTTAAAGCACCATCCTAAATTTCAAAACGATATATGTAAAGATAAAAAAGATATTCGGGGTCTACCAGAATTCAGTTACACCCGGTATATCAATTTTTTCAAAGACTAGTGAGATTTCGAAAAATACTTATTCTTTATAAAGTGTTCATTTTAGAATTCTCTACAAGTATTGATAATGAAAATAATTTGAAATTTTCGTTCCAATATTATCAAATAATAATTTCTACATGAAATTTTCATTAACAATAATTGTAGAGATTTCCAAAATGAACACTTTATAAAGATTAAGTACTTTTCGAAATCTCATCAGTAATTTTGAAGACCAATGATCAAAAAAACTGTACAACTAAATTAACTATAGCTGGGACAAATGTGTTCAAATTTTTATATAAACAACTGAATAACATAGAAACGATATGGTTCAAACCCATAGAACTTTATATCGTTTCAATAATCCTTACGTAATGAGGAATCTAAAAATGTAAAAATATATATTGTGTTCCATTAAAAAAAAGAAAAGTTTTGTGAGACTGAACGAGAATGATTTCTTATGTACTTACCCTTCGGATTTAAATAATTATAAACAGCGGAGCATGACAATACAATTTTTCCGAAATTATCTCTCCAATAACCTAAATAGGCCCCCATAAATATTTTTGGGTCCCACACGACAAGGATTTGTACGATGAAACCATAAATTTATATAATATCTATAAAAAAACGAGTATTAAACCATACCCTTTGAACTAATAATTTAACCTAATTTTATTGTACAAACATTTTAAGTTTGGGTTTATGATCAAAATGTGCCTTATAAACTAATTGAAAAATGGTAAAATAAATATTTTAGAATAAGCATAGCTTTAGAATATGCATGGCTTAATTAAATAACCTTGACAAAAAGTGATTTTTTATGTTTGTGCTTGACATGCTCCAAGATTTCTGTTGGGACAATAAAAATAGTCTCTTGATGTTTTAAATGTATGAAAGCTCACAACTTTTACAGCAAACTTTTGTAATAGGATTAAAATTATTGGCCTTTTTGAAACTATTGTTACATCCAGTTATTTTAGGTAGGTTGATAATACTAATTATGTTACAACCGTCTTTAGTGAGGTTTATACATTTAAAACTTTTCTGGTATAAAAAATATAACAGAATATGCGAAAATGTTTTAAAGCTATATTTTGAGTAATTGTACTTGAATTGCCTCGTCAGCTATCGGGTGAAATATAAAGGGTGATTGAAATTCGAGGGCGAGTATGGGGATATAGCTTATTATAGGAAATAGAGGGTAGGTTTAAATTCGACACTTTTGCAGAATTTTATGTTGATTAATAATGATTTTATCTACAGGGTTAGTTTTTGTTTTTTTACACTTAGCTTTCGTTTTCATTGTGGGCACAATTTATGATATATACATATTTAAATCAGATTTTTTTTGCTGATTTCAGTGATGTGACACACGGGCATATCCGTTGCAATTTTATTTCAGTATTATGATTATTACAAGTATCATCTAGTACGAATCGAGCTAAGAGTCAATTGCCCATTGAATTTATGTGATTTGAATTCAATAACTGGCACAAAACGGTAAATAATTTTAATTGTATCAAATATTTTAATTAAATACAATTTCAATTTGTTTTTCTAAATTTACATATTTTGCTAATAAATGTCTTTCGAACATTGTAATTTAGTCAAATTATAGGTTTAGATGATATATTATTAATAGATTATGCTTTTAGGGGGTATGTTATAATATGCCGTGTATTTTATTACCACGGCCGTTAAGATTTTGCAAATTAACTTTTGGACCATATTTTAACATATGAAAATATTTGCTTAAAATCCATATTAAAATTTTATCTTTTTACAGCGAACTGATTGTTCTTATAATTAGAACATTTTTATAACAGACAATAGATTGTAATTCATAGGTTTTTGCTTAATTTTTAGGAAAATGACATTGACATGAATTACATTTTCTCGTATTTCGGTTATCAAAGTTAACATATCAACAGTTAAATAATTAAATTTTAATATAGTACCACTTAAAACTTAATATGAAAACTTTAAAAGTTCACAGTAAAAAATACACTACATATCAATTCATCTTATAAGTTGTGCTTATGTTGGTATCAATATATTTAATTTTTTTTTTGCATTGTAATAAATGATGTTAGTTTGCAGCTTCTCAACCATCCCATTTGAAAATTAATTTTAGGAAAAAAGTTATTCTTTATAAAAAGTTCTGCATGGTCCAAAACCTAAAATGCAACCATCAGCTGTCAAATTTTTTTGGTCATATACGGAGTTTGTGTGAAAATATGAATTTTGTTCCAGAATAAAGTACCTTTATTTTTGACAATATCAAGAACTGTTATAAAGAAAAGTTATTTAGAATTGAAAACTGGGTTCAATCATACAGTCATGTATACCTGTTGCTAAAAATAAGATTTTGTAATTTTTCTTTTTCTCTACAGTGATACATGCACATTGATATTTCAAATGTTGAAATGACAGTGACAGGTCTGTCATTAAACATCAGATATTATTTAAACATTATAAATGAATAGTAATTCCGGTGACATTGAGTTTGGAGAAAAAATAGAAATTGTATTAATTGTGATTGAAAATTATAAAACGTATCGGGAAGCAGCTGAAATATATTATAACAAACATCCAGATAAAAATGTACACAATACTACAGTAATGAATATTTATTTCGTTAGTTAGTTAGGGTTGAAGGTCATTCCATCATCGACAATTTTGGGAACTCACTGTACCATTTGAATTAAATGAAGCTTCATCTTCAAACATGATTATTCTAACCCAAAATGGATGCTCTTCTAACTCTCCTTGGATAAGAGAACAAAAATTGAAACCACTAACATAATCTCTAGGTTTTAATGTGGTTTATATGGGTGGAATTTGTGTGCTTTCAAAATATTTGCCATCATATCTTTACCCTTTTGCGCAGCTAATATTTAATATATTCTATTGTAGATAACGTTACATTTAAAGTCCTCACTTTAAAGTCCTCAGTTATCGACGTTTGTTATTTAATTTATTTTTAACATATCCATATGTTTTAATTATTTTCATTTCAAAATATTAATTATTGTATGTACATTTGTGTCTGGATGTTTCTTATTAAATATTTCAGCTGCTTCCCGATACGTTTTATAATTTTAACTCACAATTAACACAATTTATATTTTTTTTACTTCGCAAATTTAGCATATCTTACTATGTTTATAATATTAGGCAAATTATTCTAAAATTTATGAATTCAAATTAAATTTTAAAATGAAAAAAAAAAGATTTGTCATTATGTTGTTCTGTCTAACTTTTCTCTATTACACACACAATTTACGGCACAAAAGGATTATCAAATACAGGTTTAATACCGTAAATTATGCATTATTCATTATTCGAAGAAAAATCAGTTTACTTTTGAAAATCAAAACCAATACATTTTTTATTAAATATTATATTGGTATTCATTATTTATTTCCGGCGATTTAGCTGAAAAAATATCTCAGATTTATAGCTCAGGCAAATATAAGTTTATAAAATCATCGAACGTTACTTGAAATAGTATAATTTAGGCTATTATTTAACCACCAATTTTTAATTTAGTAAATGTTATATACAATTTAAAATTGTTCGAAAAACTCTAAACTAGTAAAGTCATGAGTAAACAAACGGTAGAAAAAACCACTTACGATTCCGCCATATTAGTAACGTCAAGCCCTGATTTACAAAATTTTTGCTTTGAAAAACTTATTTTAGGATACACTCGTCATTTGAAAGTTTCGGTTCTCATTTAAAAAATAATTATGTCCGAAACTGACACACTTATTTGTCGAAACTATGTAGTCAGAAAAAAGTCGATAGAGTCATTCGAAATAAGGATTTGAATGTAGATGTAAGTCATATTTTTTTTAGATTTACAATATCTCCTTACTTTAGTAAGTTTTGAATTTATAAACGTCACATAAATGGACATTTCGGGTATTTCACACGTTCAAATATTCGCAAATTATGTATCTAATGTTCATTTCATGGTTTATTTTATCCATTCGCTGTTTTGGGCAGCAAAAAATAATGAATTCCTTAATAGCATAAAAATTAAAAGATAATAGTTTGATTTTTACCAACATTATTTTTTGTAGTAAGTTATTATTATTGATTGGTATTTATTTCTATATTAAAATCTATAAGAAATGTATGAATAAAGTTTTATTGAGAAAATGGACGTAATAAAAAAATCGAAGATTTATTTCTCTAGCGTGCATTACAATAGCCATTGAAATTCAGTTTGAAAGAGCAAGAAATTTACAGAAAGTTATTAATTTAAATAGCAATAATAAAAGTCTATTTTTAAATATGTATAGAAGTAGGAGCCAGGCCTCAAATATTTATCTTTCGCAGATGTTAGCATTCGTCACCCCCAAGTGTTCTACCTGTTTTGGACCGCCCTTTAAATTTTAAAAGGAATTCGTCGAATGAATGCGTCACATCCCAATATCCGGTCCAAACTAACACACAATAGCAATTAACACATAACAACATTTACACATTTACAGTAAAATGAGAATGGATCAAATAAACCAAGAAATTAATATTAGACACATAATTGGAGCTTATTTGACAGTGCAGCATATACAAAATATCCATTTATGTGAGTTTTATGAACGTAATTTAATTAAAAAATCACTGAACTAATTGTAAGGAAGGAATGTAAATCTGGTATGAGAAAATGTTATTTTCATCAATTAAATGTGGTTGCAAATACAATAACATTTTCAAAAAAAAATCGACTAAATAAGCGGTCAGGGTTTTGCGTAATGACTTTACTTTTATTTTATTTACCGAATCCGAAAATGATTTGTATACAAGTTCTTTGGAATTTAATAATGCGTTTAGTGATGATGTTGGATATTCGTTGGAACTTATCGTTTTGTTGCTAGGACAACGCACTGTTGCTTTTATTTTCAAAACGAAATTACTTAAAAAATTTCTAATAATGCAACTTAAAAAAAATTACTAGAGAAAAATCTCCATAAAGAATAAAAAAGTGTATTGTTATAGCAACAAAATAATCAACTTTAGTTTGATGCAATACTGAATTTGGTAAATAATTTAAAAAAAAATGTTATTATGCGACAAATTTTAGACACGCAGCGCTTATTTTAGTCAAATTAACTTGAAAAATGCCTTAGGCGAGGGTATAATAGTATACTCTGTAACAAGGTTAAAATGGAAATTCGATGCGAGTGGACTAGCATCAGAATTTCCATTCTTACCTAGTAGTAGACTATACTTTCTCCTCGACCAGATAAAATAGACTAATACAATAATTATTGTATTAGTATATTAATTATAATTAACACAAAGAACTTACGTTTTATTATCACGTTTGTGGTTATGTTTATAGTATTTTGACAATTGTGATATCCAAGGCTAATTGTTTTATTCGAAACGGTGTGAGAATATTCATTCCATTAGTTATTATGGAATGAATTACATGCAAAACGCATAAGTGCATTTTATTTTGATCCATAACAAGAGTGAGAATGTGTACGTTCTATGATCAAAATTGATTTCAGAATGCTTAAATTCTACAGTGGTCGTGGAGAAAAAATAGTATTGTATTGTAGTTAAAAATGCTGTATCTAAAAAGTAAACAACAAGGTAGGTTGTTATTTGAAAATAACAATATTTTTGCCATTCAAATGAAAAAATGAAATGAAATATGTCTCTCCTATAAACTTTATAAATTTACTAAAAATTAATTATAATTATTAATCCATAGAAACCTGCAAACACCCCATCCGCAAGTTGTGGGATAAATCCATGAGAATAAAGTATAAGTTCTTGAAAATCTGTAATAATTTAAGTGAAAAAATGTAATAATAATTACCATCGATTTGAAAATTTACTCAAAATTCATTCCGGATTGTATTTTAAGAAAATTATTAACAATCTATTTATAGATTTTCAATTGATGACAAGCGCGGTAACTCGTGTGAAATCCCAAATATTTTAATTTTATTTTTTCACTCTTGAGTAACAAGTTACAATACACGTTTTTTGTTATGCTATTGCCTTTTTTTGCCATCTGTATGGGAAGCAGGAGTTTGCATAAACATATAAATACAATGTAAATCACCAATGTACATTGCTGAATTTTCTATTCGATACAGAAACCAAATTAGAATGAGTTACATTTTAATTGTTGTCAGAATAAAGACAGCACTCTCATACTATTCAAAGCAATTATGGTGAAAAATCTAATCGCTCATATTTTCTTTGGTTTTTATCAACTTTTCCTAATATTTTGCAAACAAACATGTAAGTATATGAACCAACCTAAATATTCCAGCGTTCATGAACATATATTTAGGGAGATGCATTTCAAACGAACTTCTTACTTATTGTTAGACAAATTTTGTGTTAAAAATCATATAGATAAAATTAAAAATTCAAAGAAAGTGGGAAAATTTTGTTAATTGAATACGAAATAAATTATATTACATGCACTTTTTATATACATATAAAGATTGTAATAATATTTGTATCATTTTATCATCCCGAACCCGTTTAAACTTTAAAACAGAATCCAATAAATTAATATAAATAAATGCTATTTAATTTGGTGAATTTGCATAATTTATGCATAATTTTAACTGTAATTCAAGTAAAGTGGGAACAAAAAAATCAATTTAAGTTGGGTATTAATTGTCAAGAACAATAATAATTTAGACAATTACAAGAAATTCCGTGCATTTTTAACATTTAATTGTACATTTTATTTCTCTGTTTGCAATTTTATGTTTCATAAATAATTCAATTTTTATTTATTTATTAATAATTACTGTTATTAATTTAATTAATTTCTCTACTCACAATTTCTTATTTCATTAATATTTTAATATTTCAATATTTATTTATTAATAATTTATGTTATTTATTTAATTGAAATATTTATGAATGGACACTGCAAGTCCTAACGCCAACTGTAAATCTATTTCCAACCCGAGAATTGAGCAAACAATGCGATCCCCTCGGTAGGTATGTGGGATAGGTCGGCAACGCAGCATATTTTGTTCCAGGTGGCGCTACCAACAAGGGTTGTCACAATTTGGTGTGTAGCACACATGATCGGTACCCATGATGTGGCGTCATACACACAATTATTTTTAAGGTATCATAACTTTCGTGAGAATGATTTTAGAGAATTTTCGTATAGATAACTGAAATAATCTGATCTTCTTTAACATTGGTACTAAATGTCGTAAGTGTGACATATGAAGCAATGGAGAAATAGCCGAATGTACTTGTGGCACGGAGGGTAAGGTGCCACAAGAACGCGCCTCCGCCACAATTCAGGATGTAGCACACACAAAGTGCCACAAATATGTGGGGACATACACACACACAGACACACACACACACACACACACACACACAGAGACACAAAAAAAAAATTTCCAGAAATTGTTGAAATGGCATCTAGGGACCCCAAAACGGATATTTCCGTAAAAAAAATTTTTGAAAAAAAAATCACGATCACAATACTTTCTCGTACTTCGTAACGGAGAAAGTAAAACTCCGAGTAAACGCTCATTAACGATTATAAGCGATTTCAAATTTCAGAAAATTATTGTCAATATAAACAGCTTCAATATCCGGGCCAGGCCGACCGATAGATAATTAAGACTGGGCCGGGCCAGGCCGGGCTTGGATAAATTAAATTAAATTAGTCTCGAAAGTAAAAGTAAATAAATTGAACAAAAAAAAAAAAGTTTTTTTATTAACATGAATTCAACATATTCTAAGAATTGCAATGAGTATATGGGTCCAGTAATTTTATTTATCCAAAATCAGGTATAATAAGGGAATTACTGCGGTCATTTGAGAGATGTAATGTCAGTCATTACCCCCTAGTGAGAGAATAACTCGGATTCACGGAATACATAGATCATTTGTAAGATTTTTGAAATATTTTAAATTGACACCATGTACGTCAAAATTTCTTCTTAAACTTTTATAAACATTATTTCAATATTTAATGAAATTACAGACGATTTTGGATAAAATGTTATATTTTACTCGTGTGGAATTACTCATTAGTAACTAAAAATAACTTTTTCTTGCGGGACTAATTACGTACATTCCAGATTCGTGTAATAAATCACTATTATGTAATTCAATCTTTTTCGGGCCGTACCGGGCCGGGCCGGGTTTACAATTTTCGTCATCGGTCCGGGCCGGCCCGAGCTTTAAAATACCCGCTCCTGCAGGGCTCTGATTCATATAACTGTTGATTGATTGATTATTTCATCGAATCCTTAACGATTTTGGGATTTTGTAAGGGTTACAAATATAATATAATATAACAATGAGACCAGCAATAGTGGTTCTGAATATCTACCCTTTTTTGCATCCTTACTCTCATCTGTTTATAATTAATGCAAGCCCAAACATACCCTTTTGTTGTGATGTTCCTTGGAATATTTCTAAAATCGAATTGTTTAATAGTAAATAAATTTGAGACAACCTCACTTGTAGCAGAGTTGTTGTTGTTGAATTTAATTAAATAATTAGAAACGAAACTAAATATTGAAATCTTAGTTTGTCAGGAATAGTCCCGGCCAATTAAAATAATTTTTGAAAATTAAACAGTTTGAAATTCCTCGAAACTTTGGAAAGGATACATCAAATTATTCATGTCCAAATGGGTAACTTTCAAAATAAGTTTTCAAACTTGCGTCTAAATAAACTCAATGACCAAACAAATCATTGAAGCGCTATCTTGATATAATATTATTTTCTCTTTCAAAAAGGGCTAACATTTTTTGGATATGATCCATGCATTGGTCCACATATTGATAACTTTCTTGGATTAGTTGAACTATTGAGTTTATATGTTCCGATATTAGCGGATCTTGTTTCAAAAGTTCGTGCTGCACATGAAGACAAAAAGAGAATCCAGATTTATTATTTTTCAATGATAACCCCAAATATTTGCGGTTTGCCATTATTAATGATAATATTTTGCTATTATTGCTAATGCAATTCCAAATTTATTTCATAAGGAACACACAACAGTAATTATTCATTACGTCAAGCTTGCCAAAATGGAATTTTATTGAAGACCGTTTTAGAAGAACTAATATTGCTGAAGCGTATCTACAAATCGAATTTTAAACCTAAAGAATCTATAAACGTGGAATTCGTAAATTTCCTGATAATCAATTGTGCTTCATTTTTCTATAACCATGCCTGAGTATATCAGAAAATGACAAATAATTTTTTGTTCTGAAAAGAATTAAAAAAATTGATACTGTTGATATAATTTTCTTGCTCACTATTTAATTTTTAATTTTTAAAGGCCTCTAAAATATTAGTTGCGCTTGGCCTCGCATTTTCTTTGAAAGATCCTGCTGGTAACTATAACTCTACCGTTCCTAAACTGTTTGATAATCTAATATTAGATTAGATGACTCGGCAAATTATAATCGAAGAACAACATGGTTTTTCAATTAGAAAGTCCACAACCATGCATTTATTAATTTCTAATTCAAATATCGTCAGTGCCTTGGAAAATAATTGCTCAGTGGATACAGTATATATGGAAATTTTCAAGGCCTTCAACAAAGTTTGTCATGTTACATTGAAATCGTACTGATTTAGACAGCCCGTTATTGTTTCAAAGTTTCTTAAGTGTAAATAAATAATTGTCTATTTAAGGTTTTTCATGTTGCTTCAGGTGTACCACAAGGGTTGCATTGTAGTCCTTTATTGTTCCTCGTATTTATTAAAGACATAACACATACTACTAAATATTCAAATTTTCTTTATCAGATTTGCCTATTAAAATTGCATATGTTCACACTCACTTAAAGTAGACCTCTCTGATTCAAAAGCGGAATCTGGCTTTATAAGGAATAATTTATACATTGACAACACTGGCCTGCATGAAAATCAGCCCTGATATCATTCCTGCTGATTCTCATGTAAAATGACCTCCTGAATCCGAATATGACGGGGTTTCAACGGAAATAACGTGTCATATTCGGATTCAGGAAGTCAATTTACATAAGAATCAATGGGGATGGTGTCAAGGCTCGAAAAATGTTATTATGTGTATGCTAACTTTCTATATCAAATCCGACAAACGTGACAGCCACCACGTCTATTGCGAATACCTTTCCACAAAACTAGTTACGGTTCTAATTAGTCGTTTCATGCGTACATGTAATTCATTATCTATGTTTATTAGTTTTGACATATTTTGTAATTCTTTGCCCGTGTTTTTGCGCAAAATTAAATACTTATAATATATTTATTCTTGTATTTGCATTTATTTATATTATTATCTATTTTGATAATTTAATTTTACTTTTTATATTGGTTCCATTCATAAATAAATGTTTATTATTGTGACAATTGCCCTTATTTACTTACTAACCAATGAAATCGAATAACGTTGATGAGATGATCCAATAAAATTACGATGCGTAACAGACTACGCTGCATGTTATGCATGTCAATTCACCCTGGGTGGTATCTAATCACATAATCCATGATGTTGGTATTGCCTAGCAACATGTTACTACATGTTCTATAACATATAAAAAGTCAGGACTTTTAAGCAGTTTGCTCCTGAATTCGATCTTTTTATATTTTTGGGTGAAGTGTTAGTGCTTTCATCAGTAAAAGTATTCATAGGCATTTCTCAAAATCTTGGTAAGCTCATTTTTACTACAATTATTGTGGCGCAGATTAATACACGTCTGACACTTGGTGTCACTAAATTTAACTTTTCAAATTATGAAACGTGAACTTTCTGTTCGGCCAATTGTCTTCTCGAATCTAACTCGTGACTGATTTTTCCTAGGCAATTATTAGCGTCTGGATCACTCTTGCTTGTTGCTTCTAGAAAATCGTGATCCTGCCGCTAATAATTGCCGGCAAAATCATAGGCACTCGTTATATTACTGTTGATTATTACTATAGTAAACAAATTAGGTTTACAATATTTGGCCAAAACCGGTATTTTCGATTTTGAGATGCCAAACACAAAGACATTTTCTAAAAATGATCGAAATCGTATCAAAAGACCTTAAATTTTGATACATCTGTTGAAATATCAATTTCTAAAATTTTGTCGAAAATAATAGGTTCCCGTACGAGAAAACTAACAATCAAATATATGATTAAAGATATGAACATTTCCTTATAATATAATTGTAGAAATATTTAGATATATTATCAAACCTCAGTTGCAGTAATTTGATTTAATTTCTCTACGAATTCGTCCAATAATTTCACTTTTAAATTGTTTGTGGTTTATAGTTCATAAGTTTCCAGACCGTTGAATAGAAATGATAATTCAACTCATATATAAAAATGTGTATTTAAAACGGCAGACAAAAACATTTGCAAGTGGATAAAAAAATATTTACCTTCAATGATCCTTATATTAACAATTTTAGTATACAACTAACTTCAGTTAAATCCGTTTCGAACACGCTCCCGCGTGAAAATTTTTTCATGATTGTCATTCCGATCCATGTACCAGGTAAGTAAATATTGTCCTTTCACCAATTATACATTTAGTTGCGTACAAATTAAATTCGGTAACCGTACTGCATTTTGTACTTCGGCCTAGTGTCGTGAGATGTTGCAAGGGTACGGTTGGTATAATAATTCTTGATATGAAAATCGCCGAAAACAAGAAAACTATTGAGATTAGGAACAGGGAATCCATCAAGAAGATCCACATCAAAGTTTTGTTTTTTACTTTCTCCGTTACGAAGTACGAGAAAGTATTGTGATCGTGATTTTTTTCAAATTTTTTTTTTTGCGGAAATATCCGTTTTGGGGTCCCTAGATGCCATTTCAACAATTTCTGGAAAAAAAAAATTGTGTCTGTGTGTGTGTGTGTGCGTGCGTGTGTGTGGCTAGGTTGGCTGTGTGTGTGTCTGTGTGCACTGTATCTCAAAAACTAATAGAGCAATTGATATACGTATACTTTGAATATACGTCTTATTTGATAATCCGAAGAACTGAAAAGCTTTTGGTAAAATTTCGTACACAGGAAGTGGGTGTTTACCTTAACTGTTTTTTGTTTTTTGCCAATATTTTCTTTAACATGAAAAATATCACAAACACATTTAAGCAAATTTTGAAGACAACAAAGAAATGAGTTTATTTTGTTTAAAAACATTTTTCATAAAATCATTGTTATCCGAGAAAAAACTTCTTTTTTTCATTGTTGGTTTATAATTATGAAACGATAATAGTTATAGCAAATTTATGTTAATAATAATTGCAGAGAATGCCAAAACGAACAACTTATAAAGAATAAGTTTTTTTTCGAAATCTCTTTAGTTTTTGAGTAAACTGAGTTTTTGAATTTGAAGTATAATTTTTCCATCTTTTATAATTTTGACGTTTTAAACGTCAGTTTCATGCGAGTCTACAAAACGCTCGATGTACATTTAAAATATGATTTAAATAGAAATCAATGCTTTAAAGTTTGACTAAATGTTGAATGAAATTTTAAACACCCACTTATTTTATTTTTCAAAAATAAATCACTACTGGGTAACTTCGGGTATTGGCTCTTTATGGCCAATATTACATCCCTTCAATTTTGTATCATTCGGAGATATGTATTTTCAAAATGAATTATGAAAAAGCACAAAATTTTTTAAAATGTCAAATATTTCGAAAACGCTTAAATTTTGATGTTACTTAATGATTTTTTTTTCACAGAATTTTATGTGTAATCCAAATTTGCACTAAAAATATAGCATTCTTTTTAAAGTAAGGAAGTTGATGTTGACTTCCGGTATAACCAGAAGTCGAATAAATAAAATATTTTCATTGAAAAGAGCATCCTTAATTACGTAAACGCTCAAAATCGCGTTACAATACATATAATTTTAATGCACCATCTCGGTGGGACATCCTATATAGAGTACCCAAATAAGACGCAAAATTTGGAAAATGTTTTTATAGTAAAATACTCAAATAGGTTGACCGTGTAAGAACATTACGAAATATTTAAATATTAATTTTTTTTTAGTATTCAATTAAAAAATGCCTCATACAGCAGATAAAAATATTTCTTAACTTCAGAAAATTTCTTGAAAAGCATTTAGCTAGAATGACGATAAAAATAAAGTTTCTATAATAAATTTCCAGAATACTACTCATCATGATTTTATTGTACATTGCAGCTACTAACAATTACTTGGTATACAGGGTATTTTTTACAAAAAAAGGAACCAAAGCGCTCCTACCGAGATAACTTGAAAAAAATAATAAAATCAGATCGATTTTTGCCATTTATTCCGCTTTTTCTGATGCACTTGGGAATATTGGGACATCAGTAATATATGACTTATGACGCCATTGACAATTTTTTAAGAATTAGATTATTTTTATTTCATAATTTTTGTAGAGCTCCTAATTCTCTTTGCAGTAAAATAATATTTTTGCAAAAATACTTATCCTTTTTTTTTAAATGTGTTTTGGCAGTTTTTTTTTATTACGAGTAATTTGATTATCTAGAAAAAATCCAGCCATCCTTATTTAAATAAATATTACGACATTTCATATCAGTTTATTTCAGGTATGGTTTGATCAACGGATCTTTGCGTTCACGTCATAGACAGCGGAACTTAGTTCCGATATGACTTCCATGTGTTTACTCCCTCTACGATACGTTAAATTAGACGCAATAACTTGTTTACGTATATCGCCCAAGGCGATTCTGTTGAAGAGTAAATTGTGTTTTTTTATTGTTTAATTACGTCGTTCTTAGCACATTACTGTCCGGAGACATATAAATATGTTTTTCTGTACTACTGTTAACAGTGGCGGCTCGTGAACTTTTTGAGTGGTAGAGCCACTAATCATACAATATATATTTATAAATTCAAAGTATAATTGAAAAACAGTGTGTCCTACATTTGTTAAGAAAACTAAACTATTTATCGTTGCATTTGAATTGTTAGTAAAATAGTCATTTTCAGAATTATAAAAATGGTGATGTGGCCATCATGTTACTTTCTCAGATTTTGATGGTATAATATTTTTACTTCCTGTGTAAATCATATTTTAAATGTGTGTGTGCTCCACAGAATTTTGTTTCAGAGTTGGCCATGCCTGAGAGAAACATAGCAGTCATGTCCTCATGTCTGAGATTAATTAATTTTTTTAAATCTAATTCAATTGAACTAATCTAGCCTCATGACGTAATACTATACGACATACCTCATTTATCTCACAGCCAACTCTGGAACAAAATTTTGTGGCTTACACGATACAATTGCGGACAAAAAAGCTGACATTTCTTTTTGACCAGTGTGAATCAGTCATTGACGTTTAATGAATGGGCATTAAAGCCCAATTTACACGAATGCAATTTAAAGGAAAGTCGCGCAAATGTTTTGCAGGATCAGATGATACCGACGCTTGAAACGTCAAAATTATGAAAGATGAAAATGACAGTCTTTCAAATTCTTATAATCTCCACCGTCAATTTATTCAAAAACTAACGAGATTTCGAAAAAAATTCCAACGTCAAAATGTGCCAAATTTGATGCAATTTAAAAGTTGGTTGGATTTTTGTAAAATCAATGTAAACGTCAAAACTTCACGTTTTCAAATTTCGAAGATTTTAAATTGCGATTTTGATTTTTTACAATGTAGTGTAATTTTTTAAAAAGATTACGAATTTTTCTCGTTAAATTAACGAAATTAATTGAAATTGCATAACTACCGAATGCATTTTCCGATTCTGACGATATAAATGTCAAAATATGGCGTGTTTAGTGTAATTTTAAAACGTACTTCGAAACTTACTCGTAAAATTAAATCAATATGCAAAAATTGTACTTTGTTAAAGTTTTAATATTTTAAAATTGCGATTTTGATTTTTGAAACTGCTGAACACACTGTCCGATTTTTATTACTCCAACGTCAAAATGTGTCAAATTTAGTTGGTTAAGAAATATTTTCGAAAAATCAATCAAATTTCACGTTTTCAAAGTTCAAAGATTTTAAATATTCATTTTGATTTTTTTTTAATTGCAGAACAGTCAATTGCGTCTGATTTAGATAATTGAAATGTCAAAATATGGCGAATTTAGTGTAATTTAAAAACAAATTATAGTAAAATTGTATTTTTTTTTAAGTTTGGATATTTTAGAATCGCGATTTTGTTTTTTTTAACTGCCGAACGCGTTGTCCAATTTTAATAATTCGAACGACAAAATGTAAACAAAATAGTGCAATTTAAAAGTTGTAAAGAGACATGTTTGTAAAATCAACGGAAAACGTCAAAATTTCACGTTTTCGAAGTTCTAATATTTTAAATTATAATTTTGATTTTTTTTTTATTGCAGAACGGGCAAACGTGATCTATGATTTGATAATTCCAATATCAAAATGTGTTAAATTGAGTGCAATTTAAAAACTTATTAAAAAGATTTTTGTTAAATGAACTCAAAACTTCAAAATTTTATGTTTTCAATGTTTGTAGATTTTAAATTGTTATTTTGATCTTTTTAAATTCCAAAAAGCGATCTCAAATTTTGATGATTCAAATGATTACGAATTGTCTCGTTAGATTAACACAAAACGCAGACATTGCACTTTTTTGTATCTTCAATATTCTAAAATCACGATTTTGATTTTTTAAACTGCCGGTGTGATGATTCTAACGACAAAATGTACCAAATTAAGTGCAATTCAAAAGTGATGAAAGAAATTTTTTGTAAAATCAAATTTCACGTTTTCGGAGTTATATATTTTTATTTTTTTTTGATTGCAGAACAGGCAAACGTGACCTCCGATTTGATAACTCAAAAGTCAAAATGTGGAAAATTTAAACTCTAGAACAGTTTATAAAATTAAAAAAATAATTACACAACATTTAATTATAAATAAATAAATTATCCAAGCACAAAATGTGGAGAATTTAGTGCAATTTAAAAACTGGTGAAAAAATGGCGATGTGGCCATCATGTTACTTTCTCCAATTTGATGGTGTAGTTATTTATGTTTATACTTTCATGGTTTATTTTCAATTTAAATCGATGTACATCGAGCGTTTTGTAGAATCGGTTGAAACTGATGTTTATAACGTCAAAATTATGAAAAATGAAAATGACAAATTATACTTCAAATCAGTCAGTTTACTCAAAAACCAAAGAGATTTCGAAAAAAACTTATTCTTTATAAGTTGTTCATTTCGGCATTCTCTACAATTATTATTAACATAAATTATCTGTAACTATTATCGTTTCATAATTATAAACCAAAAATGAAAAAAAAAATTAATAATTTTCTTCTCGAATAAAAATAATTTTATGAAAAATATTTTCAAGCAAAAGATGTTCATTTCATTGTTGTCCTTAACAATTGTTTAAATGTTGGAAACATATTGGAAAAACCAAAAAACAGTTAAGGTAAACACCTACCTCCGGTGTACGAAATTTTACCAAAATCTTTTCAGTTCTTCGTATTATCAAATAAGACTTATGTTCAAAGTTTCATATCCATTGCTCTATTAGTTTTTGAGATACAGCGCGCACAGTCAGACACATACACACACGCACACACACTCGCGCACACATAGAAACATGCACACACACACACACATAGACACTTTTTTTCAGCAATTGTTAAAATGGCATCTAGGAACCCCAAAACGGATATTTTCGAAAAAAAAAATTGAAAACATTTTTTCTCCTACTTCGTAACGAAGAAAGTAAAAAATATCTAGCTCTAGTAGAAAGTTGTCTACTCATGTTTGTCTATTTGAATTTACATTTACAAAACTTGACATTATTGCAAATAAATGTTATATAGGTGCCTGCCCAAAGTGCCGAATGCCCAAAGTGCCGAATCGAAATTTTGCCCAAAATGCCGAATTTCATACTACCGACCATGCCCAAAGTGCCGAATCTCATCCGTTACTCGTGCCCAAAGTGCCGAACGACGCTAAGCGACGTCGCATCATTCGGAAACAAGGCGTCGGACCCGAATGCGAATCGACAGTTTGGACATTCGGTACTTTGTCTTCACACCGACATAGGAGTAAGGACCAAAATGCCGAACGCACGCCGGTTCGGCACTTTGGTCATTCGCCAGAACGTCTCCGCACGCACCTACGAGCAAGGCCCAAAATGCCGAATGCACATTGATCCGGCGTTCTAGAATATAAAAAATAACAATATAAAATTAGAAGTAGAATATAATATATATGATACAACATGTTGATTACGAAATACATAGAGAAGAATATATACAAATATGGGGTGTCTTTGTTAAACTGTTCATTAAAAGTTTACGGGGTTGCCGTTGTATTGAAAATTTGAAAAAAGAAACATCACACCATTGAATCAGTTCTCCTCATGTGACATATTTTTAACTTTTTATCACTTCCGGTTCCACCGTAAGTAGCACGAAATTTGTAATTTTAAATGGAACACCCTATACATTATTATATTTTTGGATTTCTCTTTTAAATTTCAATATATTTTGTAGGAACGTTTGTACACTTATCTATTTTAGTTTTCAAGAAAATGGAAACTGTCAATTTTGACAATAAGTGTTCCTAAAATGTCAATATCTAAGTGTCCTCTTAAATATCCGGTAATTCATTTTTTTAATCCACAACAACAAAAATGTATATAAACGAACTTGTATTTTTTCAATGACATGTTTCAATTAATTACTTGCATATTTCAAATTAATTATTTGTTGCATATTTTTGAGGTTTTAAATGCAAAGGATGAAAGGATTGCATATATATGGTTGTGACAATGTGAGGTTTATGAAAAATATTAAATTTATGCCTATTTCTTGTTCGACTAAATCTAAAATATTTATTGAATAATATTATTCTACTTCGAAGGTGAATTTGTGAATTTTGTTGATACATTTTAGGAAAGTTTGCAAAAGTCTGTTGGTGCATATGAAGCAGACCAATATATCAACTACATATCGATACCAATATAAACAGTTTTTAAATAAACACTGCTTTCGGTTGTGGATTTCTAAATGTGGCATGAATATTTCAGCGAGCAATGGACTTAACGGATTACCCATTGATAATACCTCTGTTTGTTGGTAAAACTGATCGTTAAATTGTAAATAACTTTGTGTTAAGCATACCTCAAAGAATAAGAGGATTTTTACCGTAATAATAGGATTTATGCCATTAGTGGTAAGTATTTATTATTGCGATCGTATAATATAAGGGACCAATTAGCTGGAATTTCAACATTCCAAATTCTAATTATTAAATATGGAACTGCGTATTTGGGACGAAATTAAAGTTTTGATAACTTTATACAAGGTCCAAAAATGTAAAAAAAAACCATTTTGAATCCTTATACTGCGTCAATGTTTAATTAATTGATCAAATAATGTTTATTTTATTTAATAAGATGCGAAAAAGGTAGATGATACCAGGGTTGAAAATAAAAAAAAAACTTTTTGTGTTTAAACAAATTTTTTAAACGTGTTTATTTTAAACGTGTAGACATGAATAGATTTTATTCAAAATCACACCCGATTTTGGATAAAAATAAGCGAATTACTGCAGTCATTTAAGAGAAGTAATGTTATTCATTACCCACTAGTGAGAAAAAAACTCACACACGGAATACATGGATCCTTCGTAGGTTTTTTGAAATAATTCAAATTGACACCACGTACGTCAAAATTTCTTGTCAAAATTTTATAAACATTATTTCACCATTTAATGTAACTACAGACGATTTTGGATAAAATGTTATATTATACTCATGTGGAATTACTCATTAGCCCCCCTAAGAAAATTACCCCTTCGCTCTTCAAGCTCAGGGGTAAACTTTTTCAGGCGGGACTAATTACGTACATTTCACATTCGTGAATAAATAACTATTACTTTCTCCTTTACTGTGTGTGTGTCTGTGTGCGCTGTATCTTAAAAATGAATAGGAAGGAATTAACATGAAACTTTGTCTTCTTTGACAATCCGACGCTTTTGACAAAATTTCGTACATCGGAAGTGAATTTTTATTTTTTTGTCGAATAATTGTTTACATATGGAAAATATTACAAAAACATTGAAACAAATATTGACAGCAAAAAAATCTTCGAAAATGTTTGTTATATTTGGTTTATAATTGTAAAACGATAATCGTTACATAAAATTTATATTAATAATAATTGTAGGTATTGCCGAAATAAATAACTTATAAATATATAATTTTTTATTTTCATCTTTCATAATTTTGATGTTTCAAACGTCAATATCATCCGTTCTTGCAAAACACTTGATGTACATTTAAAATATGATTTAAATTGAAAGTACAAATATAAATAACAATTATACCATCTAAACCGGAGAAAGTAACATGATTTTTTATTTTACAATATGCGTCGTAATTAGATGTGGGGGTGTCTGTGGGCTTTTTCAAAGAAAAAAAAATTGAAAATGTTTTCCCTTTTTGGTTAATAATTATGAAACTATAATAGTTACGCCAAATATAGTTTAATAATAAGTAGTGTTGGGCTTTATGCAAATAATTTAGATAAATTATTTGCATAAAGCCCAAAATCTTAAATGATTTGATTGATTCAAATAACAATATTTTAAACAAATCCAATTTAAACCAATTAACAGTAATTTAAACCTTCTGTGAATTCTAAATAACTTTTCCAAGTAATATGTTTTCATCGCTTTAATGACAAGATCAGTTTACTCTTAAAACGTTTTACTATGTTTTATAACACCACGTATACGGAAGATCATTTTACTTCAGTGATTGATTTGTAGGTTTGAAATATTGCAGAATTTTTTTGCTAGAATAAAATTTTCTGAGAAATTAATAAAACGTTTTTCTATGAGTCCGACTTAATAACTTAAAGTTAAAATGCAATTAACTAATATTGTTTATTTGAGCTACAAAATATCTGAAAATCTGTAAGTATAAATAATGTGAATTTTTTTTTATATGACCACGTATACTCAAGCAGTTAATTTTACTGGTACCTTTTTAAAATGTAAATAAAAGCATGAACTGCACCTACAACCACAGTTTTGTTGCCCTGCAAGCAATTCGGGCTATGTGGTGAATGCTCTGAGGAGAATAAACGATTTAAATCTTTGACATCAAGCCCAGAAGATGAAGCGTACGATGCAATCGTAGACTATTCCAGGTGCCCAATCGACAGAGGAATTAAGGAATATGTCAAAATTGTGGCAACATAATTTGCAATAAAATTTTTTTCTAAATATAAACCACTGTTTTGTTATTCCGTTTAAATGCTACCCTGTTCCCAGGGAAATATATTGTCGATATATTTTGCTATTATTTACATTTTAAAGGGTGTTCGTATTTACTTATACATATTATTTATACTTACAGATTCTCAGATATTTAATTGATTGATTTGCTTCATGATACATTTTGAATTATAAATAAAACACTTTCTTTGTTAATATCACTCGATTTATTAATAGCGACTATAGTTTCGATCATGTACTGATCATTATCAAACTAAAAGTACTTTAAACAAACGGAAAACACACACACACATTTATACAGCGAGAAACAGTGGGGAATATACTAGGTCAGTTTGTTCGTTAAGTAAGGAAATACCAGGATTACGTTTTGCTTTGTGTACCTCAAGAGATTTTAGTAAATCCATTTTGGGCCCTTTTTGGGCAACTTTTAGTTGATAATTTAACACATTACGCACATAAATGAGGGTGTGCATTCGGCATTTTGGGCCTTTTCAATAGGTGCGTGCGGGGACGTTTTGGCGAATGACCAAAGTGCCGAACGGGCGTGCGTTCGGCATTTTGGTCCATACTCCAACGTCGGTGCGAGGACAAAGTGCCGAATGCCCAAACTGCCGATTCGCATTCGGGTCAGACGCCTTGTTTCCGAACGATGCGACGTCGCTTAGCGCCGTTCGGCACTTTGGGCACGAGTCACGGATAAGATTCTGCACTTTGGGCATGGTCGGTAGTATGAAATTCGGCACTTTGGGCAAAATTTCGATTCGGCACTTTGGGCATTCGGCACTTTGTCCCGGACCCGTTATATATCGCCGCAAAATATGTCTAATAAGTGCACGTCATCGCCGCGCGCCCGGGATGTGCCAGAATTTGTTCAGCACAAAATGCATGTTCAGAGCGCGACCTCTTCAGCACCCCTCGAGCCGCGCCCCACCCCGCGGTAGCCGCAATATCGTAAAGAAATGCCGTGCGCTCGGTGCGCTACATGGAAGCTGGCTCCTTTAACTGCGCGCCGCGGCGTTACGATGGGGAACAAATGCATTGCAAATGTTCTCATTCATTAAAGTTATACAGGCGTTGTTTAACATTTAAACTGGCGAAAAAGTGTTTTAAAAATTAGTTAAAAATTCTTGCGGAGCTTGAGTCTACGGGTAGTGCCATGGCTCCTTGGCTCTACATAACTAGCCGCCACTGGCTGTTAAACTGCCGGAGACATATAAATATGTTCACATGGCATCTCGGATAACGGTGAAAATTATTGCCGACAAACGAATGGACGCCCAAAGTGTAAACATATTTTAAATTTTATAATAAACTATTTATTATTAAAAAAGTTGTGCCCATTTTTGTACGAGGTTATACAACACCCTCAAACGTTAAAACCTTTGAATTTACCGGCTACAGGCATAAGCTCGCGCGCAATTAATCCGAACAGTAATGTGTTAATATTATATCTTTGCTTATGCTTTAAAAATTAGTTTACGAACTGAAACCACTATTAAAATTGGGAGTGAAGGGCAGATAAGCGAAGGTGTTCATATATAAGTTGTTGTTTAACGAGACATGGCTGTTTTGGAATTTTTTACGGCGGCACTGGTGGAATTGCTAGCGTTGATTGTAGCGAACAATTGTCGGTAGTGACGCACACGCAAAGATCCATTCATCAAACTCGAGTTCATACCTTAAAACTGGGACTTTGTAAGAATGGATAGATTGACCTAAATAAATAAACAATTGCTATTAAAAACCTAACTTTTTCAAGGAAAGGAGAAGTATTAAAAAAAATTGTAAAGAGAATTTAGAGCTTATAATATCGAATTTTATTAAAATGAATGTCAATGATGTCATAAGTAAAAAAATACTCAGATAATTTCTGATTGATATGAAATACCAATTAAATTAGCTCATTCAACGTCATGTGTCAAAAATGAACCAATCAACTAACGAAAAACGGCGGTGCAATTATCCTTAGCGGTAAATAAACATCGCAATGGTTACACCATGTTTAGGAGGGGAGAGGGAAGGGAAAATGGAAAAGGAAGGATCGATTAGTGAAATAGGAATAAGGATATGGATGTACAGTATGCCAATAAAGGTTGTTTTTTTACACCATGTTCATCCATAAACGAGCACATTTCTTTCAAACGTCAGATACGTGAAATTAAAATGTCACGATTTGGTACGGCGAGCATATCATCAACCAATGAATTCATTAACGTCTCTACTAAAATAAATCATAGATTTCCACATTTATGTATGTATAATATTTAAAATCAATGTCATAGTTGTTAATGTGAATTTTATATCGGGTGTCTATAAATTGGCGGATAATCTACACTTGACTATATTCTTCTAAAAATTCTAAGCAGCTTATCTTTATTCTAAAATGTTGTACCATGCTTCCTGAGTCTTCACGAGGTCCTCAAAATTTAAACATCCAGTCGTTAAATACGCATTATTATACGATATTAATTTACAGAAAACTCTGCAATTTCGGTAGTATGGCTAGTTTGAAAATTATTTGTCAGTGCGTGCTATGTTTCTATCTCAAACGTGTATTTTTAACACATCTTAATTAGCTTATTTTCATCAAAAACCCGCTTATGTCACTTTTGACACAACGAATTCATTCAAACTTGCTTGTTCCAAGTTTGTGCCAATTCTGCTTTTCTCAATATCATCAGTTTGTGCTTGTGCCCGCGTTTCAGTGTATTTGTGTTTCTGTGTCATTTTCGTTTTGTTTTGTTCAATTACAATGGATTTTACTATTTACTCATAATCTGTTTTAACTTGCATATACACCTGTAAATAAACCCCACTCTATCTACCTATTACCTTCTACTCTGATCCAACCCACATAATTAATGCGATGTTGCCAAATGTACATTTCTTTTAAATGGCTCCTGATGGCCTATGTGTCATAATAGAACATTTTTGCATTAACATTTTCTATTCAATTGGTGTAATAATGGAACACCAACAATTTTCTATTCAGAATTTTATGAAGATTTGTCAGAAATTACTTGACCGAATGGCCCTCCAGCATGGATAAATCCAAAATTATTTCGTAATTATCACTGCTCTTGGGCAATTACACTTGATAATTTGTGCGTCTTAAATTGCGGAATAAACCTGTTGGAGATTTTTCAGTTTTTCGACAGGGGCGCGTTTGTCCCATATTAAAAAAAAAGACGCTGTATATTTCGAAATTAAATTACAGCGCAAAATAAAGTTATGTACAATTATATAACAAAAACCAAGAGACTGAATAAATATTGAATGATCGTAAAGCATACACTCATACACGGACTTCTTCAAATATTTACAAAGGCCTGCACGCACCTATAGAATCGAATATAGCGAACACTGCAGGGAAAGAACCAAAGTTTCTCTCTTCCGCAACCTCTAATTGATCATAAAAAAAGAAAGGTGTCTCTCAATATACTTTTTGTCAATCATTTTATGGCCGGATGACGTTTTTACTTTTATGAAGGCGCGTGTGTGCTTAATGAGATTATGATACTGTAAAAACGTACAATTGCTGTCCACAGTTCAATCTTTTTGTCTTTTATTAGTGGTGATTGTATTTACCGATTACCGTGGGGCATTGACAGGTCGGCCATTCCATAAATAAATGCACACTTTTTGGGGGTACATCAGGGATTTTAGCAAATTTCACATATATTATAAAGGCTATCAAGAGATGGCTTTTGGTCTTTACTAGAGGTTTAGGAAATGATTGTGTCAAAAGTTATAACAATATAAACTTTTAGTACACTTTTATTTTGAACTCAAAAATATCGTAAACCGTTACGGATACAAAGAAAGTTATTCTATACTTTCTTGTGCTTAAATGTTTAAAGTTTGCAACAATTTTTTTTTCCAAAACAAAAAAACTTTATTTAGATAGTTTGTTTTTAATAAATAAAATATATCTCAAAAAAAACTCAACATTTAAGCCTAAAAAAATAAAGAATAACTTTCTTCGTATGCGTAACGGTTTACGATATTTTTGAGTTCAAAATATAAAGGTACTAAAAGTTTATATTGTTATAACTTTTGACACAATGATTTTCTGAACCTCTAGTAAAGACCAAAAGTCATGTCTTGATAGCCTTTATAATATATGTAAAATTCGCTAAAATCCCCGATGTACCCCCAAAAAGTGTGCATTTATTTATGGAATGGCCGAGGTAAAGTTTATATCAAGTTTTTTCACTATTAAAGCATCATGTCTCTCGTTGACGATATTTCGGCCATTGAAAACAGGTTCGGATTGTTAGAATAATATTAGTCCTAAAATAAACCGGGATAATAAATACTTAATATTAAGCTTTAGAAGCAATATCAGGCATCTCATCCATACAATTCCAACTAAATATTCAAAATGATCCCATCCCAAACATCCGCGAATGCATAATGAATTTAATGAAGCTGACTTAAAAAGGGTTTCATCAGATATCTCTCTCCCCAAGTACCATATCCGAATTTAATTTAGCACTATCACGATCAATATAAACTAACACAAAATAACGAAACAACCCTACAAATATCCACTTCCAAAATATATCCTAAGACTACCTATTAAAATATAAACAACAGTTGTACAGAGACATACGACAGTTAGAATATACGCAGATTAAACAGAAATCTAATAAATTAAATAAAGATATACCCAAGTTAATTATTGAATATAAACAACAAAAATGGATAGAAACCTGTAATAACATAAACTGTTTAGACGGTAAACAATTTTGGACTGAGATTAAAAAGCTCTCGAAATCAACAGACTAGACAAACTCAAAGTATAAAAAACCCAGTAAATGACAAAATTATGACGGATGACAAAGACATTGCACAACAATTTGCAAATTATTTTAAAAGTTTCAGTGAAACACCCGACCAAGATTTCAACCGAAACACGTAGGACACTGTTAATGACTGGTTTGACAATTACGACATGACTTCCATCCCTCCACCTCCAAATGACGTTACAAACAAGATGGACTATTTCGAAATTCTTATGAAAGGACAAAACACAGCTCCTGGGCATAACGGCATTCACAGACGAATACTAAAACTCCTTCCTTGTAATATTCACTCCTACATCCTAAAAATATTTAACTTTATTTCAAATCAATATTTTCTACCAGAATGAAAATCTGGCATCCTTACCTGTATACCAAAATCCGACAATGATCCACTATTTACTAGCTATAGACATTTTAATCCTCAGTATATTTATTGAAATTCGTTGATCATATAGCCTTATGCTTGTCCCTTCAAAAAAACACTAGAATCACTCCAACAGTTACTCCAATCTACACAAAAATGGTTTTCCAGATAGCGCATTAAAATTAACCCAACTAAGTAGCAACTCCTAATCCCCTTACATAAAATTGCACCAATTCCATATAACATCTCCATAAATGGTATACAACCTAAACCAATACCACGGCATTACCATTGATGCTGGGTTTACCTTCAAGATGCACGCACTGGCCATAAAAACGAAAGTTAAAGTGCGAGCCATATATTTTAGAAGCTTAACTTACCAAAAGCAAGTTATAAACACAAACAAATATACAAAATGATTTGTATCCCTCTACTGGAATACGGAGCTGTCCTATTTGTTAATCCCAATCCCCCCAACTTCATCCGTTATATTTAAATCGGCGAACGTTCCGCATCAAGAATCCTTACAAAACTCCGACACCCCAATAACCCACTCCACAATCCAACAACCTCCTCTATGAAACCACAAATGTAATCCCAATCCACCAACGTACTCGTTTCCTTGTAGAACGATTCATTAGCAAAGATCACAACATTCGAATTCGATAAACTTTGTAAAACCCGAATCATTAAAATCATTATTTACTTAATGAAATGATTTTTCCTTATTAATTCCAATGTTTCGATGAAACCATGTTATCTTTTACTAGAAATAAAATAGTAATGGTACTTTTTTAAACGCCATTTCTTCAAAAACAGCTGAATATCGACATGGGGTATGCTACATAGAATCCATAAATGCAACAAAAAATGGGGGTTCACATTTGAAAATTTCAACTTAGGGGTCGTATCTCAATTTTAGGACACTAAATTTGAATTTTATCTCTTTATTTTTCTGAAAGAAAATACCTTGAATTTTAATCGAATTGATTCCTTACTTTATGTACACAGTGTATATGAAAATAAGATGATGGCCAAAACATGATGGCAGAAAGACCGCTGGTCGGTAGCCTTTGAAAATAAAAAAAAAATGCTATTTGTATGTATTTTGTCTATAATAATGTAAGAACCAATAAAGATCATTTAAGTAGTAAGCTTTATAATTATATTTCAAACCAATTATTTTTTTCTCATTGATTAGTGTGATTATGTGTATAAATTAATACTTCTTTATTCATTTGGTAATAAAAGTAAAAAAGCCAACTGATAAGAGTTGAATCCGGAAACAAAACAATGTTTTTGATTGGAAAGCCCTCTCTTGCTATTTAAATACAAACAGGTTAAATATTTAGTCAATTATGTTATTTTTCGTCTTTATTATTTAATTTAACTATTTTTGATTATTTATTGTTTGCGTGCATACATTAATAGCTGTCTTATTTTAATCGCTTTGCTATTATTAACTCGCAAATTATTTATCATATAATTCAATATTCCTTGTGGCAATAGCCAGGAAAGTAGTTGTTTCAATAAATCATATCTTTATTGTAATTTATATTGTAGATCAGCGTTTCCCAAAATTTTCTGACGGCGGCCCGGTACGAGGTTTTAACATTTTTCGCGACCAAAAAAAAACATTTATTTACAAAACAAATTTTATTTTTTAATAAAATTCAAGTTATTTGTTTGTTTATTTCATACACAAAAAATGCATAAGAAATGCATAAGAAAAACATAAGTAATTAAAATTGAGCCATGTCTGCAGGCTGGTATTCAAAATGCATTCGCCCCTATAAAATGACTATCGTCCCCCAAATACGGATTGTCAGATAAACGCCCAATGTAGACGTCGATCGCCCACGTTGAGAAACAGTAATCTAGCCGAATGCGTATTTATCATTTTCAAAAGTGTTTGAGTTAACATTTCGGTAAAACCAGCCCAAATGATTTTTTTGATTATTTACTAGTTTTATTACTGGAAGTCTACAGAGTGTACTTTCAAAGTTTGAATATAATCCACTAAGGATTGCACTTTTAAAAATGAGTTGAAATTTCGAAAAAACTAGCTCAAATTATGTTTGATTATTTACTTGTTTTATTACTATGAATCTATAGAATGTGCTTGTAAAATTTAAAGATATTCTACTAAGGTGTTGTCTAGAATACTAAGAAAATCTAGACGAATGCATGATTTTGCATTTTCAAAAATGTTTGAGTCAAAATTTCGGAAAAACCAGTTCAAATTATTTTTTTATTATTTACTTGTTTTATTGCTAGAAGTATACAGAGTGTGCTTTTAAAGTTGAGAGATAATCCACTAAGAGACTTTCTAGAAAATTAAGAAAATCTAGCCAAATGTATATTTTTCACTTTCAAAAATGTTTGGGTTGAAATTTCGGAAAAATTAGCTTAAACTATTTTAGGATTATTTACTTGCTTTATTACTAGAAGTCTACAGAGTGTGCTTTTACAATTTGAAGATAATCCACTAAATTGTTTTCTAGGAAATTAAGAAAATCTAGGCGAATGTATAATTTTGCATTTTCAAAAATGGTTAAGTTGAAATTTCGGAAAAACTTGAAACTCGAAAAAATGCCTTTTATTGCACGTGTGATTATTGCAATATATGGGCCTAGGATGTTTGCCTATTTTATTATAGAAATGAAAATTAATCCGTTTTGAGGAAATTTGAAGTCTGGAATTTTTTTGCAATTGGTTTTTATTTTCAAGGCTACTTGGAAAATGTCCAACCACAAAATTGAATTCAGTGTTTAAGGGTAAATATTTCAAAATTGAGGCTAAGAACGTTGATATATTTTAACAGAATCACGAAACGCAATCTATTTTGATTAAATTGGAAAAGGTTCGAGAATGCTGCAACTGTTTTTGTATTTTTTTTTTGGGCTTGAAAAATGTTTGACCTCAGAATTGAACAGGAGAGTGATTATTTCGAAATCTAGGGTAGGAATGTTTGCAAAAATAAAGTGCAATGCATTTTAAGTGAATTTAAAAATTTCAATTGGTTTTTTATTTTTTGGCGATTTGGAAAATGCTTGACTTAGAAATTAAATGAAAGGTGTTCAAGTGTGATTATTTCGAGCGTAGTAAATTATGCCAATTGTTTGCAGAAAAAATAAGTGCAATATATTTTAAGTGAATTTAAAAAAATTGAGAAGTTGTTTCAATGTTTTATTTTTTATTTTTGGCGGTTTGGAAAATGTTCGACCTCATAATTGAAGGGGGATGTTAAAATGTGATTATTTTGAAACCCAAAGTAGGAATGTTTCAAAAATTTAGTAGATAATTCAAGTGCAATCTATTTTAGACGAATGTCAACAGTTTAATTTTTGTTTTAATTTTTTTTTCGGTTTATAAAAAGTTTACCAGAATTGAATCGGGAGTTGTTCAAGTGTGATTATTTTAAAATCTGCAAAGGTTCGAGAATGCTGCAACTGTTTTTGTATTTTTTTTTTTGGGCTTGAAAAATGTTTGACCTCAGAATTGAACAGGAGAGTGATTATTTCGAAATCTAGGGTAGGAATGTTTGCAAAAATAAAGTGCAATGCATTTTAAGTGAATTTAAAAATTTCAATTGGTTTTTTATTTTTTGGCGATTTGGAAAATGCTTGACTTAGAAATTAAATGAAAGGTGTTCAAGTGTGATTATTTCGAGCGTAGTAAGTTATGCCAATTGTTTGCAGAAAAAATAAGTGCAATATATTTTAAGTGAATTTAAAAAAATTGAGAAGTTGTTTCAATGTTTTTTTTTTATTTTTGGCGGTTTGGAAAATGTTCGACCTCATAATTGAAGGGGGATGTTAAAATGTGATTATTTTGAAAGCCAAAGTAGGAATGTTTCCAAAATTTAGTAGATAATTCAAGTGCAATCTATTTTAGACGAATGTCAACAGTTTAATTTTTGTTTTAATTTTTTTTTCGGTTTATAAAAAGTTTACCAGAATTGAATCGGGAGTTGTTCAAGTGTGATTATTTTAAAATCTGCAAAGGTTCGAGAATGCTGCAACTGTTTTTGTATTTTTTTTTTGGGCTTGAAAAATGTTTGACCTCAGAATTGAACAGGAGAGTGATTATTTCGAAATCTAGGGTAGGAATGTTTGCAAAAATAAAGTGCAATGCATTTTAAGTGAATTTAAAAATTTCAATTGGTTTTTTATTTTTTGGCGATTTGGAAAATGCTTGACTTAGAAATTAAATGAAAGGTGTTCAAGTGTGATTATTTCGAGCGTAGTAAGTTATGCCAATTGTTTGCAGAAAAAATAAGTGCAATATATTTTAAGTGAATTTAAAAAAATTGAGAAGTTGTTTCAATGTTTTTTTTTTATTTTTGGCGGTTTGGAAAATGTTCGACCTCATAATTGAAGGGGGATGTTAAAATGTGATTATTTTGAAAGCCAAAGTAGGAATGTTTCCAAAATTTAGTAGATAATTCAAGTGCAATCTATTTTAGACGAATGTCAACAGTTTAATTTTTGTTTTAATTTTTTTTTCGGTTTATAAAAAGTTTACCAGAATTGAATCGGGAGTTGTTCAAGTGTGATTATTTTAAAATCTAAGGTAAGAATGTTTTCCAATTTTTATAAAACCATACAGTGGAATCTATTCTAAGTGATCTTAAAGTTTGTTTTAATTGTTTTTATATTATTTTGGCGGTTTGGTAAATGCTCGCTTTCAGAATTTAACTGAAGTGTTTAATTGTAATTATTTTAAAATCTGGAGTAGAAATGTTTGGAAAATGCTCAATTTCTGCATTGAACGAGAGTGTTTAAAATCTAAGGTAGGAATGTATGCAAATTGTAATAGAAAAATTGATTGTAATCTATTTTAGGTAGATTTAAGGGAGTTCCTATTGTGATCGTGAAATTTTTTTTTCAGAAAAATCCATTTTGGGGTCCCTAGATGCCATTTCAACAATATCTGAAAAAATATATGTCTGTGTGTATGTGTTTGTGTGTGTGTGTGTCTGTCTGTCCGCGCTGTATCTCAAAAAATAATAAAGCAAATTTTGGAAATACGTCTTATTTGATAATCTGAAGAACTGAAAAGCTTTTGGTAAAATTTCGTACACCGGAAGTGGGTGTTTACCTTAACTGTTTTTTGTTTTTTTCAAATATTTTTTTAAATATTAAAAATATCACAAAAACATTTAAGAAAATATTGAAGACAACAAAAAAATGAACATCTTTTGTTATAAAATATTTTTCATAATTTTTTTTTCATTTTTGGTCTATAATTATGAAACGATAATGGTTATAGCAAATTGTGAGCAACTTATTAAGAATAAGTTTTTTTCGAAATCTTTTTAGTTTTCGAGTGAACTGAGTTTTTAAATTTAAAGTATAATTTTTTCATCTTTCATAATTTTGACGCCAGTATCATCCGAGTTTACACAACGATCGATGTGCATTTAAAATGTGATTTAAACTAAAAATAAACCATGAAAGCGTATATATAAATGACTATGATACCATCAAATCGGAGAAAGTAACATGATGGCCACATCACCATTTTTTTAATTTTTTTGGCAATTTGGAAAATGCTCGATTTCAGAATTGAACCAGAGGGGGTATTCAAATGATTATTTGAAGGAATATCCGGAAAGTAGTCTTTAAAACTATTTATTAGCTCCGAAAGAAAATTAAATTGAAACTGAAGGTGTTTCTAGATGTAAATCTTCTTCATAATAATTTCCATGGGTTTCAATAAATTTATGTAATGTTTCAAAAGATTTAAAATTTCTCTTGAAAGTCGTTATTTCCTCAGTCATTTTTTTAATTATTGCAGCGATTTTTTCCGATACTTATTAAATATTTAAACCAAAGCTTGCAAATTTAAATTTAATTAATTGAATGCAGCAAATATGTCGCACAAATAAGCTACTTTTATTAAGCACTAAAAATCGAGGAATCTATCCTTAAATGAAAAAAAATACTATCGTTTTTACATGGTGGGTGTTCATTCAGAAATACCAAAGCTTCTGCTATACGAAAATCTACAAATACACGTTTTGCCACTATTCCTAGTATCTAACTGTTATAAAAAAATAATATGTAAAAAATGTTTTTTGTGTTTTTACATTATTTTTTCGCGACCCGGTAAAATTCTTCTGCGACCCGGTGCAGGGTCGCCACCCATGCTTTGGGAAACGCTGTTCTAGATTACTAGGAGTTTCGTATTTTTTATTATTATTACATTAATCTATTGTCAACGGTAAGTAGAAAAGAATAAACGCATTGGTTTATTAGTTTCCCATACCTTGAAAATTTTATTGCAATTCCACTAAACCTTGTCAGTTATAAAACTTCTAACCTCTAAGATATTTGTTTATGCGTGCGTCCTATATTATCAGGTGTTATATTACTAATAATAGTAATGTTTTTTTCTCCATTGTTTATTCGATTGAAGGCTTTCTGTAGCATGAAATGAATTAAATATGCAGTTTTACTTGAATTCAAACACCATTTACGTGTTTAAACAAAAGAATATTCGATTTGCTTTTAAACCAATATTACAGGAAATTCGCATATCTAGCACAGCTAATTAATACATTAAATTAAATAAAGACGAAAAGTACCTTGAATATATGAATATTCAACCTGTTCGTAGCAAAATAAAGTCTTCCTAAGATTCAAAGCAAATAACCTATTGAACAACTAGTTTCCTGGCTAATGCCACATCGGATATTGAATGACAGAACAGAAATTTTCAATTTAAAATTTTTAAACTGTTAATGTTATTATTAAAGTAAGAAAGCTAGAAAACATTTTAACAAGAACACAGAGTGAATTTTAGTTTCGAGTGCTTCTAAATGAAACCAATTTGATAATATATAACTAAATGTATTTTATGTTTAAATTAATACATGCTTCTAGAAACAGTGAGAGTTTTCAGTTTTGTTTAATTTATTCATCAATTATGACTTTATAAAGTATATAATCCAGTAAATGAAGGGTCCAAAGTAGGCAAATTTGCAGAGGATGTTCATTTAAGTTTTAATTGGTAGATTTTGACTGGTACTTTTAAATTTTAAAATATCCTGGGACAAAAGGGTATGGGGCAGACTCTGAAAAATGGCCCTAAAGTTCAAAGAGATCGGTTTTTCACCAGCCCCTGCTAAAATACAGCACTTGGAGATTTTCTTTTTGGACAACAATTGAAGATCAGTTGATTATCTACAAAAATAGTCCTTATTATTTTTGTCGAAAATTCGAAAGTTTCGGATCAATTTTTAGCCCCATCCTCATGTTATAACGCTAAGATGTATTCAACCAATAAATGTAGTCTAAACACTTAAAACACTGGCAAAAAATCACGTGTGCAACCCCAATAATTGTTGAGAAACCGGTAATTCCCGGGGTATCTGATTTATAACCGCAATAATTTCGCAAGTAGGGCAACGTGGCAGCGCCATCTACAATGTGTCTTTACAGTCTAAAACATGAAGCTCCGCGTATTTTCAGATCCCTCGATCGCAAATTTGATAAGAAACTGACATATTTTCTCAGTACCAAAATTATGGATTTTTTAACCCCCGTTTGTGCAAAAAGTATTGATGCAGTGAAAAAAATCATAAGAACAACTTTTGTAGGTAATGAACTGATCTTCATTTTTCCCCTTAACAAAATTTCTTTAAATGACATATTTTTGGAGATATTAGCGAAAAACGAATTTTTGGAACTTTAGGGCCATTTTTCAGGGTCTGCCCCATACCTTTTTGTCCCAGGATATTTTCGAATTTCAAAGTACTAGTCAAGATCTACCAATTACACCGTAAATGAACATCTTCTGCAAATTCCCCACTTGGTGACTTTTCCGATCTTTATTTACTGGACTAATAGCCGAGTGCGACATTTCTGATTTATGAATTTTTACAATTCAAACAAACACAGTTCAAAACATATTTTGAAAAACGGGACATTTGCCAATATTATAATTATTGATATATTGTTTAAGGCTGTACGACTCGTTCTAAAAATGAGGCGTTTTTGGCACTCGGCTCTTCACAGATTATGGTGTGATCGAAAAAAAAGTAATAATATTTTACACAGGATTACATAAAAGATAAATGTTGGTTACTAAACAATTATATCTTTTATAAGTATTACTGATAATGTGTAATTTAGTGTTCAAAAATTGGCATTTTCAACATTAAATAAAATGTAAATAAACGCTGAAAATTCAAAATATTTTACTACAGTGACACAGATTGATTGTTTAGTAATAAAATATGTTGCCAAATTTGTTTTTCCTGAAAAATAAGGACGCAATTACGAAAGAGCTTGACCCATACGCGACAAATTTTAGTTGGCGTAAAGTGACGCCATCTGTAGAAAATAGTTCCAGCACAGCGGTATGAGAACAACCGTATTCAGGCATATTTAGAAACCCAATTTCAGTCTATTTTTCAGGGCATTTCGCTTAGTTCAAGTTTCTTGTCGATTTTAAAAATAATAGTATATTACATAACTAGAGTTGTAAGTAGCAAATTACGCGCAAGTGAAAGATATTGCGTACGAGCCGCGTAGCGGCGAGTACCGTAATTTTACGAGCGCGTAATTAATAATAATAATAATAATAATAATTATTATTGTAATAATAATAATAATAATAATAATAATAATAATAATAATAATAAGAATAATAATAATGTATTTATTTATGCTAACAACAATAAAGTTTTACACAAGTCATAATAGATACATTCAAATACATATAGTGGCTTAAAGTAATGCTTACTGTAATTGAGTAGTGAAAAGGATAAACTATGAGATATGAATAAACTACAGTCCTAATAACTAAATATGTATAAATTAAAATAACACTAAACATATTAAAATTTGTATAATAAATCAATTAAAATATATTTATAATATTACTGCAGAAATAAAATAATAAAATTTATCAAGAAATAAAATCAATAAATTAAGGAGTAAAATTAATACATTAAGGAATAAAACCAATAAATTAGAAAATAAAATCAATAAAATCAACATGTTAAGAAATAAAATCAATAAAATCAATAAATTAAGAAATAAAATCAATAAAACAAGTAATAAATAATGTTATTAATTTAAAATTAAAATCTAAAATTTAAAACATCCAAACACATTAAAATAAGTTTAAGTGACAATGTTTTAAATGTCGTTTTCTAAAAATTCATCTATTGAATAAAAAGCCCCTTTAATTAATAATTCCTTAAGTTTCCTTTTAAAAATAGGACAGGGAAGATTTCTAAACTGAACAGGCAACTTGTAAAGTTTGATAGCAAAGTAATTAACACCTGAGCGAGATTTAGTGAGTCTGTGATAGTCCGGTAACAAATCATCTTTATACCGCGTTTTGTATTTATGGTCAAGATTAGTATATTTCTCAGGATTCAAGATTAGTATATTTCTCAGGATACTTCCTAATATATTGTAGACATTCTAGAATGTATACAGATAGGAGAGTTAAAATTCCTAGTTCGGTGAATTTATTTTTACAATTATCACGGTATTTTAATCCCGCCAAGATACGGATTGCTCTTCGTTGTATTTTGAATATACGATGGCGGCAGAATGCGTGACCCCATATCAAAATACCATATCTCATTGTAGATTGAAAGTATCCAAAGTATGCCGTTTGCAGTGTTGAACTCGATACTGTACCGGCTAGTTTCCGTAGAGCAAAGACTATTTTTGATAATTTTTTACCAAGTGTTGAACCTTGACAATCCCATCTTAGCGATGAATCAACATGGAGGCCAAGAAAACGTGTTGTTTGATCAACATTTACTTGAGCATCTCTAGTAAGGGTGAAAGTTAATGTTTTAGTTTTTGCGTTGTTTAAAACTAGGCCATTTTCTTCACACCAACGTGTAGTTTTGTTAGTCGCAATTTCATTCTTCTCTAATACCTCTTCAACGCTTTTCCCACTAACTACTATTGTACTGTCGTCTGCGAATAAAATAACATCGGCCATACTTAGTTCTTTAGGCATATCATTAATATAAATTATGAACAGTATAGGGCCTAAGACAGACCCTTGTGGAACACCTATATGCAATGAAGAGATATCAGACATTTTTCCATTAAAATAAACCTGTTGTTTTCTATCCGAAAGATAGCTTTTTATTAAGTTAATACTTTTACTAGAGATACCATATGCCTTTAATTTCGTTAACATTATGTTATGTTTAACGCAATCAAATGCCTTACTCATATCAATAAAAGATGCAGTCGATACATTCTTTTTTTCAAAAGCATTCAAAACGTTTTCAGTAAGTGCTAAGATGGCATCACTAGTACAGAGGCCACTTCAAAATCCAAATTGATTTTTATTAAATAGTTTATTAGTTTCAAAATAATCTACTATTTGGTCTTTCAATACTCTTTCTACTATTTTAGAGAAAAAAGGAAGAAGTGAAATGGGTCTGTAATCGTTCATTTGGTTCATATCACCGCTTTTAAATATAGGAATTACTTTGGCTTCTTTTAATACTGATGGAAATACACCTGTAACTATTGTTTTATTTACGAGACTGGTAAGTTGAGGTATTAAAATGTTCTTAACTGATTTTATCACTTCAGCTGAGATGCCATATATATCAGTGCATTTGCTGTTTTTTATACTATTTATTGTATAACTTATTTTTATTGCGCTGACCTCTTTAAAATTAAATTCGTTGTCACAGTGTATATTAATGTCACAGATGTAGCTTGTTTGAGGAAGATCTTTGGTAATATTATTTGCAACGTTACAAAAAAATGCATTGAATTGATCACAGGAAATATCACAGTTTGTTTCAGTTTTCTGCCTATTTGAATTTATAGTTTTCCATATTGCTTTAGGTTTGTTAGAAGCAGAGTTAATAAAATTATCATTTGCTTCTATTTTTGAGTTAACAATAGCATTTTTATAAGTTTTAAGAAAGTCAGATTTAAGGGCTCGTGATTCAGGAGAATTATGGTTTTTATTATTTTCATCGATTAGTTTGAAAGTATCTCTCATTTTCTTTAAATCGCTATTGAACCACCGAATTTCATTTACCCGATTTGGATCTGTTTTTACAATTTTTTGAGGAAAACTATGAAGAATGCATTTGCCTATAATATCGGTCATGATTTTCCATTTTTCATTTATCCCTGTTATCTGGCATTTAATGAAGTCCCACTGCACATTACCTAGCATGCTATACAATTTGAAAGTACCCTGTTTGGTTATAGGACGATATATTTTAGGGTTGCATTGCTGTGATAAATTTGTATCTGCAACAGTTACCGAAATTCCCATGTGATCAGATAAGCTCGTATTAAAACATTTAACTTCAATTTGTGTACTAATAATGTTTGTGAAGACATTATCAATATAATTAGTTTTACGAGTTGCAAAACTCACCAATTTTCGTAATCCATAAGAGGACAAAGCGTCAATAAGTTATACTTCCTTATTATCATTGCTGTCAAAGTTAACATTAAAGTCACCACCCAAAATAATATTATTCGATTTAAAATTTAATTTACCTAAAAACGACATTAAAACATGTAAAAAATCATTAAAATCTGCTGAAGGTGAACGATAAACACAGATAACATAACATTTACGTGATAGTACAGATAATTCACAAATTTTATCAGAACTTATCGAATTTGTAACATTATTAAGAGATTTCATATGTACACTAGTTTCAGAAAAAATAATTGAACCGCCGTGTCGGCTGGTCTTACGAGCATAATAAGCTTTAGCACACAATGAGTTAATATACAGATTGGTGTCCGTTAATGTGAACATAGAGAGACAAATGCTTACACGCTTTGCATGTATCGACACCTTGATTATGCATTATTTTTTAAATTGTGTTCTGTCAGTTGCTGTCATTGCTGTATAATATTTGCATTTGAAAGAAAACGTTTTGGTTACATGGATAAATATAAGATAACTGAAAAAGTACAAATCGTAAAATGGTTTTATGGGGGCATATCATTACGTACGCACGCAATATCCCTAAAAATTGAACACATGGAGTGGCATATTAGGCAATCACGTTATTGGCCCATATTTTATCCAAGGAAATTTAAACGGTGAAAAATATCTGAATCTCCTTCGTAATCAAATAATACCTAGTTACCTAGTTTACGCCAAATACCGGGAATTAGACTAGACACGATTTGGTATCAACCCGATGGTTGTTCGGCTCATAATACATAAGTAGTACGAGAATTTTTACAAAGTACTTTTCCGAATAGAGTTATAGCTACAAATGGCACAATCAAATGGCCTCCACGTTCGCCAGATTTGACACCCCTAGATTTTTGTGTGTGGGGTTACATTACATCAAAAATTTATGGTTTTGAGGAAAATAGAGCAGCTACCCTAAACGCATTACAAGAAAAAATTGAAGATGCTTTTACTACAATTTCTCCTGAAATGCTTCACAGCGTAAGAACGGGATTTTATAATCGTCTGGGTTATTGTTTAGCAGAACAAGGAAATTTATTTGAATATTTATTGTAATTAATTACAATTAAGGAAATTTGTTGTTAGTTATTTGTTGTGAATTAAATTTATGTTGTTTGTTTAACTTTGAACCACTAATTTGCTCTAAAAGTTAGAAAATTGTATGTATTAGTTCGAATAAAGCCCAAGAAGATTCTAGTTTAAAACCATAGCGGCCTCCTTAATTGTTAACTGACAGAACAAAATTTTTAAAATAATGCATAATCAAGGTGTCGGTACTTGCAAAGCGCGTAAGCATTTGTCTCCCTATGTTCATATGTTCACATTAACGGACACCAATCTGTATATTGATTTACACTCCTCTTCTTTCAGCCAATGTTCACACAACGCTAAAATCATGAGTGATTTATCCACTAAAAGTGCTTCTAGTTGATGTATTTTATGTCTAAGCGATTGTATATTTAAAAATAAAATATTAAATACACTATTTGATGTACATTTCGGCTCCTGATTTGTTATGCAGTCTTTAAGACTCCGTTTTTTTGGCACATTTTCAGTTCTTCTTTCGAAAAACCTTGTGATGCATGTACCAGTAGGCCATATTTGAGGATCCTTCACATCATTAAGGTTTATCATTGGAACGGATATTTTAAAGGATGAATAAATATCAGGGTGCTTGGATTGTAACTTAACGCATTTTATTTCATCAATTCCATTGGAACGGAGATGTTCCGTCATCATATCTTCATTGACTCCAGGGTCTAGCCGATAAATATGTAGATGTCCGTATGCTGGTGCTGCTTTAAATTTAATTGAATCATTTCCAGTGCCAAATATTCGTTTAGGTCGACGTTTATGTGATACTATTTTAAACGGAATAGTATCTTCTTCAGCTGTTTGCGAATCAAAAATATTCGAATTGGACTGTGTTCTTATCGACTGTTTGTTTACATTTTTTCGACCACTGTCAGGACCTGAATTAATTGCGTTACAACTCGCGATATGTACTATACTACCGTGGACAAAAAAAATGACACCCCTAATTTTATTAATGTAAATATGACTTTTCATTTGACAAACCGGCAAATGTCAATCTTGTCAGGTATGTGTTAATCATATAGATATATAAACATAAATTGAATATGCCACACTTAAGTAACACACGGAAAGCACAAATTGCTATGCAGGTCAAATGTGGCAAATATATCAATGATGTAGCAGCTGAATTGAATGTAAGTAAAAAATTTCGAAAATGTGGAGGAATGAAAGGCGATTGGAGCAGATTAAAGGTTTGGGCCACCAATAAGTTTCAAATAATGAAGAAAATGATGCTGTTATAAACTATTTAATAGAAAATCCGTTTGAAAATGCTAGAAATTCATAACAAATTTTCCTGGAAGTTCCCGAACATCTTGCAGACGTCTAAAGTTAAGTGCATTATCTTGTCATGCCACAGCCAGAAAACCTCTATTGACTCAAATTAATAAGGAAAGCAGAATTGGTTTTGCACTGGAATATCTTCCGAGGCAAGAAGACTTTTGGAGTAAAGTGATATTTTCAGATAAGAAACGTTTCAATCGTCCTATAATGGAAGAACGAAAGTATATCGGCCACGAAATGCACGATTTGAAGAATCCTATCTCCGCAAATTTATTAAGCTAATTATTACTGTCACTGTCAAATATTAAGATTACATAAGTCAAATTCACAACACTAGAAAATAAGAAATAATAGACACATGACAAATTAGGGGTGACATTTTTTTTGTCCACGGTAGTACTTTACCTTCGACCTTACATTTATTCGCTTAAACTAAAGACATATTGAAACTGAATCTTTTCAGGTGACGTTTAAATTTTTATTCAATTAGCCGGTAATGGCAACGTAGGACGACTACCAACCAAACAAACGAATTACCGTTCGAACAAGTTTCCGTCAAATAACATATTGTCCAATACATTGATTGAACACATTTAAGGATACGGATCGTTGTACTTACTCTGAAGTGTTAATCCACTAAGATACCATTGCGATGGAAGTACCAATAAGGCATGACGTGAAGTTTATTGTGCCGGTTATTGTTTAACCAATAAGTTGTAATCTAACGTTTAAATGTCACTGTCACTTTTGATATTTAAAGACGAACAGACGAATACAGAGGGACTCGGCGGACGTTAATTCTAATTGGCTAATAAGTATATAATATAGCGAGGTACATAAGTGGTAATAGTACATGTTACACATTTATGTACAACATTTAACATTTATATATGCTCTATATATTCGTAATGGGTCGCTTACGATTGGTGAAAACAGTTCGGTAATTTATCAATTACAAAGTGGGAGTAGGTAAATTATTATACACTGGTGGAAAAAGAAATGAAATACTTGAAATTCGTGAAATTTTGAACATTTTCAAACCGCTATAACTCGGCGTATTTTCAATCGATTTTGATGAATCTTTGAGGGCGAAAAACTTTGAAGTGTCTTCTTTAAAGTCATGCATGCGAACTTAAGCGTCAACCCTTCCGCCCCCCTTTAGCGCCCCTGTGAAAAAAAAGTTTTTTCTGAAAACCATGTCCAACTTTGACGATGTCTACGGAGTTGGAAAAATTTTGTTGACTTGATCCACCATAAATGCATTAAAATTTGATCAATTCCCTATGCAGAACTCAAATAACGAAGTTCCTACGACGATTTGGCACCAAGTTATAGGTGTTTGAAAAAAGTGCATTTTGAGGTTTTTCGCACATAACTCTAAGTGACTTTTCAACCAAATTTGTTGATTCTTTCGGGAAAAAATCCCATTTTGGCTCTACTTTAAGGGGGTAAACTCAGATTTGAATGATCCCCTTTCAAATCCTTCAACCCCTGAATAAAAAAAAAACACGTTTTTGGTCAAAAAACGTCCAACTTTGGCAACGTGTACCGAGTTGGAAAAAATGTGTCGACTTGATCCACCAAAAGGGCATTGAAATTCGGTGTTCGGTTATGGGTGTTTGAGAAACACGAAAATAGCACTTAGATTGAGAATGATCACCATGTAATTGAACCTGGTCACGAAAGTTAAATAAAAGTGGTATAAATTTTTTATACCACTTGTATTTAACTGCACCACTGTGATCGCCTCCAAGATTCAAGAATCATATTTTATAATATTTTAATAATCATTCATTTTTAAGCAGCCTTGCTAAAATTTGCTTATATTAAAATTGAATACAAATGGACAAACGTATGGACAGACAGGTATTAATTCAAATATGAACATTTTGAGCTAGGTTTTTAATACCGTTTATTAAAGTGTTAGCTTGAAGAAGGTAATTTAACTCATGTAGAATATTTTTTTTTATTTCAAAACAAACTTAAAATTTAAGATTTTCTGGATATTGGGAGAAACTAAAACTGATATTAAAGATATTAAGATCTTTCATTGATAAATCCTTGGTTTTCGAAAAGTAATTTATACAATTTTTGGTGAATTTTGTGAAAACCCATTTATTTTCGAAACCCCACTACTTTTTGAAAAAAAAAATCAATAAGCTTGAAAAATATTTCATAAATCCCTTTGATACTATTCAATCGGAGAAAGTTACATGAAGACCACATCAAGAATATTTACATTTTCTGAACAATGTACGAGAAAGTATTGGTTGCATAAACTTTTTGAATTGAAGTGAAAATATCTATTTTGAGTTCCCAGTGACGATTTCGTCCATTTTTAAATAGTGTATCTGTGTATCTGTCGGTCTTTGGATGCCGAATCTTTAAAACGAACAGAGATATTCAAATTGAACTTGAAACTCTTATTCAGGGACGTTCCTGGGTTGTTGGCCGCCCAGGTGCACAAATGATATCGCGGCCCTTAAATTAAATATACCGGGTGACCCAGGGATCTGTAAAAGCCCCATAACTTGTTTGCTATTTGAGATATGGACTTCTAGTTTTCTTGAAATGGTACCCACACTTATTCTACATATTTTAAAAATATGTATGTTTTTGTACAGGGTGTCCCAATATACATAACAGAACAAAGTTATGTTTTTTTTAAATGGAACACCCTATATTTTATACTTTATTTTCAACCCTCTTGAGAAGCTGATAAAAATAGTATAAGATAGTATAGGTCTATTATGGACGGTTGGTTAGTTATGGGAAAATTTGTGGCAAAAACATATACACATTGAAAACATTGCAGAAGCGTTCCTAGCAAAGACAGCAACATTATTTATACACTAGAAAATTCCCCACATCATAAAGAATAATACACATCGGCTTTGGTCCTCTTTTATTCATAGTGATATACAGGGTGTCAACATACGCAAAACAATGGATAACTATTTTTTTTCAAATAGAACACCCTATATAAGTTGTCACCAATCTATGGCATTTTTAATAAGCTTTCCAATGATATACAGTTTGTATAACTAAATATTAAGAATTCTTGAGATTTGTCAATAAAAACATATTTCTTTTGCCACCTTTCGCTGATTTTTGGATTTTAAGCCAAAACTATGCATTTTTAGGAAAAATAAGAGACCAAAGTTGTAGAGCGAAAAATTTACAGTCGATGTGAGTCTTTCAACTTTTAAGATAATCCGTGCATTGCCCGTCAGAGCGCGCAAAATCGTGACCGTATATGCATTTAAGCGTTTTCTTTTCAAATTTTTTATTAATAAAAGGCACTATACTTTATTTTCCGCACCCTCTAGCGGAAAAACGGGAAATTATAGGGAAACTAAAATGGCCCATATTGATTGAAAATGTTCCGCTCTACAACTCTTAATAGAAGCAATTTTTGCCAAAGATGCATAGTTTTCCCTAAAAATGCAAATTGAAAATATATGTATCAATTTTTGCGTTTTTCAATGGTTTTTTGTATTTTTAGCGAAAACTATGCATTTTGGGCAAAAATTGCTTCTTTTAAGAGTTGTAGAGCGAAATTTTTATATTGGGACACCCTGTACAAAAGCATACACATTTTTAAAATATGTAGAATAAGTGTGGGTACCAGTTCAAGAAAACTAGAAGTCGATATCTCAAATAGCAAATAAGTTGTGCGGCTTTTACAGATCCCTGGGTCACCCGGTATATAATTGTTAATTTGCACTAAGGTATGGCCAAACTGCGAGTTTGAGTACATACGTGTATGTGTTCTTCTGGCTTGTCTCACCTTTACACAAACTTTTCTTCAAAACGCTATCGACCGTAGTTCTTGTATTATTTTACGATAAACTGCGCTACGAAGTACGAGAAAGCATTGTGATCGCGAAAATGTTTTCAAAAGTATTTTTAACGGACATATCCGTTTTGAGGTTCCTATTTCAAAGATTTCTGGAAATAAAATGTTTCTCGAGCGCTTAAAAGAATATAAAAAGAATTGCCAAACACTCGAATTTTTCTAAAGCTACTCAAACAATACGTTACTTTACTTTCGAGGAAAGAGGCAGTACAAAATCCAAACTTACAAAAAAGGAAAATCCCTTCGAGGCACTTTGATGGTTAAGTTAACATAGATGATGCTTCTTTGCATCTCTCGGATTGATGGGTCAGAATGGAGCGAAAAACACGAACACTAACACACACACAAATCCTAAAGATGTATCACAACACAACAGGCACTAAACCATTCGTAAAAAAAATATTCCTAACCAGAACACAGTTTTTCGCGATCGCGACCTGCAAACTGAATTGTTATCAACAGGTACCTCGCAGATTCTCGACAAAAAAGGAATATTTTTATTATTTTCGGCCACCGAAAAAAAAAACTGCTCTAGTTTTAACACGGGGGTCAAAGTAAGATGTAAAAAATTAGAAACACTGCCAATTATATACTTCACGATGTGGGAAAACAAATATAAAAACAATATACTTAAAACTTTACAAATTTGCTCAAAAACCATTATACTTAAAATTCTGTAAAAATATGTAAACCGTAACTAGATTTTAAGATAATCGCATGAACCAGGAACTTATGTGGATCTGGATCTGGATTGTTCTGAAGGGAGGGCAGAGAGGTCCTCTGCACGTAGGCCTCAAAGAGCCCTTTGTAAGTCCTCCCGTCTGAGTCCTTACTTCCCGGTGCCGTCCAGCCAACTCACGGCATTGACGAACGTCAGGACTGCACCAAGAGGGGCTCTTTGGATGTCTGGTGTTTGTACACATTCCTCTCCCATTATGGATTGTCTTATTGAGGCGATAGCCGTACATTTCAGGAGTACGTGTTCAGCAGTCTCCTCTTCAGCTTCGCACCCTCTACAGATGGGACTTGGTCAGAAGCCCATTCTACGTAGGTACATTCTTAGATTACAGTGCCCAGTCAACAGTCCCACGATGGGAGCTTATTATAATTTTGAAAATTCGTGTCCTAAAATTTCCACCTACTTGTAACTTTCCAAATTCGCTTACAATTCAGCAAAGATATTAAAAAAACCCTTGACTAAATTCTGAGATAATCACATTGGGAGCTGAACTTATTGTCAACGTGAAAATGATCATTTCTTATTGGGGGAAAGAAATATAGAAAAAATTTCAAGTGAATAAAAAATATAAAAATAATTGTCACATACTTAAAACTGTCCAAATTGACTTAATAATTATCATATTTTACAATTTAGTAAAAGTATCAAAATATTTCGTCACAAAATTTGGAGATAATTACATAAGAACAGAATATATTGTCATTCTGAAAATTCAAATTAATAAATATTATGTAACTAGGAGATCAAGCGACAGTTTAAATCTGAGGAGATACTGTAAAAAATCTCCGAAGATTTAACCGAAACTAAATCTCCGTGTTGCATACGATTTTTTATTTCATTTCGTTTGTCAACTCAACTTTATTATAAGCCACAATATAACAATTGGTATGATTATTATTAAAATAGTTTGGAGTTGAAACCGTCCTGCAGATTCAACTAGTGCGTCTGTGTTGCTTCGGCTTCAACACTAAATATTATCGATATGATTAATGGTAATACGAAATAATAATATTTTGTCATGGAAAAAATAATTCTTGAGTACAAAGAGCTTAAGCTAACAATGCTTTAAACTTTTAAACTTTTACATTACTAAAGTCTCTTGCCACCTTATTAAATTTTAATGTCAATAAATTGTTTTTCAAAACCTTCGATTTTTATTTAGTAAAATGGCTATTGAAATGGTTGATAAAACGAGTTTTCTGCAAATAACTTTTAATGCGTTAGGAATTGGGACAGGATTGTTATTAGAAAAAATGTTTGTTTTTTAATTCTGCATGGAATTACAAAAATATACAGGGGCTCCAATTTAAAATAAGAAAAAATAGAGCGCTTTAAAGTTCGAAATGTTTGACACTAAATTTTGGACACCCTGTATAATTAATATCGATCAAAATTGGTTAACGAGACTATTAGACCTTATTTAATAAGTACCTTGTATGATTTTATTAACAAAGCACTATTTTTATGTTTTATTCATTTTTTAAATCAATAGTGCAAAACTGATTTTTTTTAGTTTTTGAATTTAATAATTTTGCTGATAACTCAAATAAGCAATAAAATACATAGCATGCAATTTAAAAAATATATCATCATGACGTCACGCTTTTTTGGGACACCCTGTATAATCAAAAATATTTTCCTGAAATGCATTCTAGGATGCAAATTTATTCTGCAAAATATCATTAGGTACATAAGTGGTAATAGTACATGTTACACATTTATGTACAACATTTAACATTTATATATGCTTTATATATTCGTAATGGGTCGCTTACGATTGGTGTAAACAGTTCGGTAATTCACCAATTACAAAGTGGGAGTAGGTAAAAATATTAAAACCATTGTTGCGTACTTGCAAGTTTTTAAAATCACTTCGTTTTAAATATACTTGACAATTAAGTGTAAATAACAAAAATCTCGTTACAAAATTTTGATATAACCATATACAAACAGAACTTATAGTACCGCGGAGAGCGCATTGCCGACTAATTTTAGAATCAAAAACCATACGAAGCACTGAAAAGCTTTTATGAAAAGCCGAAAATATTAATTTTTTATTTTTCCGAAATTTGTGAATATTAAAAAATAAAGCAAACACAATTTGGCAATTGTTGAAGATGACGAAGAAGTGAATATTTGTAGTTAATAAATGCTTTCAAAAACTGCTTGTGGCATCTCTAGATTAGTGTATCCTGTAGATGAGTATTAGTTATTTGTTATTGAACTGATTTGAAAAATTCACTTTATGTTATCCACAAATAATGATTGTAATAGAATATTTTTCGCCTGCCTCTACCGAAACCATATATTTCGGCCATAAAAATCGGGCCGAAACTACGATTTAGCGTATCTAGGACCGAAAAAATAATATGCATAATCTAGACGACCTTCCCACGGAATATGAGTAGGCTATGCAAAATTCTGACAGAGACAGTTCAATGGTGCGCGATATAAAATTTCCTGAAACACTGTTTTTACTTAAGACAGGCGAAAAAATATTGAGTGTAACTCAGGTCAAAATGCTTTAGCAACCCGCCGCTTTTAGCAACACGGGGGAGCGAAGCGAGAAACCCAATTTTCGGCCCTTGATACACTTTATACTATAGAAAATGTTTTGTGCGTGTCGTCAAATTGTATCTGCAATATGAATGAGAACGAGGAAATTTCATCCGATTTAAACTTTAGACAAGTGGAACTACGATTAATCCCTGAAAAATCGAAACTAGCGTACTGCAAAGAACACTGTGGAGTAAACATTCCAAATTGTAAACAATATTGTGAATTAAAACAAGTATTGAACATTGCTTCTTTTCATAAACTATATGCTTTTATGAAGGGAAATAAAATAATAAATAAAAAATATGTATTGGAATCTATTTTTTTTTTTTTGGTAAAAAAATAGCTGACCAAATTTGAACAATCGGAAATGCTTTGGTAATAAACATAAGTTCCAAATTATAATGAAATGCAAATAAATAAATTTAAATATCGGGTGTGTATAAATTAGCGGATAATCAATTTTCTTCCTAAAATTCTGAATAAAAAATGTCGATGCAAACATGTTGTATCATGCCTCAAGGGCCAGCAGGAGTCGCTTTCTTGAAAAGTACTTTCATTGATGTTCCATTTTCTCTGGTCCTATGAGAGATATCAAGTTATGTTTTTATTTTGTTCGAGGCGACCTTATTATCATCCGGTAATAAGCGAGAATTTCAAATTATAACATAAATCAAGTTTTGGTCTTACAAAGCACGTCAGGATACGCTCTATTTTTCAAACTGCTATGAAATCAGTTTAAAAAAGTAATAATAATAAAATCATCACCAGTTCTTTAGATTAGCTATCTAAATAACCCTACGAAATTGCAAGTTAATCGGATAAATGGTTTCAGAGAAAAGGGAACATGAAAATAATCAGGCCCTGTTTATAAGTGTTTTTTCGCATCTTATTAAATAATATAAACATTGTTAAATCGTTTTTGATTGAGAAAGCTGTCCATTATTCCACCGAATCATTTTCTCCGCAGGTGATGTCCAATCAAATGATAGCGGTTTCATTGCCCAACAGGTGACGTCCAATCAAATGATAGCAGTTTCATTGCCCAACAGTTTAGTTGTTACTATGCTTACGATTCGTTTTTTTGTCAGCGAACTGCCGTAAATTCCAAATAGAAAAATTATTCGTTATAGTTTAATACAAACAGAAAAATCTTTAGACAATTATTTAATATGATGCGAAAAAGTATAGTATTAAACTCGTGAACAAGTTGGCCAACTTTCTTACTCGTTTAATAATATACTATTGTTAGTTTGTGTTATACCTATATTTCCGATATAATTTTGACCTGTGTAAAACTAATTTGTTAATGCACCAATAAATTAATAAATAGATAAAAAATGAAACATATATTTTCCATAACGGTCATCATAGTAATCATAAAGTAGATTAATTTTCAAAGTTTCAAAATATAAAACCATTAAAAATTTCCACAACTAGAAATCTTAATAATGTTAATCCATTTGTCGAGGTTAATGTCTTCGGCATTTATACGGTTGTTATTTATGCTCTAGTAAAAGCAATTACATATATATGTAGCAATTAGCTCTCTAATGAGTAAAAATTAAGGTATTTGTGAATTATATCTTAATGACAGTGAGACTAACGCCCGGTTTCTCCAACGAATCTTACGTAGATAAAACCTATCTTAAAAATTAAACGATCTTAAAGTGTTGCACCAACCATAAATCAGATCTTAGTCGTTAGAAGGTCTTACATTATAAGACGTCAAAAACGGCATCTTAAGATTCGGATTCTAACCTATAAAATTAGCAATTTTCAACAACGTCTGTCTACTTTTAATATAAGAGAATCCAACTTATATTTTTATTGTTCAGTTTCTCTAACAAAACTGGTATTTAATTAGTTAATTTTAACCGTGGGGTGCTCCGCGGTTTAGCTCCCGCTTTCGATGCGAGGCGTCGTGGGTTTGAGTCCCACGCTCGGACGATAGCTTTTATTAATGAAAAGTTATCGCTCGTGTACATGGTTGTTCAGTATTTGTCTCATTCATTATAGAAATGAATTTTCAACAATATTAAAATCAACGTTAGTGGCCGAACAGCCAAAACGCTCACGCCAATTCCCTTAATCATTCACTCTCCTTAACCCGCTATTCCGTCAAACATCCTTCCTTTTTTATAAAAAAAAAAATTCAACCGTCTCCTCACGTAATAGATGCATACAAATTTAATGCAAGTATCAATTATAGCATTGGTTTTTTATAGCCAACATTGCATCCCTACGATTTTCTGCTACACATTTTTAAAGTGAATCATGAAAAAGTATAATGTATTTTTAAATGTCAAATATCTGGAAACCGGTCATATAACTTTTTCAACAAATTTTATATAAGAATCCAAATTTGCAATAAAAAATGGTGATGTGGCCATCATGTTACTTTCTCCGACTTGATGGTATCATTTATATTTACGCTATATCATATTTTAAATGTATATCGAGCGTTGTGTAAACTCGGATGAAACTGACGTTTAAAACGTCAAAATTATAAAAGATGGAAAAATTATACTTCAAATTCAAAAACTCAGTTTACTCAAAAACTAAAGGGATTTCGAAAAAATTTGCTGTAACTATTATCGTTTTATAATTATAAACCAAAAATAAAATAAAAATAATAAAATTTTTTCTCGAATAAAAATGATTTTATAAAAAATGTTTTCAAGCAAAAGATGTTCATTTCTTTGTTGTCTTCAATATTTGTTTAAATGTTTTTGTGTTTTTTGTCATGTTTAAGAAAATATTGGCAAAAAACAAAAAATAGTTAAGGTAAACACCCACTTCCGGTGTACGAAGTTTTACCAAAAGCTTTTCAGTTCTTCAGATTATCAAATAAGACGTATGTTCAAAGTTTCATATCAATTGCTCTATTAGTTTTTGAGATACAGCGCGCACAGACAGACAGACACACGCACACACACACATAGACACACACACAGACACACACAGAGACACAAAAAAATTACCCAGAAATTTTTGAAATTTTTTAAAGTAAAATTGGTGATGTGGCCATCATGTTACTTGATGGTATCATTTATATTTACGCTTTAATGGTTTATTTTCATGTTCATTTGAATCATATTTTAAATGTACATCGAGCGGTTTGTAAATTTGGATGAAACTGACGTTTAAAAGGTCAAAATTATTAAAAGAAAGAAAGACTCACCTTTTTGTATCGATTTATTATAGGACTTGATGTAGAAGTTTCACGTTTGAGAACTTTGTCCTTTTTTATTAATTCTTTCAAAAATGCCCAAAATCGTATATTGGAAATATTTGGTAATGCTATTTCTTGCCCTCTAAGGAGGAGGGAGGTTGTCAAAATTTTCAAATCACACCAAACATGTTTTTCGATACTAGAAAAGTAATTTTTAGAATAATTTGGATATTCGTGATGGGAGGCATTTCACCTATCTTAACTTGAAACTATATCCAATATTGAGGACAGTTATTGTATAATATTAGGTAATTATAATCTACCTCATATTGAATGGGAACCCGATGATGATGTACCTCGCCTTCTACCCCATCATGTAGTAGATGAAAAATCAAAAATTGTATGTGATACCTTATATCAGTTGGGATTTTCTCAATATAATAATATTATAGATTTTAAAAATGTAAGTGTTGGTCTCTGCTTCTCAAACTACTCGGTTATAGTTGAAGAAACTACACCTTTATTGTTTCTTGATAAACATCATCCGGCCTTCCTACTTAATATGTAATTTTCTGTTAATGGTAATGACAGTGTTAATCATACAGGGTTTAATTGTACTAATGCTCCTTATGGATTACTGAACAATTACTTCAATTCTTTCAATTGGAATATTTTCAATGACCTTACAGTTGACCAGTGTGTCGTTTACCTTTACACAGTTTTGTATTCTGGCATTCAAATTTTTCTTAAAAGGAAAAAAAAGCAGACGATCTAGCTTTCCTGTATGGTTTACATATGATATTATATGCCGCAGAAATGTTGAATATGTTACTTTTACGGAACTTAGAAAATAGTCTAAGAACCTAACTGCGTCGAAGCACCAAGAATTTATACAGAATTCTGAAAATAATATTATGTCAAATCCTAACTCATTTTGGAAATACGTCACTGAATAGAATAAATAAAGATTCTTAAATCAAATTCTAATGGTCTTCCTACATTCATGACTCTAGATGACAAGAATGGTTCTTCTCCCTCCGAAATTGCTGATCTATTTGCAAATTATTTTACAAGGGTTTATAAAGCAAGTTCTACCACAGTTTCTAACAAGACATATTCTCACATTAAAGAAGAAGTGCATCTTTCTAAAGTTCCGATTTTTTTAAATGATATACATAGGTATATACATAATTTAAACATTCACAAAGGATCCGGTCCTGATGGTATCCCTCCAGTTTTTATCAAAAATTGTAAAGATTCTCTCAGTACACCAATTTTTAATATTTTTATTAAATCCCTAACCTCTGGTTATTTTCCAAAAACATGAAAGTTAAGCTAGGTCCACCCAATTTATAAATCTGGAGAACATAGTAAAGTAATTAATTATAGAGCGATTATTATACAATCGTGCATTCCGAAGATGTTGGACAAACTTGTGAGTGAATATCTAAAATATTCCTGTAACACGGCTTTTGCGCTTCCCGTTCAACTACAACAAACCTTTTTACATTTACAAACTATATTCTGGATTCGTTTGAATCAGGCTTCTCTGTGCACTTTATACGGACTTTGCAAAAGCCTTTGACAGAGTTAGTCACAAACATGTAATATTGAAATTTAAGTGCAATTGGGTTTGATGGGGAACTTTTGGAGTGGATTTAATCTTGTCTAACGAATCGATTCCAGCAGGTCATTTGTGATGACATAACATCCATTCCATTTTTGGTGTCCTCAGGTGTTCCACAAGGATCTCACTTGGGACCCATACTTTTCAATCTGTTCATCAACGATATCGGAAATCGCTTCAAAACTAAATATTTATTATTTGCAGATGATCTGAAGATGTATATTAGAATTGGTGCTCCACAGGATATAATGATGCTTCAAGAAGACTTAAATGTTCTTTTAGAACGGTGTAATTATAACTCCATGGAATTAAATATATCCAAATGCAAAGCCTTAATATATACACGACAACGTACACCTACAACATCACCTTACCGGATAGGAACTGAACATTTGGAAATGGTTTCTAAATTCAACGATTTGGGAGTGGTAATGGATCAATAACTAGCTTTTTCCTATCACATCGATACCGTCGTCGCCAAAACCATGAGGATGCTTGGTTTTATCAAAAGAAATACCGCTCAATTTAGAAATAATAATTGTATAATCATTTTACTATATTCTTCATATGTAAGATCATTGCTCAATTACTGTTGCATTATTTGGTCGCCCATCTATACATATAAAATATATAAATAGATTAGAGTTGGTTAAAAAAAAATTAAATATTTATGTTTCAAAAACAACATTCAGTATATAAGTACTAATTACCCTGATTTATTATCATTTTTTACTTTCTCCGTTACGAAGTACGAGAAAGTATTGTGATCGTGATTTTTTTTTCGAAAAATTTTTTTGCGGAAATATCCGTTTTGGGGTCCCTAGATACCATTTCAACAATTTCTGGAAAAAAAAATTTTGTGTCTGTGTGTGTGTATGTGTCTGTGTGTGTGTGTGTGTGTCTGTCTGTGTGCGCTGTATCTCAAAAACTAACAGAGCAATTGATATGAAACTTTGAACATACGTCTTATTTGATAATCTGAAGAACTGAAAAGCTTTTGGTAAAATTTCGTACACCGGAAGTGGATGTTTACCTTAACTGTTTTTTGTTTTTTGCCAATATTTTATTAAATATGAAAAATATCACAAAAATTTTTAAACAAACATTAAAGACAACAAAGAAACGAATATCTTTTGCTTGAAAATATTTTTCATAAAATCATTGCTATTCGAGAAAAAAAATTATTAATTTTTTTTAAATTTTTGGTTTATAATTATGAAACGATAATAGTTACAGCAAATTTATGTGAATAATAATTGTAGAAAATTATAAAATGAACAATTTTTAAAGAATAAGTTTTTTTCGAAATGCCTTTAGTTTTTGAGTAAACTGAGTTTTTGAATTTGAAGTATAATTTTTCCATCTTTTATAATTTTGACGTTTTAAACGTCAGTGTCATCCTCTCAATGTACATTTAAAATATGATTTAAATTGAAAATAAACCATGAAAGCGTAAATATAAATAATACCATCAAGTCGGAGAAAGTAACATGATGGCCACATCACCATTTTTAAGTTATCCATGTTAACATCCCGTAGGGAGTACTTTCATTTAACATTTACTTTTAAGGTGTTCAATGGATCAATACACAGATCCACAATTCTAAATATGTTCGGCTTATATATCTCTGTAAGATTTGCAAGATTCTCGCCTTTATTAAATATTGAATTTCATAGATTAAATTATGCAATAAATAGTCCATTAGCCCGCAATATTCAAATTGTTAATAAGTACTATTCGGAATTGGACTTTTTCAGAATAACGTTTAGCATGTTTGCCAAAAACGTAAAAAACGTTATTTATCTATATTAGGAGTGAATTTATTATTTATGTTTTAACACATTTTAATTGTACGTTTTATTTTTAAGTTTTATTTTTTAAGTTAAACTATGTCTAAATTCTAGTGTATTTGTAAAAGGATATCCGTTAAATATACATTATTATTATTATTAACCAGGGGAACCCTTTGTCATGCTAACTGATGAAATGTACATATTCAACTTTTTTATGTAACACACTTAGTTTCAATAAAATTTTGTACTTTAAGAGGATTCTTATCATTAATTACTGTAGCAAATTACGCGCAAGTGAAATAAATTAAGAGCCGCGTAGCGGCGAGTAACGTAATTTCACTAGCGCGTAATTGCGTTACAACTCGCATTATGTACTATACTTTACCTTCGACCTTATAATTAATCGCTTAAAGTAAAGGCATATTGAAGCTATATCTTGTCAGGATGACATTCAAATTTGTATTAAATTGCCCGGCAATGGCAATGTAGGACGACTTCCAACTAAACAAACGAATTACCGTTGGAACAATTTTCCGTCGAATAATATATTATCCAATACATTGAACAAATTTACGGATGCCCATTATTGTGCTCGTTCTAAAGTGCTAATCTGCTAAGATACCATTGTGAAGGAAGTACCGATAAGGCAAGGCGAAGAGTTTATTGTGTCTGTTATTATTTTAACCAATATATTGTAATCTGACGTTTAAATGTCACAGTTACTTTTAATATTTAAAGACGAACAGACGAATGATGGGGACTCAGCGGATGTTAATTGTAATTGGCTAATAGGTATATAATATAGCGATGTACATAAGTCGTAATAATACATGTTACAATTTTATGTACAACATTTTACTTTTGTATATGCTCTATAGATACAGTGTGTTGGATAAAAAACGCCCAACGCCATAACTGTTATTTATTAACCGATTTGAATGAACTAAAAAAGAAAGTCAATGGCTGTGTAAATACTATAAAATGACGGTAAATATATTTTTTTTCAAAATCAACTTCATTGCCAAATGATAGTCAACTTTAATTTTTTAAACGGCTTCATATACTTTTCTAATTTTATAATATAAGACATTTTTTTTCTGAATTCAATTATGCCCGTTATGTTGGTTTTAAGTTAATGTTTATGCCAGAAAAAGATAATAATAAATCCTGTTCACATGATTTTTACGTTCTCCGTTACGAAGTACGAGAAAGTATTGTGATCGTGATTTTTTTTTTAATTTTTCTTACGGAAATATCCGTTTGGGGGTCCCTAGATGCCATTTCAACAATTTCTGGAAAAAAAATTGTGTCTGTGTGTGTGTCTGTGTGTCTGTGCGCTCTGTATCGTAAAAACTAATAGAACAATTAACATGAAACTTTGAACGTAAGCTTTATTTGACAATTCTAAGAACTGAAAAGCTTTTGGTAAAATTCTGTACGCCGGAAGTGGGTGTTTACCTTACACGTTTTTTTGTTTTTTTTACAATATTTTTTTAAATGTGGAAAATTTTACGAAAATATTCAAATAAATTTTGAAGACAACGAAAAAATGAACATGTTTTGTTTGAAAATATTTTTCATAAAATCATTTTTATTTTTGGTTGATAATTATGAAACGATAATAATAATAGTAAAGAATGCCAAATTTAACAACTTATAAAGAATAAGTTTTTTCGAAATCTCTTTGGTTTCTGAGTAAACTGACTATTAAACTCAACTTACGTGCCACAATTTTAGGTTATGTCGCAGACGAGCGATATAAATTAAAATGCGCAAAAACTACTACATCAATTAACATCAAACTTTGAACATAAGCCTTATTTGATAATCCAAAGAACTGAAAAGCTTTTGGTAAAATTTCGTATACCGGAAGTGGGTGTTTACCTTAACCGTTTTTTGTTTTTCTCCGATATTTTTTTAAATATGAAAAATACTATAAAAGCACTTAAACAAAACTTGTAGACAACAAAGAAATTAACATCTTTTGTATGAAAATATTTTTAAAATATCTGGTTTTTGAAAAATAATAGTTATTAAATAGTTATTATTTTTCTGTCATTTATAATTATGAAACAATAATACTTACAGCAAATTTATTTTAATAATAATTGCAGAGAATGCCAAAATGAACAACTTATAAAGAATAAGTATTTTTCGAAATCTGTTTGGTTTTTAAGTAAACTGACTATTAGAATTTAAAGTATAATTTATCATCTTTCATAAAATTGACGTTTTAAACGTCAGTTTCATCCGATTCTACAAAACGCTGTATGCGAATGTAAAACATGATTTGAATTGAAAATAAACCATGAAAGCGTAAATATAAATGATACCATCAAGTCGGAGAAAGTAACATGATGGCCACATCACCATTTTTTTGGTAATAAATGTAGTGTGCCTTGAAAAAAATTCGAATCAACAAATGTCATTTATTGCATAAGTAATGTCAACCATTTCTTATTAGTGTGTGTTTCAGACATAATCATGAAAAATAGCGAATTAACAGACATGTTAGAAATTTATTTTCTATGTAATAGAAATCTAAGAGCTCCGGCACGAATTTATCATCTACGGTTTCCAGAGCGGCGAATACCAGGACCTAAATTTAGAAGGTTAGGAGGAAATTTGAGACGATATGGAGAAATTGTCGATCCACTCTCTTCAACTTTTTAGTCGAAGAGGGGATCGATCGACAATTTCGTGGACTTGTAAATTTAGACGTTCTACTTAGTGTTTACAATAATCACTGAACATCTAAATCGCAAGTGAATGAATACTTGCACTACTTATTTATTCTATTCTATATTGAGTCGTAACATAGGTACTTATTTATTAGGTCCTTATTATTCATGTTCAAACATGTTAATAACCTTACAACAAATGACACTTTTTTTTCCAAGGCACGCTAATTATAATTTTTAAAAAATATAATTTTAAATGGAAGATTTATTTAAATTTTTTCCGACCAAAATATTGAACGAAAAACAACAAATTGGGCATTATTGGATTCATTATCAATGTCGAATGTAAAAAAATGAAAACCTTATATGCTGCCATTTAAAATTTTAAGTTGGCTATCATTTGACAATGAAGTTATTATTGAAAAAAATCAATATTGATGTCATTTGTTAGTATTTAAACCACTATTGACTTTGGTTTTTAGTTCATTCATACCGGTCAATAAATAACAGAGTTATGGTGATGGGCGTTTTTTATCGAACACACGGTATACATTAGAGTGGGTTTAGTATATATGGTGAAGTTTCGAAGTACGTGAAAATCAACGGGATAGCCCGGAAACTTGTTCGTATAGATAAAAAACTATTAACTGTAAATTTTGAACCATATCAAACATTGCGTAACCAGGCCCTAGCCCTCTAAAATTTGAAAAAGTCGGCTTTATATATTTTTTTATTTTGCCTCCCTCCCCCCCTCAAATTAAATGGTGAAATTAGGAGGTTAATATGAATCCAAAATGAATTTATTTGTTGAAATCGGACTAAACTTGATGAAGTTATGATTATACTTGTATTTCGATATTTCGTGTTTTTTAGATATTACCAATTAATGCAGTTTTATTAAAGTCTCTTGTGATACTCTTCAAAGTTTAATAAAAACTTCTTTTGTTCCTTGTCATTGGTTAATAGAGTATTACATTCTTCGATTAATTTTACTTTTCATTCTAAAATTCATTCGCAACAAGAATTTTGTTAAGAATCTCACTGCCGGCAATATAATCCTGACATTGGGGCCAAATGGTGGGTTCAAATTTCATAGCCCGCACTGATGAATAATATGTAATAATAATTAAATCGTTTACATTGTGACCTAATCCTTCAGCGACGGTAATCAGAATATGAACAGCATTTATATCACTTATTTTACACTTGTCTAAAGCAGATGAGATCCTTTTATTGATAAATGCAATTTTTTCTCGTTGTGTTCTATATCCTGATCCAGATCTGAGGTAGGATTAATATTCAAATCAACTGGACTGAAATTACCATTTTCGCTTGAATCGCTGGCTTCTTGTTTCCATTGAGACAGAAGTAGACGAGACTGCCATTTCTTGATCAGATTTTCTCTTCCTTCTGTACTTCTAACCACTTCAAACATCACCTTCGTTTGTTTGGTTTGTCTTCTTCAATTGCCATTGTTTGCAATGCATTTTCAGAAGCAAAATCGAACAAATCATTGAAACTTTTAACAACTTATTTTTCTTTATTTATATGTGCTGCAGTTTCTCGAGTAGGGTGCTTATTAAGATTTTTAAGAATTCGGCGAATACGTTCGTCGCCTGCCGAAAATGTTAATTGTCATACGTTCCGTGTTGCTTTTTAATTTTTTTACCGGAAATATAATACTTAAAAAAATCAGAAAAAATTCTAAAATACGACTTGTAACATTTGGGGTTAAAATTTTTATACTCACCTTTGCGTCCCATGGCAACCCAGCAACCGAGAAAACAATGTCGAATTTTGTTTGTTTGTGTCAATCCAGTGAAACTTTTTGCGGGTATGGATATAAACGAAGCTGTGAGTATTGCGTGTTAGAACCTGTTACTGACAAAATCGAACAAAGGTATGTGTCGTGTTACGACGCTTTTAAGCAGTGGTTTTGTAAAATGGATGCCGATGCTATAGACGAAAATGTGTTTGTCGCCTATATGTTGGAGCGTTACGTTTCTGTTTATTATTTTCCTAGGTCCGTCGTCAAGGACAACAAACACCACGAATCTATGTAGCTGTAACTATGGATGCAATGCTTATTTACGTTGTCGGTAGCGGAAAAACAAAAAGAAGCGTTCATAATGCATTATAATAATGAAAAATAATTACCTTATAAAGCGTTCTACTGTTGTTTACAATGAGAACTCATTGTAATTGACATTTATTTAAACCTAGGAAATAAATATTTATGTAGCAGATAACAAAATTCAGTAATATACGGAGTGGGACACCTCATATGACGCGGTCTTAACTATTTCTAGTTATACAGGGTATCCAATAAAAAAGATCCACATCAAAATTATATTTTTTTTTAAATGAAACACCCTGTGTTTTTTGTCGTCTTTGAATTCGAGGGAACAAATAAAGGTGAGTTACTTCAATATAATCTATATCTATCATTTACCGTTTTCGAAATATTTGAAAATTTATTGAAATGAAAATTATAAGCAAAACTAATTATCTAATAAATAATACCCTGCGTTCAACATTGTTTGACAGGCACTTGAATTTGGGGCATTGTGTTTCATATTACAATGTTGGTACCTTGCGTGCGAGAGTGTCAAATCGATCATTAGCGCCCGCAGAATTAACACGGAGATACGCTAAATGATTTTTATCGTAAATAATGCTTAAATCGACTGGAATCTCCTAAAAACGATTAAAAATGTAAATAATCAAAAAAACAATTGAACGTCGAATATCTTCAATTGACATGTATTTAATAAGTACATGACTATATAGTCAACAGTAATATAACGAGTGCCTATGATTTTGCCGGAAATTATTAGCGGCAGGATCACGATTTTCTAGAAGCAACAAGCAAGAGTGATCCAGACGCTAATAATTGCCCAGGAAAAATCAGTCACGAGTTAGATTCGAGAAGACAATTGGCCGAACAGAAAGTTCACATTTCATAATTTGAAAAGTTCCATTTAGTGACACCAAGTGTCAAACGTGTATTAATCTGCGCCACAATAATTGTAGTAAAAATGAGCTTACCAAGATTTTGAGAAATGCCGATGAATACCATCACTGATGAAAGCACTAACACTTCACCCGAAATTACAAACAGATCGAATTCAGGAGCAAACTGCTTAAAAGTCCGGCAATAACTGACGTTTTATATGTTATAGAACATGTACTAACGCGTTGCTAGGCAATACCAACATGAGAGATTATCTGATTAGATACCACCCAGGGTGAATTGCCATGCATAATATGCAGCGTGGTCCGTTACGCATCGTAATTAGGATTTTATTGGATCATGTCATCAACTTTATTCGATTTCATTGGTTAGTAAGTAAATGAGGGCAATTGTCATAATAGTACATGAGCAAAAAGGCTTATTCGGCAAACTAAGTTTGTTCAACAGATGAGCCAGAAATGATTTGGCTCCAACTGCAGGTTCAGAACGCGTCCCCCCGCCGAACCATGCACCTCCCCCCTCTGCCTATATTCTAACGAAATGCCGTGCCAGAAGTAAGTTGGCTCCCATTTCGATTTTTCTCTACTCATTAAACTTTCACAGACCTTTAGGTGTTGAATTGAAATAATATTTTAAATGTACATCGAGCGTTGCGTAAACTCGGATGAAACTGACGTTTAAAACGTCAAAATTATGAAACATGGAAAAATTATACTTCAAATTCAAAAACTCGGTTTACTCAAAAACTAACGAGATTTCGAAAAAAAATATTATTTAGAAGTTGTTCATTATTATTAACATAAATTTACTGTAACTATTATCGTTTCATAATTCTAAACCAAAAATAAAAAAATAAAAACTCTTCTCGACTAGCAATGATTTTATGAAAAATATTTTCAAGCAACAGATGTTCATTTCTTTGTTGTCTTCAAAGTTTGTTTAAATGTTTTTGTAATATTTTTCATATTTAAGAAAATATTGGAAAAAAACAAAAAACAGTTAAGGTAAACACCCACTTCCGATGTACGAAATTTTACCAAAAGCTTTTCAGTTCTTCGGATTATCAAATAAGACGTATGTTCAAAGTTTCATATCAATTGCTCTTTTAGTTTTTGAGATACAGCGCACACAGTTAGACACACACACACAAACGCAAAAAAAATGGTGATGTGGCCATCATGTTACTTTCTCCGACTTGATGGTATCATTTATTTTTACACTTTCATGGTTTATTTTCAATTTGAATCATATTTTAAATGTACATCGAGCGCTTTGCAAACTCGGAGGAAACTGACGTTTAAAACGTCAAAATTATGAAAGATGAAAAATTATACTTCAAATTCAAAAACTCAATTTACTCAAAAACTAAAAGGATTTCGAAAAAAACTTATTATTTGTAAGTTGTTCATTTTAGCATTATCTACAATTATTATTCACGTATATTTGCTGTAACTATTATCGTTTTATAATTATAAACCAAAAATTTGATTTTTTTTTCAAAAATTTTTTTTACGGAAATATCCGTTTTGGGGTCCCTAGATGCCATTTCAACAATTTCTGGAAAAAAAAAATTGTGTCTCTGTGTGTGTGTGTGTGTGTGTGTGTCTGTCTGTGTGTGTGTGTGTGTGTGTGTGTGTGTGTCTGTCTGTGTGCGCTGTATCTCAAAAACTAATAGAGTAATTAATATGAAACTTTATACATCCTTCTTATTTGATAATCTGAAGAACTGAGAAGCTTTTGGTAAAATTTCGTACACCGGAAGTGGGCGTTTACCTTAACTGTTTTTTGTTTTTTGCCAATATTTTCTTAAATATGAAAAATATCACAAAAACATTTAAACAAACATTGAAGACAATAAAGAAATCAACATCTTTTGCTTGAAAACATTTTTCATAAAATCATTTTTATTCGAGAAAAAAATGTATTATTATTTTTTTAATTTTTGGTATATAATTATAAAACGATAATAGTTACAGCAAATTGAAGTGAATAATAATTGTAGAGAATGCCAAAATGAACAACTTCTAAAGAATAAGTTTTCTTCGAAATCTGGATAGTTTTTGAGTAAACCGAGTTTTTGAATTTGAAGTATAATTTGCAGGGTATTTTTTACATCTTTCATAATTTTGACGTTTTAAACGTCAGTTTCATCCGAGTTTACACAACGCTCGATGTACATTTAAAATATGTTTTGAATTGAAAATAAACAATGAAAACGTAAATATAAATGGCTATAATAGCATCAAGTCGGAGAAAGTAACATGATGGCCACATCACCATTTTTTGCTTAGACCATCGACCGACGAGCACTTTTTATATTCAATTCGACCCCATGATCTACTTTTAAGAAAAACATCCTAATTGTGCTGGAAATAATGAAATTAAATGTTTAATTATCTTTATATATTTACAAATGAACAAGCTATTTCCGGAGGCATCGACTAGTTCGGTCGAGATAGGCGGATTCGCCACAACTGTCTTAGACTCTTTAAAGTCACTTTTGCTATTATACCAACAATATATTTTGAATATAAATGTTAAGTGATAACCAACCCAAATTCATTTCTCGCTAAAAAAAGGTAATGGCAAACATTCTACAAAACCAAAATTTACAACCACATGTTGCTTTTTCTGCTCATCGTTAAACAAATCCAATAACAAATGGTCACGTGCACTAAAACAATTAGTACTTGAATGACACAATTTTGACAAAGCCGACTCTTGCTACGACGTGCTCGACCTCATTGTCCAGTGTTAGAGAATGAGGTATTCTTAAACTGTAATACAACGTGCGTCCGGAATAACGAATCGATCGTAAATGAGTCATTATGTCACCCGATATTATTGTATAGATCAGCAAAATAAATCTGATGTCGTAATTGATGGAGTCTTACTTCCCAATGTTTTATTATTGCTCATTGTTGAGAAATTGTGAAAGAAAAATCAAAAACTTACCTTTTTCAAAATTGGTCCAAAAATAAAAATCCGTTCGAACGGCTGGGCATACACTTCAATTAATGCTTGTGCGGGCAAACTTGACTTAATAAATAGACACTAGCACTACAGTCAGAACAGACGACAACTAATTGGCAGTGGATCTAGGCACTTTCTTAAGTAGACTTTGCGCGTTTCTTCTTCAATTTCTTTGGTGGGGATAGGCGGCTTGTTTTGTAAGCGCAGAGCGTACTTCAATTCTTGCATTTTATCGTTTTGTTTCTTGTGGAGTGTTACGCGCGAATTCATTAAGTTATGCAAGTGATGTATCGGTGGAAGCAATATATTATATCATAAGTTATACATAGTGTGTGAAGAAGGGCATGACGGTCTAGTTGTTGAAATATTGGTGAAATAACAAGAATTGAACGTAGTTTCAGCATATAATTTACATGCAATTTTAAATATACCCTAGACGTTATTCTGCTCTAAACTGGGCTCTATTTGATATAAAAGTATGCTCTTAACTTGTTGAAAGACTTTATTATAAATGTTGACCGTCCGGGATGCACTCCAGTGTCAGCCCAATTAATGTTAATCATTATACTTCGCATTAAATTTGACTAAAACCCTTACCATTCTTTTAATTTGATCGCTACTCAAACTAAATGTTCGTTTAAAAAAATGACTCCAAAATATTTAAAAAAAGATTTTGTCCTACATCAAATAAATATTGTGAAAATATGAATAGAAGGCTGCAAAATAAAAACAAAAGAATTATTCCGGAATTGAACATAACAAAAATTAAATGACAAAAACTTCACATTTCAAGTGTTTTTAGAAACGTGACCGCCGACATGAACTTACAATTAATCTTACTCGATTGACCGCTTCCCAACCAACTAAATTTCAAAACAAAAACTACATTTCATAGCACTAATTATGGTAGAAATTCAGCATTATGTAGAATGATTAGGCTATGTAATCTTACCTCATTTTATGTTATATGGTTCATCGTACATTAATTTTAAATTACACATCAATTTATTGATTTGTCTTTATTAGAAAAGTAATTTGGGTTTTTACATTTATTATTGTTTAGTAATTAAATTATATTTTAGTTTATATCTTTACCTGTAACGTTTTTGTCTTATTATTTTGTAAAAAGGGAGAATCCGTTAAAAAAGTTATTATTATTTTATTCTCAATATGCATGGTTTTTACAGAAAGATAATATAGAAGTGTAAAATCAATACTTTCTTACTTTTACAAGTATCTTAATTTTCATTAGTTTTCGCCTTGTATGTACAACAAAATATTTAAGAGAACAAATTGTGATCGTCTTTTTGCAGGAAAAGGAATTTTAAATTTAAAATTCATTCTGAAATGTATTGCTAACTTCACAGTCATTTTTTATTTTACTGATCGTTTAAATAGCGTTTGGCGATGAATTGATTGCTGTAACTAGCTTTTATATGGGAACTTGCGAACTTTTCAAAAAGTTGAAATTAAAATAAGGGTGCGTCCGAATTTTTTTTTTTTCGCTTAAAAAATGTTTTCATTCATGGATTACACTTAGTAGAAATGTAGGGATAAGCCGAAAAACAAAAATTCGACCTTCAATTGTTTTTCGTTTTTTGAAGGTAACTCTTGAGCGAATGACCGGATTTGGAAAATTCTTCAAGTGATGTATTGTGCTCGTTAAAAAAAGATGCATATAAGAAAACAAAAACAGAAAATTCGATTTTCAATTGTTTTTCGTTTTTTTTGCTATGACTATTAAACGGATGATCAGATTTTTAAAAATCCATAAAAGAGTTACAATTAGCGAACTCATGCAGTCGAGGTTGTAAACGAAAATTTGATCTTTAATTGTTTGCAGTATTTTTACCATAACTCTTTGGGTGTTGACCAAATTTTTGAAATTCTTAATAATGTATTCAAATAGAGTCAAAAAAAAATCGTTTATATTTTAAGTCGGATTTGAGGTAACTCTTAAACGAATGATCAAATTTGAAAACTGTTTCCATTAATGGATTGCGCTTGACGAAAATATATGGATAAGGTGAAAACAAAAATTTGGCCTTCAATTGTTTACCGGTTTTTTGAAGATAAATATTGAATTAATGGATTTGGAAAATTCTTCAAGCAAAGTGTCGTGGTCGTTAAAAAGATGTAGATAAAATGAAAACGAAAAATTTGGCGCTCAATTGTCTTCCGTGTCTTTGCAATAACTATTAATCGAATCATCAGATTTAAAAAAATGATAATTTATCTTGAGATTATCTATTTTTTTAATTTCCCATAAAAAAAAAATGCCAGATACGGTGTGGAAACAAAATGACAACGATCTAAACTTGAATTGTGAAAATTAAAATTGCATCCGACGCTTTGAAAAATTCTAAAAAAAAATAATCTATGGAGTAATTTGCTTCAAAACCTGAAGATCCGTAAAAGAATAATCAATTTTTAATTTTTCAGAAAAACAATTGCTATATACGGGATGGAAACAAAACGACAACAATCGAAACTTGAACTGTGAAAATTAAAATTGCATCCGACGTTTTAAAAGATTCTAAAAAAATAATCTATGGAGGAATTTGCTTCAAAAGCTTAATATCCCTAAAAGAATAATCAATTTTTAATTTCTCAGAAAAACAATTGCTATATACGGGGTGGAAACAAAACGACAACAATCGAAACCTGAACTGTGGAAATTAAAATTGCATCCGACGTTTTGAATAATTCTAAAAAAATCATCCATCAAGGAATTTGCTTCAAAAGCTCAAGATCCATAAAAGAATAATCTATTTTTAATTTCCCAGAAAAACAATTGCTATATACGTGGTGGAAACAAAACAACAATCGAAACTAGTACTGTGGAAATAATTAAAATTGCATTCGACGCTTTGAAAAATTCTAAAAAAATAATCTATGGGGTATTTTCTAAAAGAGACTATATTCTGAAAAAATGACGCCTGGGACGTTAGGGAATTCTAAAAATCGGCGGTAATATAGCATTTTGAAGTTGGGGTATGAAATACTCAGTTTTGAGGTATTGAGGCTTCAAATTTTACAACATTCACGATGTTTTTCTAAATTATGAAATATATGAAGGAAGTTCGAAATTGCGTTAAAAAAGGTACAAGAACCCCTTATCCCCCGAGCACAAATTTCAAATACAATTAAATCATATTCAAAAAACTCCTCGTCAGATTCATCAACTATTAAATCCATCAAACCAAAAGCTTCACTTAATGCCCTAACAATCACGAAAGCTGACAAATCAAATTCAAATGTTATTTTGGAAACAGGTCAATATAATGACAAAGTAAATACATTTATTAGACAGGAAAATTTAGTTCTTCTCAAGAAAGATCCGACACCCTCATTTCAATCACAAATCAAAAATTTGCTAAAAAAACATCACCGTTATTTTGTCTAGTTTCGATAAATTTCAAATTATTAACAAAAATCCACTAGCCCCAAAACTATACGGCTTAATCAAAACCCACAAACCCGATTAGACCCGTAGTATCATATATTAATAGCCCATCTCGTACATTAGCAATCAAATTAAATATTCTCTTTAAAAAATACACACAAAATATTCACACAAAATATTCAGTTAAAAATTCACTTGAACTTTCCAATCAGTTAAAATCAATAACCACCCCTAAAGGCTCAAAACTTGTTTCGTTTGATGTCACCAGCATGTTTTCAAATATCCCAACTAATGAATGCTTTGAAATTATCCAGAATATGTTAGATAAATTAAATATTGATATCATTACTAAATCAGAACTTTATGAGGCATTCGAAGTGTGTTTACAACAAAATTATCTCCAATTTAATCATCAATTCTACCAACAAACTGCAGGACTAGCAATGGGTTCGTCTTTGAGCCCCCTATTAGCAGAATTATTCATGGCACATTTAGAAGAAAACATTTTTAACTTAGATTTCACAAAAAAAAACATATATCATTTTGGCATCGATATGTGGATGATATTATTGCCTGGTTCAGTGGTACCCTGCGTCAATTAGATCAATTTTTAAACTTAATTAATAATATACACCCCAAAATTAAATTCACACAGGAACGTGAAGAAAATAATCGAATTAACTTTTTAGACCTGACCTTAACAAAATTGAACTAGTTAATATTATAAAAGGTTAGGTGTAAAGTAATTAATTAATTTCCTGTTTACTTTACACCTAACCTTTTATAATATTAACTAGTCATACAATTGTAACATTTATAATTAAGACCGTCATCGAGACACCCCTGTCTGGAACCATGCACGGCTCCCACCCACCCGCACTAGGCGGGTTGGCAACACTAGCGAGCCTGTATTGTTCCAGACAGAGTTGGTAACCGATTTCCGATACATCGATATCAATTGACAGCTGACGCCATTTTTAACGTGTTCGTGTTCGTCCCCATGTAAATCGTTTTACATCATAGTATTTTATCACAAATTTAATTAACAACAACAACAAACATGACTCTTCAAGTAACAATTAGATGTAGCAACCTTTATTTTTAACTATTTCACATGTAAGTACACTTAAATTCAATTTTTTCCAAATTTATCGCTGACGCACATGTTCAACAAATTTTCATTTTGTAGTGTAATTTCCCTGAAGAAGGAATAAACGAATTCCGAAAGCTTGGTTTTATGATAAAGTAAATAGGACTTTTCTTGCCCCTTGGTCGAATCCCCGTTACGGAATAAGATTCCGAATTTTCATATATATATATATATACAAGGTGTCTAAAAAAGACACCACCAAAATGATATGGTGTATTCCTGAGACAAAAAACAAGCAAATTAACTAAATTTATCTATGTGAAAAATTACATACTTTCCAAGATACAGCATGTCAAAGTTTTAGATTTTTAAATTGTTTCAATCTATATCTCGAAAATGGCAGATGAGAATGATTTGTTTATTTGTTTTTGACAACTACATTAGGTGTACTACATTGTTTAAAAATTTCAAGAAATTTCTTCAAGTACAAAGGTGCTCCAGAGGACATGCTGTTTACATTATTACAAAGAACTTTTTTGTTCTTCGCATTTTTTACGATTCAATATTTTTTTCAATGCAACTCGTCACTTTTAAGGAATTTATAACTCTTAAAGTTTTTTTGTTTACGTCTTATTTTTAACAAAAAAAAATAAAAAAGAACTTATTGTTTGGAAAATTTCGTGTTAAAAAATGAAATAATGTAAGTAGGCGGGTGTCAATTCGTTGAAAACGTGTGTCAGTACAATTAAAACTTTCAATTTAAGTAAAACTGGTTAACACGTTGAGTGGTGGTGACCGAAGTATCGCCGGTGTTGAAGCGCATCGACACGATGCGCGCGCGCATACAATGTGTACTGTGATTTTTTTTATGAGGGTCATTTTGAACAATTTTTGTAATTTGTTAAATAATTTGATATGTTAAAATAAAAGCAGTTTTTGGATTATAGTTATTTTTAAGACTTTTCTTGCAGGACGAGCGCAATTAAACAATGAACAATAAGTTCTTTTTTATTTTTTTTTGTTAAAAATAAGGCGTAAACAGAAAAACTTTAAGAGTTATAAATTCTTTAAAAGTGATGAGTTGCATTGAAAAAAATATTAAATCGTAAAAAATATCAAGAACAAAAAAGTTCTTTGTAATAATGTAAACAGCATGTCCTCTGGAGCACCTTTGTACTTGAAGAAATTTCTTGAAATTTTTAAACAATGTAGTACACCTAATGTAGTTGTCAGAAAAAAATAAACAAATCATTCTCATCTGCCATTTTCAAGATATGGATTAAAATATTTTAAAAATCTTAAACTTTGACTTGCTGTATCTTGGAAAGTATGTAATTTTTCATATAGATAAATTTAGTTAATTTGCTCTTTTTTTGTCTCAGGAATACACCATATCATTTTGGTGGTGTCTTTTTTAGACACCTTGTATATAGAGAGAAAACCCACCAACGTAAATTCCACTATTCCATATAATCACCCAATGTCGCATAAATTAGCTGCTTACCATTCAATGATACACCGAGCTTTTTCAATTCCATTATATCCTAACAATCAAGCCATAGAACTGAACAAACTTTAGACATTGCAAAAAGTAATGGTTATCCAGTCAATCTTATTCAAAATCCAAGACAAGAAAATTTGAACCTAACATATTGTGGTGAAACTACCGAAAAATAGCTCACATTCTCCGCAAACAAAACCATCAATTCAAAAGATAAAATCAATCCCTTAAAGAAATCAGGCGTTTATGAAATTTATTGTTCCGAATGCAATAGTGTATACAGGGTGTCAATTTGAAAACTTTCAATGCGAATATCTGTGAAAATAAAAGAGTTAGAAAAGCGCAATTTGGTACGAATGTTATACAAGTAGGGGGAACTAGAACCACCATATTTTGGCTATGGGGTGAGTGACCCCTTGGGCCCCATTCACCCTAACCCCAAAATTTTAAATGGCATCACCCCTTTTGTGATCCCTTAAATTAAACGTTTTTTCGAGTAGTATTCACCAGTACAATAATTTCTTTTTTAATTTAATACAGGGCCGAACAAAAAAGTATAATTAAAATAAAATAAATTCTACGAATTGCTATTTTATTTAATTGGATTCTTATAATTCATTGAATTTTGGGCTACAAAAAAGGATAATTAAATTTTTTGCTCCAAATACTCAAAGCAGTGGGTCAGGTTTCAACAAATAACAATCACCTATTTCAGTCAGGTGTCTAAATCGCAATTCTTTCAGCCATACTGTAAACCATGTCTAATACCGGATAAAAAAGAAAATACTGAATTCGTCTGAAATTATTTCACTTCGATCGTTTTTGAATTTGACGTACAATCTAACACACCTGACTGCAATAGGTGATTGTTATTTGTTGAAACCTGACCCACTGGTTCGAGTATTTGGAGAAAAAAAATTATTATCCTTTTTAGTAGCCCAAAATGGAATGAATTATAAAAATTCAATTAAATAAAATAGCAATTCATAGAATTTATTTTATTTTAATTATACTTTTTTGTTCGGCCCTGTATTAAATTTTAAAAAAATCTTGTACTGGTGAATACTACTCGAAAAAACGTTTAATTTAAGGGATCACAAAAGGGGTGATGCCATTTAAAATTTTGGGGTTAGGGTGAATGGGGCCCAAGGGGTCACTCACCCCATAACCAAAATATGGTGGTTCTAGTTCCCCCTACCTGTATAACATTTGTACCAAATTGCGCTTTTCTAACTCCTTTATTTTCAGAGATATTCGCATTGAAAGTTTTCAAATTGACACCCTGTATATAGGACAAACCGGTCGTAGTTTCGAAAAAAGATATTCTGAACATTTCCGCGCCTTTAGATTAAATCAAAATTCCAGTTCTTTCTCTAACCAGTCTTTAGAATGTAAACATTCATTCCCCGAAATTCAAAACATGAACATTTTGCACAACTGTACAAAAGGTATAAAGCTTAACTTCCTTGAATCCGCCCAAATTTTCAGACTAAGCAATAATCCCCTCGTTAATCTGTTGAACGAGCAGACCGATTTAATGTACTCACCGCTTTTCAAAATTCTTTAATCTCTTAATTATGTTTAACCTTTGCACCTGTTTACTGTAAACCATTTTGTTACCCTCGCCCTTTTCTCGTACTGATATAAATGTAACTTCTTCCATTAATTGTTTCATTTGATAATGATAGTAAAACGTCGAAACTTAAGTCGTGATATGTATGTATACGTAATATTTGTACATACATCAAATAAATTGTGGTAAAAAACTTAGTAAGTGTTTTATTCAGTGTTTCAATAAAACATTTTGCTTTTAGGTGTTAGAAGTATCATTATAAAACAGTATTGATTTTTCCACAAAAAAACATTCAGTGTACGCCGAGAAGTCTTTGTCGTGTGAGGTTGTATTATTTCTCCTCATGAGGGGTCCGGGACAAAGCGTCGAATATCCAAATTGCCGAATCCGGATTTTGCGTAAAATGCCAAACTGCCGAGTCGCATTCGGCTCCGATGCCTTATTTATAGTTTTTTTTCAGGAATGATGGCGTTCACGTCATCAATTCCAAAGTCCCGAATCAATCCGTGCAAGGTCCCAATAGTGGGCATTGGCGTAACGTTAATTGGGATGGGTTTTTTTACTGAATTCTACATTAAAACATCCCCAAGATTGTTTGTCTGACATTCCAACACTCATGCCGATGAATACCTTATTGGAAGGCACTAAATGATATTTTAAATGTACATCGAGCGTTTTGCAGGGTTGGACTATGCTGACGTTTGAAACGTCAACATTGTGAAAGATGGAAATGATCAATTATACTTAAACAAAAAAATGGTGATATGGCCATCATGTTACTTTCTTCGACTTGATGGTATCATTTATATTTACGTTTTCATGGTTTATTTTCAATCGAAATCATATTTTAAATGTACATCGACCGTTGTGTAAACTCGGATGAAACTGACGTTTAAAACGTCAAAATTATGAAAGATGGAAAAATTATACTTCAAATTCAAAAACTCAGTTTATTCAAAAACTAAAGAGATTCTGAAAAAACTTATTCTTTATAAGTTGTTCATTTTAGCATTCTCTAAAATCATTATTTATTAAATTTGCTGTAACTATTATCGTTTTATAATTATAAACCAAAAATTAAAAAAAATATAAATTTTTTTCTCGAATAAAAATGATTTTATAAAAAATGTTTTCAAGCAAAAGATGTTCAATTCTTTCTTGTATTCAAAGTTTGTTTAATTTTTTTAACTTCCAGTGTACGAAATTTTACCAAAAGCTTTTCAGTTCTTCAGATTATCAAATAAGACGGATGTTCAAAGTTTCATATCAATTGCTCTATTAGTTTGTATGATACAGCGCGCACACACACACGCACACGCACACGCACACGTGCACACACAAACAGACACATTTTTTTTTTCAGAAATTGTTGAAATTACATCAAGGGACACTAAAACGGATATTACCGTAAAAAAAATTGAAAAAAAATCACGATCACAATACTTCCTCGTACTTCGTAAGGGAGAAATTAAAAATTACCTTATGAACTGCATCCAAAGGTAAAAGGGAATTTCCATTATGCTTTTCCTTAGTGAAGTACTCGTTTGCCTTCGATACTATGTCTCGGGCTTTTGTGGATATTTTTATGAAACTATTTCTACACTTATTAAGACTAAACAAAACCAATACACAATACTAAAAACACTGCGAAAATATGAAAAACACCAAGAACTAATAAAAAACTTAAACAAACAGAAATACCCTAACAACTTGCAAATTAAAGACGATTAGTGAAAGCTACTGACGGATGACATTTCTCGTGTGCGTTTCGTCAAGGTAGACATGCGCTATAACGGCGTCTTTGTCCAACCAATGCCACACATTTTCGAGCGGTGGGCACTGCTGTCGGTACTTGTATCAACGCTCAGAAGACATACGTTTTTGCTATTGTAGCGCGATGGTATAAATACAGGGCTACTTCTTCTTTCTTCAATTTATTTTGCGGTTTGTGGTACAGAGATTTACGTATTTGTATATAAATTTATAATTATGTTTTTCTACTTTGGTTTAATAATCGACCTTTTGTTATATCAAAAATAGTTTAATAATGAGATTTTTTATTTTATAGTTTTTGCTCATTATTAAACTATTTGTGGTAACATTTTAGTTGTCACGATTGGCAGTACTTAAACGTGACATATGAGCCTGTTCAAACCAAAGTGGTGTAAGTCCCATAATCTTAGTTACTTAGTAACTTTAGTCCCTTATAGTTGAACTAAATTTAAAATCAGCAATACATTCACCTTATTTTTTTCATAAACAACTTAATAATAAGGAAGTAACTTAAATTTTAAGACCATGTAGAAAAGGATACGACAATTTTTCCTGGGATAAACAATTAAATATTTATGCTTAAGTGACTTACACTACTTTTCCAGTAAACAGATGTTTAATTAGCGGATTGATTAAAACATCAATATTCTATAATATAAAATTTATTACAAACAATACAAAACAATAAAAATTGTAATTTAGGCACTGTTAAAATAAAAAAATGGAATGTCATGAATCATGGGGGCCTTCTACATCATTGTTCAGGCTGCTCGTCGGCTTCTGCTAGAGGCCCAATGACTTCAACGGTGTCAGATGTCTGAAGTTGTAGGAAGTATTCCTGGCTGACCGGAGGGATGTACGGCAGCAGATCTATCATATCTTTCCTTTTAGCCTTTGTGACGAGGTGCACTCCATCATAGAGTTTGTCCATGGGGATTGAGGAAAGAGACACTGGCCGCCCACGTTTCTTTGTTGGACATCACAATTCAGAAAAGGGCATGTCTTCCATGAGTGTTTCTTTAAAGAATATTGTGAAAGGGTGACTCTTTTTATATCGCAGCCACTGAATTTTGAGTCATTTTATTGGCAGTTCATTGGAGTCACTTTTCCTTCTGGTCACAATCTTTTCTAGATTTTTTGTTGACAAAAAATCATCACTGGTCATCACTGTCAAATGAAATGGGTTTTTCTTTCTGGCCTGGATGATTACTTCATACCAGTCATTATGGCAGTAGATTTGCTTAGTTTTACTGGGATTTTCTATGCTTGCAAAATCACAGTAATTTGGAAAGTATGAGTGATCACTCTGCATGAATTTTTGGTCGATAACACAGACCTCTCCACTTTTTTCACCTTGAAGAAACCTCATTAAGATCAGAGACATTTTGAAATATCTATTCTGACCTGTACAACTGTCGCTGTACATTACTACATGTTTGGCTGAAGATGCTCTTGTATGTATATGTTTTACAACACATGCTCCGATTTTCTGAGATCCCCGAGATCCAACAGTCTCATCCCAGCAGTACATAAAGCCTACTTTAGAAAACAACTAATGACAACCGAGATTGTACAAGTAGCAGTTTCGTTTGTAATATGCGATTGGGCAAGTTAGTTTAGGGAATGCTAATGACGTAATCAAACGTAAAAACATTGAAGCGTTGTCTGATTTTGATTTTTCAGCATCTGCTGTCATGTTCTCTCTAGCACTCTCTGCCTTCCTTAACTGTAACTCATGTTCTACTTTCAATGTGCTTTTTTGTTCTTCGTCTAATATGTTATCAATCTTATTTTTGTAGATATCACACTTTGTGCATGTCTTTGTGGGGTTGATGGAAATGAAGATTAAATTCCCTATTGAATGTTCTACGTTAGATAGGCTACTTGACTGGTATTACGTCTCGGCCATTACAGTATGTTTTGTACATGTACATCAGACGTATATTTAAATATTCTGGCAAATAACTTCGATTAGGGTGAGATACATGAGACCATGTATAATGTGATTGGTAGGACGATATGTGCTGCCTTACAACTGCCATCTGATCTTCAGGAATTTTGTTAATAGGAACTCGTTTTTCCCGTTTATCTGTACCAGGTTATTCACCTCCTTTAACCACCTTTAATTCTCTGGTCATATCTACCATCAGAGACCTGGTATGTATTAAGAAAGTATTTTTTACAAACCTTTACGCCTGTACTTAGTGGTAGACTTAGTTACTTTAGTGCTGCCTCTAGGACGGCGACGATCTGGTGCTTATTGTTTAACTAAGCCTCTACATTTTGTGTAGAGAAATTACCTATTTTCCAGAACATGTTAAAAGCATTTTGGCGAGCTTGAATAGAAACTTTTTCTAAGCACTTATTTTTGCAGTTGCAATTGATGTTTCGAAAAGTTTTTGCCTCAACTTCCTTACCTTTATCAGTCTTGTAACATTCTCCTAAATTTCTCTTTTTTTACGTTGCTCCTTCTTACCCATACCCTTTGCCCTTTTTCGGAATCGTTGCTTTGGTAAAGCTCTTCATCACCTGAAAGAATGAAAAATTCGTGAAATTCTTTTAATAATATAGATACTAGCAATAGGTTATAAAGTAAAAATATCCTAACCTCAAAGTTTGTTTTGTATTAACAATGAAAAACAAACTCACTGCTTTACTGTAGTATATAATACTGGAACTAGAGAAAGCATTAAAATATTTAGACATGTACTTAGTAACTAGAATTAAGAACAAAACAATAGTATATTATTAAACGAGTGAGAAAGTTGGCCATTGCCACGAGGGTGAAGTTTGCAACACGAGCCGTAGGCGAGTGTTGCAATTAACCCGAGTGGCAATGGCCAACTTGCTCACGAGTTTAATACTATACTTTTTCGCATTATATTAAATAGTTACTTAAAGAATTTTCTGTTTATATTAAATTATAACGAAGAAAAAACGCTGACAAAATTAGGATGTTTATGAATTCATGTTTTCAATGGTAACCGTAGTAACAAAACAAATATGGTGGAGCACAGGCTACTAAAAAGCGGCAGTCCATTTCTGTAAAAAACAGAAATTTGAAAAAAATGGACTTACATCACTTTGGTTTTAACAGGCTCATATGTCGATATCAAAATTGCCGTTAATTCATAGGATAATTGAAACCGTCAAATGCGTTGCACTCTGAATATGCTCGAATGCATATTGGGGAGTTCGCCACCAGTACCACTAAAGTTAAAAAAACGCAGGCGTCATATTGTTCACTTTTTACCCGCGTGGATATAGGAACTCGGTGACAATGGCCGGAAGCATGAATTCACTTAGCTCTCGGTGACGACGTTTGGGCAACACAACATACACAGAGGAAAGGTTGTAATTTATTATGTGTTTTATTAATTGTTTGCAAAACGAATATCGCAGAAGAAACAGCGAGAGTATAATGTATAATGTTTCATTCTCGGCAAAAAAGAGCCGCTTGAGTCAGTGTATTAATTCGGTGTGGATTTTTAATTAGCGTCGATCGATGCCTGACACGAGGAACGAGAAACAAATGTAAACATAACCTTAAATTTCTGTAAGGTTAAATTGGTTACAACTTACTTCGAAATAGTTTGTTTTTCGCATCGTATTAAATAATATAAACATTGTTAAATCGTTTTTGATTGAGAAAGTTGTCCATTATTCGGCCGAATCATTTTCTCGACAGGTGACGTCCAATCAAATACTAGCGGTTTCATTGCCCAACAGGTTTCAGCCAATGGCATGACGACGATTTTACTTTCTCAACAGTTTAGTTGTTACTATGGTTACGATTCGGTTTTTGTCAGCGAATAGCAGCAATTTCAAAATAGAAAAATCATTCGTTAAAATTTAATATAAACAGAAAAATCTTTAGGTAATTATTTAATATGATGCGAAAAAGGATAGTATTAAACTCGTGAACAAGTTGGCCATTGCCACTCGGGTTAATTGAATTTTAAGTGAATTGCAACACTCGCCTACGGCTCGTGTTTCAAACTTCAACCTCGTGGTAATGGCCAACTTTCTCACTCGTTTAATAATATACTATTATCGCATCTTTAGCAACTTCCCTTATTTCTGGAGGTGTGTAAGTAATATTCTAGATTTAATACGTTTTAAAATTAACTATTGAAATCGCCGTAGAAATTCGTATGTCGATTAATAAATTCCTTCGAAAGGATGAATTGTTTTTCGGTGCTGCCACATGTTAAAAGATACAACTCACTATGTTTAAGTATATATTTTATCTTAGAAATAAATCCTTAACTAAAACCAAAGTAGAAAAAATAGTCATTATACTTGTTTAATAAGAGGCATTGTGGGGCACTCGTTACATTGGAGCACTCCTCGCTGCGCGAGTCCTGCTCCAATCCCACTCGTGCCACAATATACCCTCTTATTAAACTATTTATGCCGTCTCCTTGGTTTTCGGTCCGCAATTTCCCTATTTCAACGCTGCCCTGATATAACGTTATATCAAGGCAGCGTTAAAATGGGGAAATTGCCGACCCACAACCAAGGAGACGGCATAAATAGAAGAAACATAATTATAAATTTATATACAAATACGTAAATCTCTGTACCACAAACCCCAAAATAAATTGGAGAAAGTAAAAGTAGCCCTTTATTTACACCATCGCGCTACCCTATTAACCACGATGATGCTCATATAATAGTATAGAATGATAGAAATCTGCTTGTCTTTGATATGTTCAGAAACTGATAACATGAACGCCAACATTCATAAAATGAACTCTACGAACGATGCGACGATGGTCGGTAGTATGAAAATCGTCACTTTGGGCAAAATACCGATTAGGCACTTTGGACATTCAGCACTTTGGGTAGACCCTCTCATGACTTTCTTCTTTATCAACTTGACTCGGGTTAGGAAAGAGCACATCCCTGTCTTTGGCTGGACAATACTCCCTAATTCGTGTAAATATGTTTTCCTTTTGTATGGAAGTCCTTCGGATGTCATTTCAACTAAAACCCACATTTCGTCCACCGTCTTTCTTGTATAGACAAATCCTGGTTTCACCTTGGTAGATCGACAATGGTAATAATAGGGTGTGTATAAATTGGCGAAAAATTTACATGTGGCGATATTCTTCTTAAAATTTCTAAAATATCTTAATTCTAAAATGTTGTATCATTCTTCCTGAGCCTTCACGAGATCCTCAAAGTCTGAATATCGAGTCGTTTTATATGTGTTATTATACGATATTAATTTACAGAAAGCCCTACAATTTCTGTAGTAAGACCAGTCAGTGCATGCTCTCTTTCTACCTGAAAAGTGTATTTATATCACTTAGCTTATTTTCACAAAAAGTACATCGGGCAACGTCAACCCCTGCTCACGTCACTATCAAATTTAGACACAGTAACGAATTCTGTTTTCTTCGTTATTATCAGTTTGTATTAGGTTCCGAGTTTTAGTGTTTTGCGTTTCTGTGTTATTTTCGTTTTATTTAGTTTAATCATAATGGATTTACGTATAGTGAGAACGCCGATATGTACATGATGTACGGTTTCTGTAATGGAAACGCACATATGAGGCATTCTTTTATAAAGCGAACGGAAATATCTCTAGGCCATCACTTTAAAAATTTGAAAAAATACCAGTATTCCTCGTTTCATTTTATATAAAAATCATATTTTTTTGGAATGGTGATTTGATTACATCAGTATAAAAGAAATTGATTTGTACTGCAAAACGCGCAACGCTGCGGGCGACGACGAGCGCTGGGTCTATGGCGTCATACTTTACCAGTCATTAAGTGTGAGAGAAATTAAAAGAAAGGTAAAAAATATTATGATCGACTATTATTTATTATTTATTATTATTCCATAAAATAATATTAATAGAATGATATGAAATGAAGAAAACGGATGATTGTGATACAAATACGATACTTGTTAATGAAACTGTCAGTAAGGAAAGAAATGTAGATTGATCAAACTTTAAATAAGGAAATAAATAAATTCAAAAGTAATTAATATTGTATATGTATTTATTAACCAAACGTCATTGATTGTATGATTACTCTTTCGAAATGTTTGCATATATAAATAAAATTGCTTTGCTTGTAGTTTATTTTTGCTTATTGGTATTATGCAATGAAACCCTAAAGTACCTTTAATAGTCTTCTAATTAGCCTCCCTAAAGCGTATTTCCAGAATTTTTTCTTCCTCGTCATACTCTTCATTAGTAACAAACCGACAAGCAATATTTGGCAACGATTCACTTGCCCAAGTAAACAGTTCTTGCGGAGTTTGAATCGGATTGTTAATCCGTTGAAGGATAGTTCTAGATGCTAAACGTTTCAAAGTTCCACCCAAACCATCACTCGGTCCTTTGCCATGTGACGTCGGAAAGAAGTGCCATTCTGCTGTTATACCAAAGTCTTCTTCGCGGTGACATAAATTAATGTTTTTTTTTAAATTTTTATATTGAGCACTTGCCATCAGAAAAGTAAATGATTTTTTTAATGTTTATCAAATAAATTGTTATAAATTGGATTAAATATTTTTGAAAAATGTGAAACGCAATGGTATCATGGTGCAAACCTTGGGAAATCATTACTAAACTTTTCATTTTCACTTCATTGTCTATATCTCGATAATATATTGCAAATGGATGCACTGTCGCTTGATCGTTGTTCCAGTGTATGCCCTGAATGGAATTTTGGATTACAAAAGCGTAATTTTCAAAAAAGTCGCAGATAACAATGCATTTACCTCGTGGCAAACTCTGTTTTGTATTATTTAAAAATTCATTTTGCTTCTTAACAAGAAATGAATGCAGTAGTAATTTGGATGAACCATTTTCTAACTTTTCTAAATAATCTTCTACGGGAGATATTAAGGTCTGCAACGTAGTCCTGTCAACAGAAGTCCATTGCTTGTAAGTTATACAATCAATTAAATTATCGTCACAAGATTTTTCTATTGGTTGTATAACATTTGTGATACCGGGACATGTCTCACATTTTCCTAAATAACATTTTATTGAAGACGGACTACAAATCATAGCAATCATTGTAATGGTTTAATCCCAGAGGTGAATCGCTTGTTAATCTTCCAATATTTGCTCCATCAATTAATAACCTAACATTGTCATGTATGACGCAAACGCAGACAGAATGGGTACCACTTGCTCCCGCTAATACACAATGTTTCGGTCGCAAAGATGCAAATTTTGAAAAACTGCATTTCACATCTGGATTCGCAATTTTAAATTGTTGATACAGTTCTTTTAAATTATTCAAAACCAATCTCTTTTGCATCTGTACTCGTAGTCCGTCTATTTTTACGGAAACTGCATCCTTTTTTCCAGGCAATACTCGGCTCTGCGTGTCCGATTGATAAAATGTAATAATCGATTCTATTACGCTTCTTTCCAAGGTTGGATGGGATTTCGGATTTGGAATTGATAATATTCCCTTTTCTGCGGCGGTTTTTTTAAACGATAATCATCTGATTTGTGGCTTCAAAATGTTGTTTATTTTTTCGGGAAGACCAATGACTGAAAATTGTTAGGATTCGTATCTTTATAGTTTTATCTTCTGTTGTATTGTATCGTACTTTAAGTTTTTGTACAATATTCACCTCATCTTGTTACCGGCGCTCTAGCGAGAGCGTCGTAACAATGCTTATTTACCATTTATTTCAATCCGCGCGCTTTTCATTATCAGTATTTTATATTTCACATTTTATTTTCTTCATAAGCATTTATATTTTTTTTTTATTTAAAAAAGGAGTTACGTTCGTAACACATACATTGACGCAATGTATTCTTAGTCTTGTATATAATAGGATGTATGCTAATTGTAAGCTTCGTAAGGTTAGGAAATTAAGGGCATATGAGTAAAATCTCTCGTGAGGATCTGCTACCTGGCTAATTATGCGTAGCCACGACCGGGCCGAAATACGAGCGCCCGTTGACCATGGGATTCCAGCCCAAAACGATCCGTAGTTTAGGGCATGTCATAAACTCGGCCTGCGGGACAAAAGCGCCGTGTGGAAGATGCGAAAATCTGCTGCACAGATGGCAGATTATCCAAAATCATAAAACTCCGTTGTTTCGGAACAATCCGAACAATAAACAAACAGATATCGTGTAACTAACGAAAAATATTTATTGCGCCGTAAAAGTAAAACGTTTTCAAAATGCGAGGCCCTTTGTCTAAATTCGGAGAACGGTAGACAAAGGGGCCTTCGTTTCGTTTCAAGCGAAACGAATCGGTTTATGGCAGCAGTAAAGAGGCCCAGTTAGATCCGATCGCGTATTTCGCGAATTACGCCGCGGGTCAAGTCGCGATCCCCGCGGAACGTCGTAATCCGCATCGGCAACTTCACAGCGCATCTAATGATATGCGACACGAGGTACATGCATACACGGGTAGTAGATTGCCACGAATCATGAGGGATAATGCTCATATGTCCATACACGTAGTCGTACATATACATAGGTAGCATTGGATAGGTTAATTAGTATTAAGACCCCTCTAAAATAAAACACATGAATTAAATTAGAAATTGGGTACATTCGGTACTTATGGCGACACCTGGTAGAGGGTGGAAGAACCCGGTACCACCCCTACCACTTACTTCCACCACCCAAAAATCGCCCCGACAACGGTCTTCGCGAGGGTGGTGATGAGTGTGTGTTTCGGGTACCGTCACACGAGTCAGTCGTGTTTTTCACTTCTTAAATCTTTCGAGTACCAGCTAGTGCCGCGTAGCTGCCAGTCATCGCGATTTTAGAGTTTGGCCAGTGCCAAAGTGTGTTGTCCCATTTTAATCGTTTTAATCATTTAAATCATTTTAATATTGTTTTCTTTTTTTGTTTCTTGTGTTCAAATCGTCGTTATTTTTTTTGTATTTCTATTCTGTTATCATCTTTCTGATTCATCTTTTGTTGAATTGTTCTTGTTAATGTTTTTTCTGTTTTTTTTTCTAATACAATTCAATTTCATGCAATTCTTTTTTTTTTCTTTTAAATTTTTCTTTTTTTTACTTAAACTTAACTACCCCATATTGTGCGCGTTGAACGAGATCAGGCTGCTGAAAGGGTAAGTGAACAGTATTATTTGTTGTTGAACTGTGCTTTTTTTTATCTGTACGTTTTTTTTTGTGCTCTCCGGAAATTGTTGCTAGCACGATAGTTCACCGAGGGTTGTGCGGTAATCGTATGTGTTCGTATTTTCTTTTGTTGTTGTTAGTTTTATTTTTCGCACCTACGATTTACATGTCCACACATCGTTCGAGTGTAACAAGTGGCGCCCAACGTGGGGCCAAAAATTTCCCACACCCTGAATCAATTTTAATTTTTTTTACACAGTTTATGAACTATTTTTTTTTACTCTCACTTATTGTTATATAATTTTTTTTTTTTTTTTTTTTCTCTCTTTCCCCTTTCCTTTTTCCTCTTGTGGGCTTTAATTATAAATTCGCATAAGCAAGTTAAATTCAATTTCACTCGTAGCCATCTTGCTTATTTTCAGAATTAAAATAGATTTACAGTAGTTGTGAAAATCTCAGTCCATCCACTAATCTATTTTAAACTGTGTGAATTATAGAATTAATTACCCGAGAGCACAAGTTTTTAACTCGCGACGAATAGACTAGAGTTACTTTTACTGTGTGTTATTTTGTGCTTTTGTTTCAGAGGGTAAGCGAATCCAACTGTCGTTCGATTCGTTTACGAATTTATTGATATATTTAATTTCATTATTTCGGATTTGTGTATGTTTGTTCTGTTCCAGAGCGTTGTGTGTTTTTTTTGTTTGTTTATTGTGTCTATTTAATTACGTATGTTTTTCTCGTCTTTTATTTTTTTTTTTGTTGTTGTCGGTTAAATTCGGCAGACTCAGTATAGTTTACATTTTTTTTTTTTTTCTGAAAGGGAATGCCAAAATTTCTCTTCGCATCCACGAGGACGAATGATCGCCATTTATTATTTCAATTTTAAATTTTATTTTTAATTTGTTTACTGACATTCGGCCTGATAAACGGAGATTAGGGATTTCAGCGGGGCCGCAAGTAATTAAAATATTCTGATTCGCGAACGCAGCGAATTTACACAAATTGTGGAAGCTATGTCCGTCCAAAACTACCATTTCCGCCCAGGCACCACCTCGATGCAGAGTTACCAAATCCTGGACGACACCGACGCCAACACGGTTATCGATCGTACATTACCAAGACGACACTCTGCTTCGATCATGGGAGATAGGGCTGAAATCCAACCGATGGAAGTAGAAGGAGCCTCATCGTTTAGGCCTATCATTGAGGATGAGGATGACAGGCAAGCGAGAGAGGCGGAAGCTACCCTCGAGGAAATCCGACTTAGACGTGAGGCGAAGCACAGACAGGAACAAGAGCGACAGAATCAACACCATCAGGAGAGGGATTCTCAAAATCGATGGAGTCCGGACAACGATCTCGTCAGAGAAATGCGGCGGCTCCGCGAATACCAGGAGACGCAAGATAGACGGTTCCGAGAGTACCAGCAGGACTGCGACAGGGAACTTCGACGAATTGAAAGCGAAAGAGTAAATTCTCGACTTTCCACCGAGTCGCCATCAACACCGTGCGAAGAATTGCCACGACCACGAGAGCAGCCCCAAGAACGCCGGCCATACAGGGAATACGAGCAGCCCACCGTCCGCCGTCCTGCCACGCCGCCGCCAACCAATCGAAACGCTGATGCGTACATGGGAAGGCAAATAGTGGCATACCTGAAGGAGGCCAAAATGAGCGAGCCCGAGGAACGAGTCACGTTTACGGGGAAGGACCCCCAGAAGTTTATTCATCTCCTGGAGAGAGAATTTGAAGGAATCATCCTCGACGACTCTGCCAAGAACAAGCGTGCCCTGGCCCGCATGGACGCTGCAGCTAAGGCCGAGTATGGTGGATATTTCGCTGAGGACGTACCCTGGGACCAAGCGAAAGGCTTATTCATCTCCTCCGTAGATCCTCTGACGACCCGCTACGACGAGGTTGCGGAGATGATTAATTTAGAACAGGGGAAGACACCGCCAGGAGTATTCGCCTTACGAAAACAAATTTTATTCGGACGACACGCTGGAGCTTGGCCCGAAGAATTTTTAACGCGAATCATGTGGCAGCTGTCATCTCAGAGCCTCCGCACAGCTCTCCATTTTGAGCCACGCACAGTGGCCGAGTTCGTAGCAAAGGCCGCTACTATAAAGATACCAGCCGCAACTACTACGAAAAGGCCTCTTAATTCAGCAGCCCCTGCGTATCTGCCGCCCCAGCGACGCTCGCCACCGCCACAACGACGCTCGCCGCCGCCCCAAGAGCAACCAGGACGACCGAGCCAGCCACGCCCTAATAACTACCGTCCGAATCATGGAACTGGCCGACCGTACAACAATTACCGCGGAAATTACCATTACCGCCAAGGTTGCAACCGCCCCCGAGAAGAAGGCCGCCACACTCCACCGGGGCCCAACGGCCAGGATTATAGGCAGCACTCATCCCCGGGAAAAGCAAAATATATTCACCCAGAACGACAAGCAACGGCTGATAATCGACCCGAAACACAACCTGACGTGAATACCACCCCACCGAGGAGTCAGACGCCGCCTGCAGCAACTCAACCATTCCGTCCGAGGACCCCGCCGCCATGCAGAAGGTGTAAACAGGGCCGACACTGGCATAGAGAATGCCCGAACATGCCGGGAAACGGTCAACAGCGGCAGAATCACAATTAAACCGCCGTTTCGTTTCTGCCGCTAATCGACGACCACCGCTGCTACGACTACGGACATCTCGCCGAAATCGACGAAATCAACATTATAATGTCGGTGCCCATAAACAATTTTTCTCCCAACAAATACAGACAATTCCGCGTACAGTGCTGCCCCCCACGAACAATGTGCGTGAAGTGTGTTTTTCCGACGACATCTATGTACGTCCCCGCGACAAAGACGCTCAGTTGAAATTAAATCCGGTAAATCGTTCGGGTGTAATTCCATTAATTACACTTCCAATCATCATCCGTGACAGGACATTCGCGTGCTTACTCGATCTCGGGGCCGGGCAAAATTATATACGCCCTGGCATCGCGTCCCAGGTCGTGCCAACAAGAATGCAGACCAACCTGGCTGACCGGCATGCAACCGCCGAAATAACTGGGGTAGCGCACCTCACCTTCACGCTGGGAACTTCCACCTTCTGCGAAGAGTTCCTTGTAATGCCCTCTCTGCGATATGAGGCAATACTCGGACTGGAATTCTTTAATAAACACGACGCCGTAGTCGATTGTAGCCGAAACTGCGTGCATCTTGGTACCGGGCTGAGGCAGACCATTCATTGGTCACAGGAAACGAGCTCCAACGACCCCAAGCCGCTTCCCAAGCTCGATCACGGTTTCACTGGCGAAATGGAACATCAATTCCAGGAGTTGGTCCAACGATTTGGCCGAACTTTCATGCCAAAAGATCAGTTCGCGCATCGTCCTCGAACAACAGAACACGCGATTCAATTGACGAGCAGTAAGCCCATCCGGATTCGACCATATCGTGTAAACCCCAATAGGAAACTGGATATTGACCAACAGGTCAGGGACTTACTCAAACAAGGCATCATCGAGCCTTCAATCAGTCCCTATGCTTCCCCCATCGTTCTGGTGCAGAAGAAAAATGGCGAGAGTCGCTTCTGCATCGACTATCGTAAAATGAATGAGGTGACAACCTCCGAACCAACACCGATGCCCGTCATCCAGGAGGCGCTACGAGATCTAGGAGATGCCTGCATATTTTCCACACTCGACCTTAAAAGCGGATATTGGCAAATTCCGATGGAGGCCACATCGAAACAGTATACCGCTTTTAGCACCCCGGATGGCGGACATTATCAGTTTCGAGTGATGCCTTTCGGATTGAAAAATGCTCCGGCTACATTTCAACGAATGATGTCGCAGGAAGTCCTCTCGGGCATGTTACATGACTTTGCCATGGTGTACCTGGATGATATAATTATATTTTCCAGGACACCAGAGGAGCATATTCGACATCTGGCACTCGTGTTCGAGAGGCTAGATCGGTACGACCTGCGACTGGGTGCTGAAAAATGCACATTTGGCAAGGCATCACTCGAATACCTGGGACACATGGTGGACGCAGATCGAACATGCCCATTGGAAAAGCACCTCATTCAGATAAGGAACCATCCCGTACCGAAAACCCGTAAACAATTACGGCGCTATCTCGGATTGTGTAATTGGGTGCGGCAATATATCCAGGGATACGCGAACATTGCCGCCCCTCTTAATGAATTGACAGCGACCACGAAGCCGTTTAGATGGACGTCTGAAGCCACCGCCGCCATGGAGGAGCTCCGCAAGAAGACCCTACAACCTCTACGTCTTCACCGACCATTACCCGGACTGGCGTTTACCGTCCAAACGGATGCGTCACAAATTGGAATTTCGGCGGTCTTATTCCAAACAGCGGAGGACGGTGAGAAGAAGATAGTGAGCTTCGACTCAGCCAAGCTCAATGAAACAGAGAGGCGGTACCACATTAATGAGCAGGAATGTCTAGCGCTCATTTGGGCGTTAAAACGGTACCGTCCTCTGTTAGAAGGAAAACACTTTCGTGTTGTAACCGACTCGCGCGCACTTACTTGGCTCGCGAATTTTAAGGATACGCGCAGCAAATTGACGAAATGGGCGCTGCTGCTCCAGAGTTTTGACTTCACCATCGAACATTGCCCTGGACAGGACAACGAGCTACCGGACCTGCTGAGCCGCGATCCAGAGGAAAAATCGGTCGGCGAAATGCCGGACCTCGATACGATTTTACCACCGGCTCTCAACGTAATCGGTCCTCCGGTTGCGAATGTGGTAGCACAAGCCCAAGCCGAGGACGAAGAAATCCAACATAAGATCCGGTCCCTCGTAGATCAAGAAAATCCAGCGGATGACAGCCTCCAGGCCTCCCTGGAGGTAGTAAATGGACTTTTGTATCATCGACCCACGCAAGAACGCGACAGAACACTCTACGTCCCTCTCGCTGCTCGTCCACGCATATTACACGCCCTCCATGATGAGGCGACACACCCCGGCCGCGATGAGACAATCAGAAGCGTTATGACACGGTACTTTTGGCCAGCCGTCCAAGCAGATGTAAGGAACTATGTCGCGGAGTGCCTAATATGCATTTCCACAAAGCGTGGAAAACGCCAAAAAGCCGCTCCACTCAAAGCCCGCATCCCAACAGCCCCGTTTCACACCGTCGCAGTGGATCTTGTCGGTCCGTACCCTGTAGCTCGACCTAGGAAAAGGAACATCTTAGTGGTAACCGACCTGTTTACTAAGTGGGTAGAGGCCTTTGCAATTGGAAAGGCCAGCACCGAAACCATCCTACGGCTCTTGGAGGAGCAGGTTTTCCACAGGTTCGGTTACCCTAAGGTGATAATTAGCGACAATGGGCCGCAATTCCGGTCGAATAAATGGAAGACGCAATGCCAACAATGGGACATTGCCACTCATTATACGCCGGTATATCATCCGCGGGCCAATCCGACAGAGCGCAGGAACCAAGAGCTGAAGAAATGCTTACGAATCCGTCTACAAGGAAAACCCGGTAACCAATGGGCTCAACATTTACCTTCCATCCTATTCGAGCTCCGTTCCCGTGCTAACGCCGCCACTGGATTTACACCTGGTCGAGCTCTCCTTGGCTACGAACTAGCCAGACCCGGTGAGCATCGAATTCTTCAAACGCAACCAGTAGCTGCCCCAGCTCACGAGGATCGTGAAGTGCGATTAAATGATATCCGCACTCGCCAAATCCATTACGTTCGCAGATATGATCAGCCAGACGAGACACCACGGTTCGAAAAAGGGCAACCAGTAGTTATTCGAAACCATCCGATAAGCGATGCGAAGAACCCTGCTGGTTTCGCGGCAAAATGGCTTGGCCCATATACGATCCAAGATCGGCTTTCCGATCACGTGTATCGCATCAACCGCGATGGAACAACGGTACGTGTCCACGCCGACGACATTAGGCCATCACCTCGACGAGCCATTCGCCACCGCCCAAGACGACGCCGCACCGAAGAACCGAGCAGTGTAGACGATCCTGCCGTGCCCGGCCCCTCCACCCGTAACGACTCACACGCATCGTGATGTGAACTGTCGTTCGTTCACTCGGAACTGCCAGCACGTAGTCTCAGCATACCTACGCGTGTCGGAACATTCCCTCCACGGAATGCGTTTTCATCACAGTGCCTTGTGTTCCGCGATATAGACGCTTTCCGAAACAAGAGACGCTCTGTTAGTGCAGTTATATATATCATATTCACCATATCACAAAAACTGCGTTTTTTTCACCGCCAGCGCGGTGTCGAAACAGATAATAGGACTTAGTTTGACACGGCAATAGACACTCTCGAACCGCCGGGCCTTGTGACCCCGGACAATTTTAAGTGCGCGTGATAAACAGACACTCTCAAACCGTTGGGCCTGGTGACCCCAAATAGTTATTTATATATCCGTGTAAATACTTTCGTTATTTTTCTTCGTGTAAATAGACTATCTATTGTGCTGTATATAGACGTTTATATTTTGTAATCCACCCTACGGAACGAGGGTGCCATCCAGGCACGTTCCGTGACGCCGGACGGTGACGCTATCTCCACCGTCTCCGCGCTGGCGATACTAAACTTGGAAAAAGGCCTCAAAATCCAAGGCGTCGAGGTCACCATCGTCCAATTGCCAGCCTACTGACAATGGGCAGTAGATGAAACTCCAGCGAGTTACCCATTGTGGCGCCCATTATTCGAAATTGGTACCCGCCGTGCCGGTGCACTTATGGATGGCAGTCCATCCCCGGCCGGACCAAACATTGTACGGATAACATCCACAGGATGCAGCTATTCCAGAGCCATGTATGACGAGATTCGGTGCCGAGACGTCCGAATCCCCTCGCACCACAGCCGCAGAAGGATCTCGTCTACCCGTCAACGTCCCAGTATTAAGGAAGTAGTACTAATATCCTGCAACGTCCCTCGCAGCGGGAGGCAATCAGTACTGCCTTCCGGGATAACAGGAATTCCAGATCCGTCCCATTAGCCTCCACCAGAAGCGCCCCTTGCAGCGGGAGGTTGCCAGTGCCGCCTTCCAGGGTGACAGGAGCCGCAGGACGTGATTACCTGCAGACAGCCAGTGCTGTCACACTGCATCAGCGCCGTTCCCAGAGGAACATGGATCCGGTGTGGGGATGTCCAAATCTCCCCCACACCAACACAGAGGAAGGGTCCACCGCTCAATCATTTGTAAATATCGTATATCGTATATATTTGTTTTCTTTGTTTGTATATACTATCTTTACTGTCAATGTATGTCGTTGTGCATATTCCGCGAATCTTGATGGAATGCGAACTTCACTCATTTTTACGGGGCCGAATTGTTACCGGCGCTCTAGCGAGAGCGTCGTAACAATGCTTATTTACCATTTATTTCAATCCGCGCGCTTTTCATTATCAGTATTTTATATTTCACATTTTATTTTCTTCATAAGCATTTATATTTTTTTTTTATTTAAAAAAGGAGTTACGTTCGTAACACATACATTGACGCAATGTATTCTTAGTCTTGTATATAATAGGATGTATGCTAATTGTAAGCTTCGTAAGGTTAGGAAATTAAGGGCATATGAGTAAAATCTCTCGTGAGGATCTGCTACCTGGCTAATTATGCGTAGCCACGACCGGGCCGAAATACGAGCGCCCGTTGACCATGGGATTCCAGCCCAAAACGATCCGTAGTTTAGGGCATGTCATAAACTCGGCCTGCGGGACAAAAGCGCCGTGTGGAAGATGCGAAAATCTGCTGCACAGATGGCAGATTATCCAAAATCATAAAACTCCGTTGCTTCGGAACAATCCGAACAATAAACAAACAGATATCGTGTAACTAACGAAAAATATTTATTGCGCCGTAAAAGTAAAACGTTTTCAAAATGCGAGGCCCTTTGTCTAAATTCGGAGAACGGTAGACAAAGGGGCCTTCGTTTCGTTTCAAGCGAAACGAATCGGTTTATGGCAGCAGTAAAGAGGCCCAGTTAGATCCGATCGCGTATTTCGCGAATTACGCCGCGGGTCAAGTCGCGATCCCCGCGGAACGTCGTAATCCGCATCGGCAACTTCACAGCGCATCTAATGATATGCGACACGAGGTACATGCATACACGGGTAGTAGATTGCCACGAATCATGAGGGATAATGCTCATATGTCCATACACGTAGTCGTACATATACATAGGTAGCATTGGATAGGTTAATTAGTATTAAGACCCCTCTAAAATAAAACACATGAATTAAATTAGAAATTGGGTACATTCGGTACTTATGGCGACACCTGGTAGAGGGTGGAAGAACCCGGTACCACCCCTACCACTTACTTCCACCACCCAAAAATCGCCCCGACAACGGTCTTCGCGAGGGTGGTGATGAGTGTGTGTTTCGGGTACCGTCACACGAGTCAGTCGTGTTTTTCACTTCTTAAATCTTTCGAGTACCAGCTAGTGCCGCGTAGCTGCCAGTCATCGCGATTTTAGAGTTTGGCCAGTGCCAAAGTGTGTTGTCCCATTTTAATCGTTTTAATCATTTAAATCATTTTAATATTGTTTTCTTTTTTTGTTTCTTGTGTTCAAATCGTCGTTATTTTTTTTGTATTTCTATTCTGTTATCATCTTTCTGATTCATCTTTTGTTGAATTGTTCTTGTTAATGTTTTTTTCTGTTTTTTTTTCTAATACAATTCAATTTCATGCAATTCTTTTTTTTTTCTTTTAAATTTTTCTTTTTTTTACTTAAACTTAACTACCCCATATTGTGCGCGTTGAACGAGATCAGGCTGCTGAAAGGGTAAGTGAACAGTATTATTTGTTGTTGAACTGTGCTTTTTTTTATCTGTACGTTTTTTTTGTGCTCTCCGGAAATTGTTGCTAGCACGATAGTTCACCGAGGGTTGTGCGGTAATCGTATGTGTTCGTATTTTCTTTTGTTGTTGTTAGTTTTATTTTTCGCACCTACGATTTACATGTCCACACATCGTTCGAGTGTAACAATCTTCATCCTCATCACTCTGTACATCATGTGAAATAGTACCAAAAACTTTCGTTTTTAGTGCTTCATTTATATTCTGTAGTTTTTCTGAAGAACATCTGTTCTGGTGCATTTTGTCTTCTTTGATAGAAGAAGTTCCTACCGAACCCAACCCTTCATTTACTTCTCGCACTGACATAATTGAAACTTGTGAGTCGTCCGCTGAACATGTTGAACTCTCTACACTTTCAACGACGTTTTGGGCATCTTCACTCGTACTCGAGGACCCGCTCCAGTACTTTTCTGAAATGTGCAATTGTATAATTTTTCATTTTAATAATATCATTTACAGTTTCAAATTTACTTTTAGAATAATTTTAAAGTTAGTCCTGTACGTAGAAATAGACGATCTGAAATCAATGTTATTTCACTAATAGTACTAGTAATAACGTGCAAATTTCTTTCGTATCATTCAATATCCGGCGTGGCACTAGCCAGGGAAGTAGTTGTTTCAATAAATGATTTGTTTATAGTTTTAGTAAGACTTAATTTTGAGTCAGAACAGATTGAATATTCAATGACGTATTAATAAAATTAACTACAACAAATAAAAGACTTATAGGATATAGTAATTTATAAATACCTCTTGGTTTTTTTTCACAATTATACTGGAAGGTTTATGATGTCGGATGCGACAAGAGGTACAAATAACCATTTGTAGAAATTCTTCTGTAGCTGGTATATTTAATTCGATTAGTTTATTTTTTGTCACTTTTCTCAATGTCTGTCTTTTCGTTTTTGAATGAGGATTCAACTTAAATGGATTACAGCACACATCGCTTTTCGACTTTCGGCTGAAGTAATTTCTTTGATGTTTTCGGCATTGTAATCCAATCTACATTTAGTATTACACGATATAGTATAGAACGCATTGGACACTAAAATGCCCATCATTGAATGGATAGTATACTACTTACATTTTTTCACAAAATATAACACTTCAAATGACATAATGAACACACTTAAAATTAAGTCTACGTATATTAAAACTTAAACTGCAAAAATTAAAATCGTCTACATTCAACTGTTTGTTTGTGTTATCGAGGTTCTGATTTTCACTGAACACAGGTGTCTTCGAGGGGTGAAATAAATTTCAACTGAGTGTTAACTTTCATAAAACTACATTATTAGGAACTACCTCTCCTTCAAAAATCATAGTATTTACAAGTGGCGACAACACCCGCACCCCGAGGGGTGTAAAACTGATTTTTTTTCTTGAAAGAACGTGTGCCCTTTTGCCAGATGTGCAACGCTCAAGGGGCAGGTCTGCATTATTTCAATAAATAATAGTCGATTATAATATTTTTTACGCCGCTTTGCGCGTTTTTCCGTACAAATTAATTTCATTTATACTGATATAATCAAATGACCATTCCAAAAAAATATGATTTTTATATGAAATGAAGCGAGGAGTATAGTGGTATTTTTTCCAAGTTTTTAAAGTGATGGCTATGAGTAGTAAAATGACTTTCAATATTTTAATTGTTTATAATAATTATAAATTAACAACAAAAATAATATTAATTAACATTAAAATAAAGACAATTCTATTACCTTTAAATTGAGCGCTAACTGAGCTCCATACGACTAATAGAAAGGAAGTTATCATGATCTAAAGACATGCGTAATTAGCGAGTTTTCAAAACATTAACTGTCTGTATTTCAAAAATACTGACGAAAAAAAACTCAAAAATACGGGTCGGCGTATTTTGTATAGGCAATGCGTTTGAGGCTAATAGAAAAATAGACCCCATATTTCCGTTCTATTTGTAAAAGAATGCCTCATAAAGCAAAACTACAGCATCGAGTACGTTTTCTAAATTGAAGGCATCTTTCTACAAATGTTTATCGAAGGCTGAATTCACTTAGACATTCGACTTCGATGCTCCCTTGTGTGGACAAGAGATCCGAATCGCAACTTCCATCATCAACTTCTTCAATCAAAATACTTTTTCTTGTGTAGAATATAACGCCGATTGTAAATCGAAATGTGACTTTTTAGAACAAAATGAAATATCCGCCATTATGATATCATGGCAAACCCATGTTTTTAATAAGTGTAATTAGTGGCGTATGGATACCAGCGCGGGCCTAGGTTCCAAATATTCTCCCCCTCCCCAACATTTGAATTTTAAAAATCGCTCCCTTATTAACCGTGAAATGAATTAAATGAATTATTCTTGTTTTGGAACCTTGAAAATGTTTACCCTAAAAATAAATTTCGAAAAACTAATACTTCCGTGAGGGTTAACAATGAATCAGACTACCAAAGTTTGGTGATTTGGCCACCACACATTTTGGCCACCCTGTCAGCCGTAAGGGGGTGCCAAAAACCAAAACAACATTCGTTTAACTTTTTTCGAGGACGTATTTTTTCTATTAAAATCGAAGAGTTGAAGAACCTTTTAGGGTTGATAGACAATATGGCGAGCCTTAATTGATATTTCTTTAAAAAAATTTAAAACACCCTCTAGCCTTCTAGAGCGCGTCATTCGGCCTGGTGCCAGTGTTCGTTTTTCTTCCAAGGACGTATTTTTTGTTCTATTTAAATCGAAGAGTTGAAACTTTTAGGGTTGGTGGAGGGCATGACAAGCTTTCATTTGAATATTGTTTTTGATTTTTGGAACACCCATTGCGGTTTTAGAGTGCGTTATTTGGCAACTGTTGGAAGACATTTTTCGGGGTGCTACCAACAATTTTAACCCTTTCACTGAAAATAAGGTATCTAATCTAACTCGCGGCTTACAAAATGTAAAAAACTTTAAGTGCAACATTCTGTTTAACTGCCCTTCCATGTTTGTGGAGCAATAATAAAATATGTCAAAGTATAGTTATGTAGTCCATTGACTTTTATTATTGATAATCTATTAACATATGGCATATTTCCAGATAATTTAAAGCAATAATAACACCTATTTATAAAAAGGCGACCCTACTCTGATGGAAAACCATAGACCCATAAGCGTTCTCCCGAGTTTTCTAAAAAAATTGAAATGGCCATGTGCAAAGGGTGTATCTCTTTTTGTCAAAAATACAAGCTGTTCAGTCAGGGGCGCAGAGGACCTGAGGATCCACATGGAATTTTAAGGGTGGGATGGTATCAGCTGTATCAAAGATACAGGGCACCCAAGCTCAAGGGGCCCCCGAGCAATGGGATTTGGGAGCCACATGCCGCAACATGCGTAAAAGGCAAAACACGGTAAAATTTTATTTACCTACTAAATATAAACGAATAAAATTAAGGTAAAATTGAAATAAACAAGAAACTGTTCATATTTTTAACTCATATTGATGAAATTCCAGCCCAATGAATGAATAATAAAACACTCTAAATATTCCCTCTACGGGAAGTACCGTATAGTTCACACAATAAGCTTTTTAAAACGCCCGAAATGCACACTTTACAAAAAAAAAAACGTTATTTTTGTAGATTTATCGTAACATGTTCGTCAAAGCTACAACAACAAAATTTCTATGTTATATTTCAAAGAAACATGAACGAATCAATTGATATCAAACGTAAAAAAAATGTAAATCTCCGCGTACGGTGTTTTTACCTAAAGCGCTGATGTTTTTATTAGATAATTGGGTCGCGCATCGTGGTACTTAACTGGCCTATTAACGAATGCAAGTCGGGGAAGTCTCTAAGCTCTTAAAATAAACAAAATGATCAAAAATATTTGTGTATTTATCTGTATTCCACACATATTCGACGCAATCGGTTTAGTCAGGCATACATTTTTGTTGATTAGTGATTACGTTGTGATTATTAGTGAGGTTTTAAGATTATGAGCGACAAAAAGAGAGTTTACCCCAGTGGCGCTGTTAAAGGGAAAATTAAACTGAAAAAGATGATATTTCTAAAAAATTGCCAAAAATTTCGTCCTTTTTTCAGCAGTCGAGTAGTGTGACATATGTATATTAGTATTGGTAAGTACTAATTATCTACAAATCTTATATTATTTAAATTTTAATTTGGTGTAAATTATAAGAACCGATAGGTTATTGTGAAATAATATCTAGCAATGTGAATGATTGAGTTAAAACAAATAAAAAACATAATAATTTTTTATCTTACGATATTTAAACAAAATATTGCATAAATACTTATTTTTGACAATAAATATTTTCTGTCATAGATTTACTTGAAGTATCGGAACATTCTGAACCAAGTGTATCTAATTTTCCAAGAACAACAGAACTTGAAGAATCCAATACATTTGTATCTTCTAATGCTGAAAATGTAAATCTTGGTAAGTAATAAAAATTATTTTTAGGTTGACTCATAGATAAGTTCAACAAGCGATTAACCACTAAATGGCAAAAATGTGACAATATTGGGCAAATTGGATAATTTCGCATTGATTTATATATGGTTGTTCACTGTGTTCGTTCAATATTTTGATTTTCCTTATATATTGTAACATTATCACGCCGAGTGATTAGCTGCTCGATATTAGGCAAAAATATACTATATTTAATTAAATTGGATTTATACTTTGTAGATCCATCTGAAGTAGAAGGTCTATCAGAGCCTGCAGAAATAGAAGAAGTTCAAAACCAATGCGAAGAATATAATTCCTCCAATAGGGGAAATTTTGGGGACAGCCTAACAAAAACAGAAAGAAACATCATTTTCATATTGGGCAATTTCAACCTCAAGGGTCGTCTCCAAGGGATCCGGAAACAAACTGAAGTTTCTCAAGATTTCATTATTCATACACAAATAAGGCTGGTATTAAAATTATAAGGCCATGGTTATGTTACTCCAATATTTTAAACAAAGCATATTGCCACTTTTGTTGGTTGTTAGCAAAACATCAAAGCAAATTTTTCCGCATGGATTAATGGTGTTTCTGTTATAAGTAATTTTACACAAAATATTTTTGATCATGAAAAATCACAGCAGTATATTAACTTACAACAATTGGTATCAGAAAAATATAATTGATATTTATTTTGAAAGTGAAATCAATAACGAAATTGCTTTCTGGCGAAATGTACTGCATCGTTTAATTAATGTTATAAAAACTTTAGCGTCGTGCAATTTACCTTTAAGAGGCCATGATTCTAAATCTGGTAATTTTTTGTCAATTTTACACTTGCTTTCTAATTACGATCCTGTCTTAAAAGAACTTCTTTTAAAGCCAAAGGATGACACAAATTATTTAAGTCCAACGATCCAAAATGAGATTATCAATTTGCTTGGAACCACTGTTAAAAAAAATGTTTTAGAAATTAAAAAGCTTCGTTTTTTTGTCGATTATTATGGATACAACACAAGATCTCTCAAAAATTGACCAACTTTCAGTAGTTTTTAGATATATTTCGATTACAGAAAATAATAATGTACCTAAACAAATCAAAATCTGCGAGTCCTTTTTGGGGTTTAGTTCTGTAGCTGATTGTACTGCAGTAGGGCTTGAAACGGAAATTTTAAATACAATCGACGAATATAACATTGATTTGTCTAAATGTAGGGGACATGGGTATGATGGTGCCAGGGTAATGTCAGGGGTATATGGAGGGGTACAAGCCCTCATAAAAAAACATGCACCAAATGCTGATTTCGTTCATTGTGCAGCACACTCATTAAATTTAATTTTAAATGATGCTGCTAAACACATTTACGAAGTGTCACAATTTTTTGACAATTTGGAAATTATATATACTTTTTTTGGTAACAGCATAAAACGCTGGGCAATGTTAAGTAAAGATTCATCCCAAAAATATGAAATTACTCTTAAAAGAGTATGCCCTACTAGATGGTCTTCAAGAAATGACGCAATAAGGAAGAATTATCTAGTAGTAATCAAAGCGTTGTTTCAATTAAATTTCATTTCAACAAAGAAGGACAAACGTGACGAATGTCAGAATATCATAAATATATTACAAAGTTACGATTTTATAGTGTTTGTCACTTTTTTCCCAGCCTGTTTGAAAGCATAACCCTGTATCTAAGGCCCTATAGCACGAAAGTTATGATTTGCAAAAAGCCAGTATTTTATTAAATAATCTTCTGGACAGACTCATAGAAATAAGAAGCTCAAATTCATTGAAATGTTTGTTAAAGAAGTCCTCTGATTTAGCAAAGGAATGGGATATAAAACCCCTTCTTAAAAATAAACGACTAAGGATAAAGAAGCGATTTTTTTATTGTTGTCAGAGGATGAGAGAATTTCTGATCCAGAATCATATTTTAGAGTCAATATATATTATTGCTGTGTTGATATATTGATTTCTCAAACAAAAAAAAACGATTTCAGAGCTTCTGTGATCTAAATAATTTATTCGAAATTTTACAACCCGATAAACTGCTTTCCTTTTCAAATGAACTAATAAAAAAGGGAGCATCAAAACTGGCTAGTAAATACCAAAGTAATTTCAAAGATGATGATCTATATGATCAATTAATTGCTTTAAAAAGCTACTTGAAATCAGAAATTCAGAAAATTCATACCATTAAGGAACTCGCAGAATTGATATTAATAAATTTCAATAGCCTCGCTTCTAGTTTTCCTGAGGTTATAACAGGATGCTTATTATTTTTGACCCTTCCCGTTACAACCGCAACAGCTGAAAGAAGCTTTTCCAAACTAAAACTAATAAAAAACTATCTTCGGACTTCTTTGGGACAAGCTAATTTATCAGTATTATCAATAGAAAAAGAAGAACTTACAAAACTAAAATCTTCTTGTTCTATGGATGATATTATAAATACCTTTGCCGAAAGAAGAGCAAGAAAAGTACATTTTTACCCATTACATTTTTTTTTCTAATCGCTTCGTTAAGTTTTTGAATATGTATAGTTGATTTTGTTGTTTTTAAATATATTTTGTTTATGCTACTGTTTTTTTTTAACGAGCCCCCGAAGAAAGTTTGATACAGGGCCCCCACAGGACTAGTTACGCCACTGTGTTCAGTGTCAGCATGGCTATCTAAGAAGTAAGTCGATTGAAACCGAGGTGTATAGCTTTTTGCAAAAGCTCCTACACCGTCTCGAAAATAAACAAACCATAATAGGTATGTTAATTGACCTAACGAAAGCATTCGACTGTTTAAATTACGAAATCTTATTCAATAAACTAGAGAGATATGAAGTAAGAAGCTGTGCGCTGAAGTGGATTAAATCTTAAATCTACAAACTTAGTCAGAAAGTAAATGTAGCTCAGGATTTTATTAATTACTTATCCAACAGTGAATCCATTAAAGTAAGCATTCTTCAGGGCAGTGTATTGGCAGTAAATTGAACCATTTTAAGTTGTGACTCACTTTTCACACGTATTAAAAAGTAAATGGAACAAACCAGGTTAATATTAAATGAAAATAAAACAAACATAATGTTATTTAAAACTGCCCAATCCAATCTGCAGGCGCCAAGACTAAATCATTCAGACAATCAGCTTGCCGAGAATACAAAATTTCTAGGAATAATGATAGATGAACATCTGAAGTGGTTTTCACACATTTAAAATCTACTGGGAAAATTGAATAAAGTTAGCTGCATAATGCGTGTGCTGATGATTTATGTGAATTTGGAGGCAATGCGTATCGTATATTTTTCAAACTTTTACAGTTTATTAAGGTACGGTATTATATTTTGGGGTCAGAGTCAATATGTTAGTAGAATTTTCACTGCACTAAAAGGAACTCTCAAAATATTGTTTAATTTAGGTCATAGAGAATCATGTAGAACCATTTCTTAAAGGAATGTGAATTATGAAGCGATTATGTTCTTTTATAAAAACAAGCATTTCTTTAGTCACTTACAAGCACAATCTACTAGAACAAACAAATATAATTACCCAATACATAAACTTAGATTGTTTGAGAAAAGTTGCCATTACTCTTCAGTAACATTCTACAATAAACTTCTCAATGAGATTAAAAGTATCAATATACAACATATTTAAAAAAAAAAACCCATACTGCCTGAATCAATATTTGTATATGTGATCGTAGCGCATCAATAGTGTATATGTTGTACTAACTGAAAGTGATAACTTCTATTTTATATTGTACTTGCACCTTGTTTGGCAATATTTATTTTACTGTTGTACTGTAATAACAATATTTTGAAATACATTTATTCTTATGCACTAGAAAATGAAAAGTACCAACACAGCTATGCAAAAATTAAATTTTGCAACAAGTTAGGTTGGTACTTCATGTATATTGGCGACGTCGCCAATAAACACATTATTGGCAGTTGTTTAATGTTACTGTTCTTGATTTCCGCCATGGAGAACGTTCTAAATGATGTGACGAACCAACCACACACCTACGCAGTAAGATTCTTGACTACGATTTTCGTAATAAATTAAGTTTCGTAAGTACTACTTTTTGTGGCAAGAGTTGTTCGAGATGTCAAATAGTCTAATCTACGAGTAGATGGAGTATAGAATATGTGGCACATATAATTTTCAAAACATTGTCGAAAACAGACCACTTGTTGGGAAATGAAATCACCAATACCGGTGTTATAGGTTCTATGTAATTTGTATCCTAATTCATACATCGTCGGAGCTATTGTAAAATTTCAGTGTTCAATATTTTAAATCAGTCCTTAATGTTATTTAAACTTTCTAATCTGTTTTTAACTGTGATATTATTATGTCTAGTCCCACTTGCGCCGCATGTACCTGCGGTGCAAGTGGGACTAACCTAATCGTGGTTAAACAGTTAATCACGATTAAACGACTGAATAAGTCAAAATTCGGGAATATAAAAGTATTATAAATTTGTAATATACCAAATATATGTCTTTGATTAATATGTTATTGTGTAAACAATTTGCGAATAAACTATTGTGTTTTAAAGAAGTACTAACCGGTACTAACTACTCATTAAAGTTAATTGGCTGTGGTGCAAGTGGGCACTAATGTTTTAAATACTCATTTATTATATCTTCATCAGAAAAAATGTGATGATTTCTTCTTCCACCAAAAACAATTTTCGTTTAATTTGCTTCTTTCTTTCAAAATTTGTAGACGTACCCCACGATTTTGCCAGTTTTATGGCCTCTATTTTGACCACTTTTGCAATTAAAAACACTTTTCTCATGTTTTTTGAGAAAGCTTTCTATTTTGGGAAGTTTTTGAATTTTTTCAACGGCACCTTTTGCTTGTTTGCGCTTAGCAGCGCCTTCTTGAAACTACTCAAGTTAAAATGAATTATAATTCAATATACAACAAATGTTCAAACACAATTGAAAGTGATAAGTGCGTAAAACAGTAAATCCACTCTTAAAGCGGAAATTGTGTTTCTATTATAAATATTTACTTATTTATTTGTTTTTATTTTTACACTTTTGAGATATTGAAATTTTAAAGTTTAACATTACATCAAAAATCTTCTTCTATTCAATTCAATTCAATTCAATTTTATTGGTGCGTTAACATTATACAACATTTTACACAAGTCAAATTCATTAAATAGTTTAAACATTACGTGAATAAGTGTACAGTTAATAAAATTAAGAACCTAGCAAATGGTTGTACAGTAAAAAAAATATTAAATTTAAAATTAAAATTAAGACCAAGATTAAAATTAACATTAAAATTTAAGTTAAAATTAAAACCAAAATCCAATTCGAAATTAAAATTAAATATCAAAAAACGCGTAATTTAGCATGTTGAAATCAATGTAGAGCAACAAAAAAGTACAGTTGATAACAGTATATTATATTGCCAATCCGTCAATAATTTATATGCTTTTTCATAGTACGAGTACTTCCTGGATTTTGTTGGAAGTAAATTATCGCAGGCTTCTTTTGCCTTTTCCAGTATATCAGGTGGTGTTAACTGAATCTCACTGTCGCCGTAACTCACTCATTTTATAATTATACAGGAAATTATTTTGACTGGTTACGCGTATTATGTCAAAACTGACAACTGACCGACCAATGCTGACACGTTGCTATTTAATTTTCGCAATTATTTGTAGCTGCATTATGAAAATTTGAGTCATTATGATGGTCATAATGATTCAAATTTCTGAATCGTTATGAATGAATTATAACATGGCCGTAGAAAAAGATTATCACAGCACATCACGGCACACTTGACTCGACCTGTACTTGACGTATTCCTCAATGGAATAAAACGCATTAGATGTTAATTTTTTTTTTACTGTGGATTTAAATTGTTTGAATGGTAAATTTTTATGAAGCTCGGTAAATTATTGAAAAATTTAGCTCCATAGAAATTTACGCCACTTCTTGTCTTGTGTACTCGATGAAAACCGGCTCTAATGTTCTCTTTTATTCGTGTGTCGTGGTTGTGTATACTCTCGTGCGTATTATTCATGTTACAATGTGTTTTTACATGTAGCAAACAATGGAAAACATATAGACATGGGAGCGTTAATATACCATTATTCTTAAAAGCATTACGTATGTCTTCCCTGAAACCAAGGCCTGCGATAATTCTTATTATTTTTCGCTGCAGTCCGAAAATTCTTTCAGCATGTGGTGAATGTCCCCATGCTAATAACCCACAGGGGCGGCTCGTTATATAGAGCCAAGGAGCCATGGCACTGCCTATAGTTTCAAGCTCAGCAAGAATTTTTAATTAATCCTTAAAACTCTTTTTCGCCAGTTACTTTGGTCTAGGAAGAAAAATCGTTCTTTCTTTCTTCAAAAAAGGTGGGGGTATCTTGTAAAAGTGGCTCTACCATCAACATATTCCACGAGCCGCCACTGATAACCCATATGCTATATGAGCGACAAAAAGCCCATGGTACGAAACCCAAAGTGTGTCCGTATTTACAGACCCGGTCATGTTTCGAATCATCTATATTGTTTTGGATAGTTTTTTCGACAATTGATTAACATGAGTTTCCCATGACAGATTCGGCTCAATATGTATCCCTAGCATTTTAATACTTTCACAGTTGTTGATGCTTTCTGATTTCCGAAGTGTAAAGATCAATTGTTCCGTTTTATCCCTGTTGAGAGTTAATCGATTGGAGGCAAACCGATCGTAGACCCTCGATTGTGTATCGGACATATCTTGTTTGAGAATATTCAAGTCCTTGTGTCTACTGATTTGAGTTATGTCGTCGGCAAACATTATTAATCTCGAATCAGGTATGGCGTTGGGCAGATCGTTTATGTACAACAAAAATAATATTGGCCCCAGTACTGAGCCCTGTGGGACACAGAATTTGTTACGATCAACGGAAAAGTCTTGTAACCAAGTCGTGTGTTAATTGGCGATGAATGATCTCAACAATTAACGCACTCGCGAATCGCTATCATTAACACACTTCTTGGTTAAATAACTATTAATGCTTCTACAAGTGAGGTTGACTCAAATTCATTTATATTCAAATAAATGCGTTGTATTATGGGTATTTGGTAATAGATTTTTATATATTTTAGATATATCGATGTTTCCATACAAATTTGATATATTCCAGAACATAGATAGCAGCGCAAGTAGGTAGACTTTCTTTCTTAAACATCCCTCTGCAGCTGGCTTCAAATTTTAATTTGCATATAATGCGTAATGTACGTTTTTGTACCTTAAATATTGAGTCAATGTTTGAGTTATGTCCCCAAAAAATTTGGCAATATTTCAGGTTGGAGTAGATGTGTACATACTAGTAGTAAAAAATGTTCGTAATATTTGGGTTAGTATTCCTTGATAGTATTCTAAGACCATATGTCGCTTTACTTGATTTATTTATTTATTAGGTATTCTGTATGTTGTTTAAAACTGAGCTTATCATCTAATAAAATTCCTAACAATTTAGTATTGGCAGTGAAAGGATATGTAATATTATTGAATACAATATGTTGTAGAGTTAACGTGTTGTTACTCGCTTTGTAGTAAATGCAGTTTTTTTTTTTTCTGAATTTAATATTAGGCGGTTTTGATGAAACCACTCTTCGATTTTTGCATAAAAATATTTTTCGCATCTTATTAAATAATATAAACGTAGTTAAATTCGTTTTTGATTGAGAAAGTTGTCCATTATTCTACCTAATCATTTTCTCCACAGGTGACGTCCAATCAAATGATAGAGTTTTCATTGCCCAACAGGTGACGTCTGTTTTTTTGCCCAACAGTTTAGTTGTTACTATGGTTACGATTCGTTTTTTGTCAGCGAACTGCCGTAATTTCCAAATAGAAAAATTATTCGTTATAATTTAATACAAACAGAAAAATCTTTAGGTAATTATTTAATATGATGCGAAAAAGTATAGTATCAAACTCGTGAACAAGTTGGCCATTGCCACTCGGGCGAATTACAACACTCGCCTACGGCTTGTGTTGCAAACTTCACCCTCGTGGCAATGGCCAACTTTCTCACTCGTTTAATAATATACTATTCCCTTGTTGGCTATTTCAGCAGAGGTTGATCCATATATTATTATATTGGTGTCGTCTGCATAGCTAAGAAAGTTAGTTAGTTAGTTAGGGGATTGTATTATTTTTTGTGCTATCTTCGTTGGTAAATTTTGTTATCAATTCCCACGAAGCCTTTGATTTGTTACCAAAATTTGCAAGGTAAACTACATACTGCTTATTTTGTTCGTCCTTCAGTAGGGTAATATATTTATTTTTTTTCTTATTTTAACTGGTTTTTAAATTCTGAAAGTGAAGTAGATAAGGACTCTAATATTATCATACGATTCTTACAATCTTCGATTTCTACGTTAGTTACTTTCTGTTTTACTTTTTTCCCCGATATAAGTTTTTTTTACAGGAAAATATTTATTTAGGTACAATGTGAATGTATTTATAAGGGAATTGTATTTAGCATTAATATCGTTAGATAACATAAATGTTTCATTAAAGAGTTCTCCCTTCATATCTTTGCAAAATTCCTCAAGTGCAGTGTCCGAATAGTATATTCTGTAACAAGGTTAGAATCAGTGTTACCAAGTCAGCGGAAATTCCGCTAGATCTGGCGGATTTTGAATCCGAATTGTGGAATCGTTTTCGTTTTAGCGGCTGGCGCATTTTCTAGCGGAATTATGTTGGATTTTTGAATTGAATTTAAATTTAACTTTTATTTTCAAAAGATATAAAGAGTAAAAGCAGAAACGTAAAAGAGTAATTTAAAAAAAAATTCATAACTTACGGAAAAAGTGACACATTTTCAAAAACTAGAGTTAGTCTTAAAGGTAGATGAACACGTTTTAAAAAATCAAAGCTAGTTTTAAAGGTAGTCGTTCTGTTAATTTAATTAAGTATAAGAGGAACTCAATTTTGTTTTGTTTGTGTTCGAAAAAAATATTATTTTTCAAAAACTTGTAACTCACGCAAAATTGACTCATTTTCAAAAATCATAGTTAATTTTACAGATAAATGTATTATGATTGTATTATGGTTTTTAAGAAATTCAATCATAACAGTACTTTTTTTTCTATTTTTTTTCTTTGTTCAAATATTCGACAGCTTCAAAAAAATAATTTTCAAAAATTCATAACTAGCAAAAATTGACACATTTAAAAAAAACGTGGTTAAATCCAAATTCAGATGTTTTATAAATATATGTACTTAAACTTTTGAGAAATTCTATCATATCAGTATTTATTTTGTTGACAACTTGAAAAGTTAATTAAAAAATTCATACACCTAAAAATTAACACATTTTAAAAATCTAAATTAATTTTAAAGGTAGTCGTTTTGTGGATATATTATAATATTTGAAGAGCTCAATTTTGTTTTGTTTAAGAGTTACCTAAGATATTAAATTTTCAAAAATTGACCCATTTTCAAAAATCATAGTCAATTAGTCTTACGCCCGGTTTCTCCAACGAATCTTAAAATACGTCTTACTTAAGTACGTCTTATTTTTAAGTAGTTCCTAACTTTTTGTTCTGTTGCACCAAACAAATTTATACATATCTTAGGTAAGATTTCATTACACGTGGCAACGTTGCATTTTTGCGTCAATTTGATAGGCCGTCCTATGTCAAATTCATTTCTAACCTTCCAGTTGTTGAATTTTGTGTGGTTTAATAATGGCGAAAGTGCAAGCAAAGCGTGTTAAGCGTAAAAAGTGCGAAATTTATTAGCGTCGTTGGTATCGGTACACAACAACAAACAAATAGAAGTAAGAAGCATGGGATTCCATCACCCAGGAACTAAATACGTGCAGAGAGAGAAAGATTCCCTAAAAAAGTGGGCAAACATGAAGCATAGAATAAGGAAGAGTGTTGCAGAAAGTAAGAAAGAACTGTTTAAGACAGGTGGAGATACAGCTGAAGATGACGATTTTATGATCATTATTGAATGAGAAATCGGTGGTTGGGTTGTCGAATCCTTCGGATAGTAATGTGGATTATCTGCAATTTCTACTGCATCTACATCAAATGTAAATGCACATCACTTCTAATAGATTATTAGCCATTTCATGAATACTTCCAATAGCAGACATACGTTGTTGCAAATTGCTAATTTTATAGGTTAGAATCCGAATCTTAAGATGCCATTTTTGGCGTCTTACAATGTAAGACCTTATGACTAAGATCTGATTTATGGTTGGTGCAATACTTTAAGAACGTCTTAATTTTAAGATAGGTTTTATCTACATAAGATTCGTTGGAGAAACCGGGCGTTAGAGTTTTTAAGGAATTCAGTTATATCAGTTTTAATTCGTTTTTCTCTTTTTTCTTTGTTGAAATATTCGACAACTTAAAAAAATAATTTTCAAACATTCACAACTCACGCAAAAATTGACACATTTTCAAAAATCTTGGTTAATTCTAAATACAGATGTTTTGTAAATATATTATACACTTAAATTTGCAAGAAATTCTACTGTATCAGTATTTATTTTTTTATTTTTTTTGTCAAGTGTTCGAAACTTAAAAACTTAGAAAAATCATTTCAAAAAAATTAATAACACTCAAAAATGAACACATTTTCAAAAATCAAAGTTATTTTTAAAGGTAGTCGTTTTGTAGATATATTAAAATATTTGAGGAACTCAATTTTGTTTACGATTTTTGTTTTGTTTAAGTGCTCGACAACTGAAAATATTAATTTTCAAAAATTCATAAAAGCAAAAATTGACCCATTTTCAAAAATCATAGTTAATTTGAAAGATAAATGTATTAACATTATGGTTTTTAAGGAAGTAAATCAAACCGGTATTTTTTTTTCAAATATTCAAATATTTCACAACTTAAAAAAATCATTTTTAAAAATTTATCTTTTAACTCGAGCAGAAATTGACATATTTTCAACAATCAAAATTTATGGATATCTTGTGAGTATATTACAATTTTTGAGCAATTCCATCGAAAGTATTTATTTTCTTTTGATTTTTTTATTCAATTGTTCGACAACTTTTTTTTTTTTTTAAAGGAAGGATGGTTGATGGGAATTCGGGTTAAGGAAGTTCGAATGATAGTGGGAATTGGCGTAGCCATCTAGGGCATTCTGCCACAACCGATTGTTTGTAATAATCTTCATATATAGATATGAAAGGACAACCACTTAAACATCCATGGAGCCGCACGGCCATTTTTCATTCAGAAAAAGTGACCGCACGACCACGAGGCCTGAAGCAGGAACGCTACACACTAGGCCACCGTGGCCCCCGTTCGACACCTTAAAACGATAATTTTCGAAAATTCATACCTCATGGAGAAATGGCAAAAAAAAGTTAGTTTTGAAGATAGATATTTTGCAAAGATATTATATTTTTTAAGGAATTTTATTATAGCAGTATTTATTTTTTACATTTTCTTTTTTTTTTGTTCAAGTCGTCAAGAACCATAAATATTAATTTTCAAAAATTCATAACTCATATAAAAATTGAATACACTCAAATTTTTAAGGGATTTAATAACATATGCATTTATTTTTCTTTCGATGTTTCATACCTAATAATATTCAGTCCTAATTCGTACACCAAACTTTAAATTTAACTGCTGAACGTTATGTTAAAATAAGAAATGGCTTATAGTATTTCCAACAAGGATCACACATTTTTAACATTGAATTATCGTTTTGCATAGGAAATAGAGCTGAATATAGATGTTTTAATGGTTCATTATTATACAAGTTTAATAAGAGGCTATATTGTGGCACGAATGGGATTGGAGCATGACTCGCGCAGCGAGGAGTGCTCCAATGTAACGCCTCTTATTAAACAAGTATGATAAACTATATTTTCCACCTTGGTTTTAGTTAGGGATTTATTTCTAAAATAAAATATATACTTAGAAGATGTGAGTTTTATTTGCAACATGTGGCGAGATTCTGCCCAGAGGTAGAGGGGGTAAGAAAAATAAAAGTGAAAACTAGTATAAATAAAAATAACTACCACATTCTAAAATGTCTAAACCTTCACAATTTACCTGATTTATATTTTTGAAATAGCCCCTTGTTCTGCAATTAATTCCTAAAGTTGAACATTTTCTTATTGTGAGCGGTTTGCGAAAAATGTACATTGTCTTAACAACGGATTACTTCGTTCTCGTTTCATCAAGTACTATCATTTTAATATACATTATTAACATTGTATTGATGCTTTATTTGGATTTAATATCATTTGAATAGACTATTAGAACAAAAGTTACGAACGCTTTAAAAAATTACTTTTTAATTTTTAACTTTAACAAGACCCAAATTAAGTATATCAAAACGTAGCAATTAGCGAACTCCACCAAAAAATAGCCCAAAGTGTTGTCTACCTACGTTGTAAAAATTATTCCCATATCGAACCAATTAAGAGTTTTAGAATTGATTTAGTTCCGCGAGACAGTTTAAATCTGACCGCAAGCGAGGCCCAAAAATTCAATTTATTTTTTCCCAATTAATCGAATGCTATCATTTCGATGTCTATTATTAACATTGTATTGGGGTTTTAGGTTTTATTTGATGTTAATTTCATTGTAATAGACATATTAGGAAAAAAGTTAGGAGTAGTTGAAAATAATACATTTTTATTTTCAAATTTTACAAGACTCGCTTGAAGTATATTAAAACGTAACAATTAAAGAATATCATAAAAAAATAGCCCAAGGTTTTCTCTACCCATTCTGTAAAAGTTATATCCATATCGAACCAACTAACAGTTTTCAAATTTATTTAGTTCCCCGAGTCAGTTTACATTTAACCGCACCATTTCGAACGCATAACATTTTTATGTCACTGTAATATTTATTAGTTAACTCTTAACTAACTATATAGTTATTATATTTATAATTTTTGTAAATAATATCAACAAATAATTCACTTGTAGTTATTAGTTTAATCTAAATTAAAATCAATTTAATGGGTTGGTTAGAAAAATTAAGTTATTATTATTGAGCTTACATTTGATGTACAACATGTTTAAAATGAAATTTAATGTAAACGCTCCAAACGACCGCGGCAAACTAAAGTTTGGCTTCAAACATTTTTGCTATACCTTATGCGAGAAATAGGAAGAGCTATGGAATGCGCGTGGAATGTGCCGATGGTCGTTACCAGTGGCGCAGCATCAATTCAGTAATATTATCGTTTTAATTATTAATAAAATCTCTTTTCAGTATTTTTTTGAATATCACAATATATAATTAAACTTAAAACATATTTAAATATGTTTATGGTTTAAATTATTTGTAAATAATGGGCATAAACGACAAACTTTATAATTCCCGTTTCGAAAGACGTCTACGTTCATGGAAAAGCGGAGCGATAACTTTTGGTTGAGTGGTACAGCGGTCGGGCCATGTGTTCAGCGAGATATGAACGAACCATCACAAAAAATATATTGGTCCACAGCTTATACCCTCGAACACACGGTAAACAGAGCGGCCCATTGAAAATAACAAACTTATTTTCTATTTCATCGCTGCGCTCACCATTTTAAAGGCGCATACTATTTACATTCTTTAAATTCCATAGCTCTCTGTATATAACCGATAGACTATAGTATTGGAAATCATCATTGGGTAGAAAAAAAAAAGGAATATGCCAGTCAAGTGACACATGACGATTTTATTGCAACCACTTACACCACTGAAGATAACCAGATGTCTACCCTCTGGTGTTAATTGCGACGGGGTAAATTTCACTTGATTTATTAGCATATTTTAGAAAACAACTATTAACTGCATAAATTATATTATCCGCAAAAAACTTCATATGCAGATAACTTCTACGGGAAGATATTACCGATTTATATTATAGAAAAATATTTTCTTAAATAAAAATGCAACTACATTGCTACTTAAGGGTTGCAATTTAAATAATACACAAATAACAGAAATATAAAATTGTAGTAAAATTTGAAAACACACGCAAACCTAACTACCTACGCACTAATGCTCCACTCAGATGTAACTGTCTCGCGGAACTAAATCAATTCTAAAACTCTTAATTGGTTCGATATGGGAATAATTTTTACAAGGTGGATAGAGAAAACCTTGGGCTATTTTTTGATGAAATTCGCTAATTGCTACGTTTTAATATACTTAATTTGGGTCTTGTTAAAGTTAAAAATTAAAAACTAAAATGTAATTTTTTAAAGCGTTCGTAACTTTTTTTCTAATAAGTCTATTAAAATGAAATCAACACCAAATAAAGCACTAATACAATGTTAATAATGTGTATCAAAGTGATAGTACTTGATAAAACGAGAACGAAGTAATCCGTTGTTAAGACAATGTACATTTTTCGCGCACCGCTCACAACAAGAAAATGTTCAACTTTAGGAATTAATTGCAGAACAAGGGATTATTGCAAAAATATAAATATAAATTGTGAAGGTTTAGATATTTTAGAATCCGTTAGATTTCATTTTTATTTTTCTTACCCCCTCTACCTCTGGGCAGAATCTCGCGTTTTGACACACTGTGCGGCATACGTACAGAGCGTTTTTCTTTAATTATAGCTGTGGTCATAGGAATTTACATGTACATTTTACCACGTTTTAACATTGATTGAATTAGCTGCAAAGTTTTTGAAATCTGCGTAAATATGTTTAGTTAATGTTTTTTTGATTTATTGAAGTAATAAAACTAAAAAATTACACAATGTAAACATAAATATTTATTAAAGAAATTGTTCAAAATGCTTTCCTTCCATTGCTAAACAATAACCCAACCGATCATAAAAATGTCTTTGAGTATTTTGCAACTCTCTCACTGTGATGGAGTTGCAAGCTTCTGTAATTCTTATCTTTAACTCCTTGAGATTTTCTTATCTCTATCTTGGAAAATGTTCGTACATTTTAAGCACTGTAGTCTTACTAGGAATAGGACGATTTGGATGTGCCGCAGCGAAGTTGTCCGCAATTTATCGACTTTATGTATGCTGTTACAATTTCTGCTCGTTCTTCAATGGTATAAACTAGTGCTGGGAATTTTTATGATTTGAGTATTCGAATATTCGTTCAAGAATTGATTCGAATACTCGTATTATTCGAATATTCGAATAATTCGAGTATTCGAGTATTTGAGTATTCGAATACTCGAATTATTCGAATAATTCGAATATTTGCATATATTCGAGTATTCGAATAGTTAGAATATTCGAATATTTTGAATATTCAAATATATTCGAATATTCGAATAGTTCGAGTATTAATTTCCAGCATACGTATTTTTTGATAATAATATCGTACTAGGGCTGCGAATCGAAAACGAATAAATCTACAGGTAATTATAATAAATATTCAAATAGTAGACTACCAATAAACGTTATAACGTTTAAAATATTCGAAAAATCTTAAGATAACAAATGTTCATAATTAAATTTTCAATAAATTATGTTTATAGCATTTTTTTCTAGAACACACGGTAATGTCTGAAAAATGTACACTTCTTTTTGTTTTTTTTTAGAAATACCTCAAAAATTATTTGTTTTATAAGCAAAACATAAGAATAAAATACATATGTTTAGAATTAAATTTCTTATAAATGACCATTTTCTTTGTAAGAGATGCGGTAGTGTCGGTACGCTCTTGTTGTTTTTTGTTTGTTTTTGTAAAATGTTTTAAATTTCATTACTTTTATGAGAAAAATATAAGAACACAGATGTGTTTAGAACTAATTTTCATACAAATTATTTCTATATCATTTTTGCTGGGGCACACGGTAATGTGTGTTATTAATTATTTGTGTTATTAATTTCAACTTTAAAAGCAAAAATAAAGAATTCTAACATGTTTACATCCTCCTCATAATGAACATTTCGTAGAAAAATGTTTGATTCATTGATAAAAACAAAAAAATGTTTCAAATTTGCACGACAACAAAAGTTAACATGGGGTACAATTTTTACCATGTAAATCCCTAGGGCCACACTTAAATAAAATGCACTATAAAATGATCGATAAAACAAAGAGCTTTATTAATTTAAAAAAAATAATGTTTTTTTACAATGTGGTTCCAAGCAAATTAATAATCTCATTCTGAATCGTTGGTCTTAAATAATTTAAGTCGCCCTTTGGCTTTAAAATAAGTTCTTTTAAGCAGGCTCATAATAAGATAATAGGTGTAAAATTGACATGAAATTTCCAGATTTGAAATCATGGCCTCTTAAAGGTAAATTGATGAAATGAAGCTAAAGTAATTATAACGTTAATTAGAGGGTGCAGTACATTTCACAAAGCAATTTTGCTATTGATTTCACGTTCAAAATAAATATCAATTGTGTTTTTCTGAAACCAATTAATATAAGATGGAGCCGAGCTAATATGCTGCTGATATTTTTCATGGTCAATAATATTTTGTGTGAAATTGTTTCTAACGGAAACACCATTAAAGGAGGAGTGCGATTTGGTTTGATAATGTGGTAACAAACAAAAATGGCCCAAAATTGACATTTTTCAACATCTTCGTTTTGAATTTCTTCTATTCGTGGAGACTCTAATAGACCATGTACTCAAGCATATAATTTGCAGGTTCTTTTTAAAAGTATTATAAGTTCATAACTAAAGGTGGCTTTACATTGTATGATGTCATTTGACATGTCATATGATTTTATCACGTATAAAATAACACAGACGGCTTAGCTTATGATTTTTACGATATTGAGTTAACACTCAATGACAGTGATGGCAAACCTTTTGAGCTCGGTGTGTCAAAATTTTGAAAAATCGAAACATAATTTTCGTGGCGTGTCACACATCACGAAAGTAAAGACAAAAAATAGAAATATTTATAATTTTTGTATTAAATAATTATAATTTTGTTAATTAGTACTACTAATTATTATTAACGGAAGTAATATTATTATTAATAACTGGCCGTTATAAAAGACAAATATTTGAATTATGAATTTTTTTGTCGTTTTGTCGCGTAGCGCGATGACATACATTTAAGTTATGTTTACTCTTTGAAGTTATGCTATTAGTAAAGTGGGATTATAAGAGATATTAAAACGTGACCAAGGGTGAATCACGTTTGAGGGCCACTGCAATGTGTCTTTAAGTAATATTACGCCGAAGAGAATTATGCCCAGTAGAAAAAAGATAAAGAAAAGAAGGTTTTGGGCATAGCAGTCGCCTCTGCGACAAGATTGTGAACGAGGCATGTCAAATTTAGGATTAAATGTTGCGATTTCAGTCAATTCTTTACTCCGTCGATAACGTAGTTCAATGACCTTCCTTATGACTACTATAGTTTTGTATGATAAATCAAACAGTGTGAACATAAAAATTGCGGCTATGACAAAATCATATAATAAAGTCATGTGATAAATCATACAATGTAAAGCCACCTTTACGTATTATGAGTAATATCATTGATGATACGATAAAAATATTGTTGATTTGTAACTAATTAACTGTGAGTAACTAAGGTGTATTAGAGTTATTGTAATCGTATGATCCTAATAATTAGATTCGAATAGTCTAAGATACATAGATTATTTGTCTTGTTAAGTTGAAGATAGCGTGTTTTCCGCTACAAATAATTCCACTGTCAATACTCCTGCTTTCTAAATTCTAAGAATCCCAAATCTAAAGCAATCAATTTTATGACAATGCTGCAACATATCCAATTAATAACTAAAAATGTTACATTTATAATTAACAATTATTATTATTATGTTTAGTAAATGGGAATAAACCATTGGTATAATAAATTGTAATTCATCTAAATGATCTACTTTTTTGACGAACATCGTACGTCACTTGTCAAATTTTTATAATTTTACCAATTAAGATTCTGAATACTAATTTGCCATTTAAAATTTCCGGATTGCTTTTATTTTTTATATACCACCCGTGGTCTCAATTTGATATATTTGTGAAATTGTCTAAGACGTTGAGTGACGTCAATGTCATTACTTGGTCTAGACAAGACAGCAAAAAGCGTTTCTATTGTAATACTAATGAGAGAACGTTTCGGAGGTAATCATTGTCAATATGTGTTAAGTGAAAGCAAAAAAAAAACAGCATTGAATTATTTTGATGAGTTTCTTGCAAAAACTGAAACCCGACATTTCAATGTGATGCAAACGTATGTACCTTGGTTGCATAACGGAAATTTAATTTTGCTTTCTAAATATAAGAACCAATATGTTGCTTTAATTATTTTCAAATCTACTATTAAAATACGCAAACAATAATACAATGGTCATATCAGGAAAAAAATAAAAAAACATAATATAATAAATAATAAATTTAATTAAAACACTTACTATCCATGGTAATGGCCGCAACCATCCTTTTGAAGAATAAAAACATTTAATGACCAAATTTAAGCATATAATCGGAGATAATTTATATTACCTGAATGTAAAGTTCCCTTACAAAGACTACAAAAACAATTTTTTTATCCTGGCTAATACTACGACAAATATTAAATTAAACAACAACAAATTTGCATGTTAAAATAGCAGCGCTGGGTCAAATGTAAACATAAAACAATTTTTTTGGCCTCGAATTTCAAACTTTTTTGTGCCAAATATAATGGGACAATATTCCCAGAGAAATTTCAAGATTATGATGCTTTCCAGTCGTGGTGTAAAACTTCTGGATCTGGATCTAGATTGTTACGATAGGAGGGCAGAGAAGTCCGCTGCAATGGGCCCTTATGTACGTCCTCCCATCTGAGTCCTCACTTAGCGATGTCGTCCAGCGATTGACGAACGCCAGGACTGCACCAAAAGGGACTATTTGGATGTCTGCTGTTTATAGACATCCCTCTCCCAGTATGGATTATCTTATTGAGGAGATAGCCGTTCACTCCAGGAGTACGTGTTCAGCATTCTCCTCCAGCTTCACACCCTCTACAGATGGAACTTGGGCAGAGGCCCATTCTGTTTAGGTGCATTCTAAGATTACAGTCTCCAGTCAACAGTCCCACAATCTTTCGTGCAGTATCTGGCAGTTTTTGGGTGCATCGAAACAAAGTATTTCGCCAACCTGTAGCCAAGCTAGTTGTTCTATCGGCCTTGGTGATGTTCAGCCGATGTATCTTTTAGTAAGGATATTATATCTGACAGAGAGGGTGGCAGTCCAGGTTCCGGCCCGCAAGTGGGGCGTCTGGAAGCCTTTCTTGCCAGCTTGTCTGTTATCTTGTTCCCTTTACTTTATCAGGGCTACGCAGCATGCCATCGTTAGTTCTGAGGTGATTTTACAGTTTTTAATTGCTGATATTGCTGCTCTGCAATCTGTGATGATATGTATAGTTTTACCTTTGATATTTCTATCAGCGATTTCTCTTGCTGCATGTAGTGTACCTACGAGTTCCACCGTAGTGGGGGTACTCATTGATACATCAAGTGCAGTACTCTTTTTTAGGGATAGGTTTTTGCAGTATATGTCAACTCCGGCCCCCGTTTTCGTTAACGATCCATCTGTATATACCGGGTGACCCAGGGATCTGTAAAAGCCCCATAACTTATTTGCTATTTGAGATATCGACTTCTAGTTTTCTTGAACTGGCACCCACACTTATTCTACATATTTTAAAAATATGTATGTTTTTGTACAGGGTGTCCCAATATACATAACAGAACAAAGTTATGATTTTTTAAATGGAACACCCTGTATTTTATACTTTATTTTCAACCCTCTTGAGAAGCTGATAAAAAGAGTATAAGATAGTATGGGTCTATAATGGACGATTGGTTAGTTATGGGCACATTTGTGGCAAAAACAAGGACACATTGAAAAAATTGCAGAAGCGCTCCTAACAAATCCAGCGTCATTTTTTATACACTAAAGAATTTTCCACATCATGAAGAATAATATAAATCGGCTTTGGTTCTTTTTTGTTCATACTGCTATACAGGGTGTCAACATTCGCAAAATATTATATAACTATTTTTTTTCAAATGGAACACCCTATATATCTTGCCACCAATGCATGGAATTTTCAATAAGCTTTCCAATGATGTACAATTTGTATAATGAAATATTAAGAATTCTTGAGATTTATCCATAAAAACATTTTTCTTTTGTCACCTCCTGCTCATTTTTGGATTTTCAGCCAAAACTATGCATTTTATGAAAAAATAATAAGAGACCACAGTTGTAGAGCGGAAATTTTTCGATCGATATAGGTCTTTCGACTGTTCCAATAATGCGCGCATTACCCGCCAGAGTGCGCAAAATCGTGACCGTATATGAATTTTTGCGTTTTTCTCAAATTTTTTGTTAATTAATTGCACTATACATTATTTTCCACGTCCTCTAGGAGAAAAACGGGTAATTATTGAATTATTGAAATGACCGACATCCATTGAAAATATTCCGCTCTACAACTCTTAAAAAATGCAATTTTTGCCAAAAATGCATAATTTTCGCTAAAAATGCAAAGAACCATTGAAAAACGCAAAAATTGATACATTTATTTTCAATTTGCATTTTTAAGGAAAACTGCATTTTTTGCAGAAATTGCTTCTATTAAGAGTTGTAGAGCAAAACATTTTCAATCGATATGGGCCATTTTAATTTCCCTATAATTTCCCGTTTTTCCGCTAGAGGGTGCGGAATATAAAGTATAGTGCAATTTATTAATAAAAATTTGAAAAGAAAACGCTAAAATGCATATACCGTCACGATTATGCGCTCTCTGGCGGGCAATTCACGCATTATCTTAAAAGTTGAAAGACCTATATCGATCGGAAATTTTTCACTCTACAACTTTGGTCTCTTATAATTTTTCCTGAAAATGCATAGTTTTGGCTGAAAATCCAAAAATCAGCAGAAGGTCGCAAAAGAAATATGTTTTTATTGATAAATTTCAAGAATCCTTAATATTTTGTTATACAAACTGTACATCATTGAAAACCTTATTAAAAATGCCATAGATTGGTGGTAACTTATATAGGGTGTTCCATTTGAAAAAAAAATGTTATCCATTGTTTTGCGTATGTTGACACCCTGTATAGCACTATGAATAAAAGAGAACCAAAGCTGATGTGTATTATTCTTTAGGATGTGGGAAATTTTCTAGTGTATAAATAATGATGCTATCTTTGCTAGGAATGCTTCTGCAATGTTTTCAATGTGTACATGTTTTTGCTACAAATTTGCCCATACTAACCAACCGTCTATAATAGACCCATACTATCTTATACTATTTTCATCAGCTTGTTAAGAGGGTTGAAAATAAAGTATAAAATACAGGGTGTTCCATTTAAAAAAACATAACTTTCTTCTGTTATGTATATTGGGACACCCTGTACAAAAACATACATATTTTAAAAATATGTAGAATAAGTGTGGGTACCAGTTCAAGAAAACTAGAAGTCGATATCTCAAATAGCAAATAATTTATGGGGCTTTTACAGATCCCTGGGTCACCCGGTATATACGGATGTTATCCTGTTTGCTACCTTCGCCTGAATCTACGTGCTTCAGGTTTACTTGGAGCTTTCTGTTAAATATGTTTTTTTGGAGGGATTGTGTCTACCGGCATTTCAATCTTTGGGTTCCATTTCATGGAAACCTCCAGAATTTTTCGGTGTTCGCCTACTCCATTGTTTACGAGCCACATATTTGCTGCTCGTAGTCTAATGGCCGCTTCTGCCGCTCTCTCTTTGATGTGTATGTCTAGCGGGGGCAGACATAACAGCGCTTCCATTGCTGCTGCTGGTGTTGTTCTCATAGCTCCCGTGACGCTCAGAAGGGCATTCCTTTGAACGTGGTCTAGGAGCCTGACAGCAGTTTTTAGAGTAATTCTGGGCCACCATATTACTGATGCATATGTCAGCATAGGTCGAATGGCCGTGTAGATCCATAGGACTACCTTTAGAGATAGTCCCCATGTTTTCCCCATGGCTCGTTTGCATTGCCAGAGGGCTATGCATGCTTTTTTAGATCTCTGTTCTAGATGGGTATTCCATTTCAGCTTGCTACAACGTGTCAACGTAAGTATGCAACATATGGGACACTTTTTTATTATAAATTTCTCAGAAAATTGTATTCTTTATAAAAGTTGGTGCTTTATCTTAAATATACAAAAAAGACAAAACAAATGACATACGGTTTTAATCAACAAAATAAAATAATTTCTTTGAAATTAACAACCTTAACGATGTTATTAATTAAATAACAATCACTCGATGTGATCCCGTTCCCTCTCAATACATAAATTTGTTCTTCTGTTAAAATCCCTGATTTTCAAGAATATTGGGATGATTATCTTACACCATTACGAATTTTATTTTCAAAATCCTCTAAATTTCCAAAATTCCTCTCCGAATAAACTCTGTTTTTTAACCACCCTCATAAAAAGTAATCAAGTGGATTTAGATCGGGTGAGCGAGCAGGCCATGAAAATCTTGAATGTTTTCGAATCAATTTCTCTTTAAATTGTTCATTTAAATATTCAACTACGACACGAGCACTATGTGCAGGTGCCCCATCCTGCATAAACCTAAGAGAATTTCTTGTAGCCAAAGGTAACATGTCAAATTCATTTTTCAATTCCATATTTAAAAATTCTAAATATATTTCTGAATTTAAACTCTTCCTAAATATGTAGAGCCCTATAATATTTCTGTTCAAAATTCCACATCAAACATTTATTTTTCCAGAATATTGATTTTAGCAGTTAATTCGGAATGTTGGATTTTCTGTTGACCACCAACGACTGTTTTGTGATGAAACTACACCATTCGTAGTAAATGTAACTTCATTCGTAAACAGGATCTTCTTAGGAAATGTTCTATCAATTTATATTTCACCTTGTACCATGAAACAAAATTCAGAACGTTTGTCGTAATCATGTTCTTGGAAAGTTTGAACATATCTTGGTTTAAATGCTTTAAACTTATTCGCCGCTAGTACCTTATGTACTGTTGACTTTCCCAATCCTAAACTTCTGGTGCATTTTCTAACAGATATTTGAGGATTTTCAATCATGCTTTGCGCTGACGTGTGTGTGTGTGACGCTTTCGTGAATCGTTCGATGATAAATATTGGTTTTACTAGTGCTCCAAGCTATTAATTATTCCAGTAACCTTACCTAACTAGTGCTTTTCTGCCCTACTGCTTTGTGTACTTAAGGAAAGTTCTCTGGAATCGTGTAAGTAAAGTGATCAAATATCACCCAGGCCGTGCTCGTTTTCTACCGGCGCACAGTATACGATTTGCCCAAACTAGAGGGACAAAAGTCGATATGAGATTTAAAGGTTTTTAAATGACCTAAATTGATTATTTACATAATATGTGATGATGTGGTAGCAAATAAAATATATTTATGTTAACTGCAAAACATTTATTCTCATTTTAATAGTGATGTTATATCACTATAGTGTTTTAAATTGCTTTTTTTAGGTAATTTTCTTAACAAGGAAATAAAAGGATCGGATGACACAAGCAAATACTTAAGTAAATCTAAGTTTGTGCGAACCCGAGATGTTTTCAATGTGTGGCCCAGTCTTACTTTGCGTATTTCTTTATTTTTGGCCTCCGAAGCCTCTTCGGACATTTGTCCTATTGGAATGACAGAATGTCTCATTATCTCTGCTCCATGAACTAATATCTTATGTAATGTAGTAGGCATATTATACCACGGGTTCAAAGTGAGATATAAGTCTCGCGTTTTTGAACAATAGATGTTGAATTTATCCGGGTCTATTTCATAGCCAGACGCTATGGCTGCAAGAACTGTACGAAGATGGGAGAGCAGATTTTCATCGAGGCCGGTGATACGAGCAGTTTCTTTGTACTTATGAAAAAATGTTCTTGCGGTGTTTCCGTCATTGCTTGTTCCAAAACCCGGCTTAACTTTGTCTACAATTAGACCGATTTCTTTAAATTTGGCCTTAATTTCTTCCTTCTGCTTTTTAAAATGTTTTTTATTTTCCTCTCCTCTGACTTGCCACTGGCATATATTCATTCGGTACGTGATATTTAGTAGGCATTCCATTGTGCGGATATAAGCATGGAGGCTAGATATCCCAAACCTATACATAGTTTCATTAGGCTCTCTTGCAATTGTTATGGAATTCATCTCTTTAGATGTAGCTTTACAGATGTAACATGTTTGAGTGGACTTATTTTCGGAGAGCACGTTACATACTTTGCCATCTATCATCGACAAAATCATATCGTGTTTTATAGTCATATCAACTCCATCTATTTGTACAACAGTAGGCACTAAAAGTCGAATTTTTTTCTCGATAGCTTCACATTGTTGTTTTATCAACGACTGTGTTTCTTTTTTATATAAAAACTTTATAGTTCTGCAGAATCTTGGTGAAGATGGGCGTGGGTTTTCCCAAATTATTATCTTAGTGGCATCATCATTATCTCTCACAAGTCTTAGTGGCACCAACGATACCACAAATATATATTCATCTGTATCGTTGGAACTTTCAAATGGCTGCTTGTATAAGCTATGGCCAGAAGAGCCGTCACATCCCCACTTGTAAATCATTGTGTAATTCGAGCCGTTTACGTCAGCTTTTAATACTTCTCCGAGAATATTTTTACATATTCTTGTTGCGGTATGAGTCAAAAGATCTTGTAGCTCAACTTCAGCATATGTGTCTGTTAGAGTGAATTTTTGCACAGGAGGGTAACACTGTTCTTTCACTTTTGCTACTTGATCATAGCATGGGTAAAGATGGAATCCTCTTTCATTTGCCTCCTGTTGAATATTCTTATATGTTTGCACAGTAAAATCATTAGAAATAAACAAAGCCAAAGCTTCTTCCGGGGTGTAAGGCCGTTGTTCTGTTTTTGCTTGTATTCTTCTCCTAGCTTTTTTATATCCGGTACCTCGTCTCGGTGAAGCTGTAGAAATTTCCTGAATCAAACTAGCAGCGTCACGTTTCCCAGTGGCTCGCACACTAGATTGGGCCGCAAAAGATAGCTGTTCAACGTCATACTCTTGCAACAAATGCTGAATTTTACGCTTTCTCGTTTTCGTAGAACTGTCTTTAAAATTTTTTTTTGGTCTTCCAATACTGGAACTCGGTTTTGGGGACAGTTCATGGAACATTGTAAGCACCAATTCTTCATTTAACCATTCTTCGTTGGCATTTAAAAATAAATCTAAACGTCTCTTTTTGCGAAGCCATTTAAGACGAATTTTCTCGCATTCATTTTTCAAAAATGCCTTTAGGAGCTTCTCCTGGTCTTGTGGAAGGATCAAATTAACGAATTTTGTCTTCACAAACTCCAAAACTTGTTCTAATCTGCCATTGGGTGGGGTAGAACGCCAAAATTCAAATAGCGATTTTCGTAGAATTCGGGCACCTATAACAAAAAAAATAAGAAATAGTTAGAATCGCAAGAAGTCGCACAACCAATGTTTTTAACAAACATATACGATAAGAGAATACGTTAAAAGCTTGATCACGCCTTGACTCATCTTGACTATCTACTTTAGGACTTTGTGAATTTATCTATAACATATTTTTTGTTGTTCTATGAAAGGTAAATTTCAAGACAATATAACGAAGTCTTCAAAAATATTTTAGTGGATTAATATCAAGTTATATATAGGTATTTACCTCGAATTGAAGAATCCATCACTGAAAAGTTCTTGAAATCGCACAAAAAAGAGAAACACATGCAGACACACCAACGTTTACGGTCGCACTGACCGAGCGGGCGGCGACCTGAATTCGACATGGTAAGTAATTATTGTTATTGAGGGGACCGCGGCGCAATAACTGTTTCTGAATGCATTATCAGTTGTAGGTTTCGTCCAAGAATGTAATAATATTATGAAAACTATGTGTTTTAACAATATAATTTGAGACGTTTGTCTCCCTAGTTAGGGCAAATCGTACACTGTGCGGCGGGCGCTAGTTTTGTGTTAAAATTTTAACTCCTATCAGTGGCACATCATAAATCTGGGCAACCTTCACTTAATATTTCTCTCCTTAACCGTGGTCTTCCAGTTTGTTTTGGTTAGTCACCCTGATAGGCCCGTGGGTGTGAAGCGAGTGTCCACGTTTATATTTGTTCGCCTATCACTTGCGGTCAGTGCCAATTGGTTATTCCTCTTAGGAATATATCCTCGTCAATAAAATGTTCAGAAAGATGTGCTAGTTGGTTTCATGCTAAATGTGTTAACTTATCAGATAACGACTTATTAACTTACCGCTCTGAAGATGAGAATAATAGTGGTCCTAAATCGATTTGCCCTAAATGTGATATTCCCACCACATCGTTAATTAAATCTCTTTTTTGTTCAGAATTCGGTGCATTCAAGGAGGAAATTAATTCAAATATTTCTCTGATTATGGAAAATATGCAAATTATGAGCAGTAAAATTGTTAATCTAGACGAAAACAAATTATTAAGAACCGAAATTGAAAATTTAAAAAATAAACCGAATGAAGATAATGTTCTTTGTGAAGTTATTGATAGACAGGCACGCCTAAATAATTTAATAATATATAATGTTCCTGAATCTAATGCAACGGATAATGAGTCTAGAAAAAAACATGATTTAGACGAGTATATAAACAATTGTACGATTGGGGCGCAAAAAGAATAAATGTCTCCCATTAAAACTAGTATTCGAAAATCGACAAGCTGTTTCAAATATATTAAAATATCGCAAGAAATTGAAACAATTGTTTCCTACTTTCAATATTAAAGCAGACTCCCATCGTCAAGAATTAAAGAATCTGAATTCTGAATTATCGATTCGTAAAAATAATGGTGAGACTAATGCTTATATAAGATATTCCAACAATCGTCCTGTTATAATATCCGATCGACCTTCTGACGACTTACCATGCCCAAAGAATCATCTCACAAAAAACTAAGAGTTTACTATCATAATGTTGGAGGTATGAAAACAAAACTGGTCGACTTAATGCATAATATAAATTGTTCATCTTATGATTTAATTATTTTAATAGAGACCTGGCTGGATGATTCCATTAATAACAGTGAATTGGGATTAGAAAATTATATCATTTATAGGCAAGATCGTACAACGGACACAAGTTCAAAAACTGAAGGTGGTGGTGTTCTAATCGTCGTTAAAAAATATATAAATTCGTACAGAATTAATTTACAGACAATTTTGAATGAAGAATTATTTATTAGAGTTAACAAATGCTCCATTATTGCGGCTTTATATATTCCAACTTCTTCCAATCTTATTTCTTATAAAAATCACTGAGTTTCTGTTAATAGTATTCTGCAATCTTATTGTAATGATTCAGTCCTTCTATGTGGAGACTAGTGATGGGCATAATCGAATGATTTCAATAATCGAATGTTTACTATTCGAATTAATCTGAAAATCGATTATTCATTCGAATGATAATTCGAGTGATCATTCGAATGATCATTCAAATGATCTGAAAATCGATTATTTATTCGAATGATCATTCGAATGATTATTCGAGTGATCATTCGAATGATATGAAAATCGATTATTCATTCAAATGGTCATTCAAATAAAAGTTCGACTAATAATTCGAATGATCGTGAATCGAGTATTTTTATTTTTCAAGTGGTATAGACATATCGAAATACTCAAATTATCGTGACTTAAATACTAAAAATAGAACTCCGGTTATTTTGCTTAAAATCGTTCATAAATACTTGTGTTCTGATTTCAGAAATATATCATAATAAAATTATAATTTAGAATATATTGTAGACAATATCGGAGTACTTCGCTGTAATGTTTCGTGGGAAAGATATCTTATTAATACGCTACGTAAAGTTTTGAATAATATATATTCGAGTACAAATTGGTATGACATTCAAAAGGTCATTCAGATTATCCCAATAGCCAGTTTTCGAATTGTTCATTTGAGTACCGATCACTCGAATAAATCATTCGAATGATCATTTGAATGCCAATCGAATGATCATTCGAATGCTCATTTGAATGATCATTCGAGTACCGATCATTCGAATGATCATTCGAATGACCATTCGAATTATCACTCGAATAGCGATCATTCGAATGATCATTCGAATTAAAAAATAAATTCTGAAGATAATCGATTATTTTGATAATCGAATGAATCGATTATCGTCATTCGAATGATCCCATCACTAGTGGAGACTATAATTTACCCTCTGCTTGCTGGTCAGTCAATTCAAATTATGTAATATCTCCTACGTATTGGAGACTGGTTCACAGGTTGATCAACAACACGGACTTTTCAAAGGCGTTCGACCGTGTAGATCATGGGATCCTTATATCAAAACTTACTGGGCTAGGTTTTAATAGCAGATTAATTGATTGGGTTCATAGTTATCTAAGGGATAGAGCACAGTATGTCAAGATTGAAAATCATGTATCTAAGGCAATCTGTGTAACCGCCGGTATGCCGCAGGGTTCTCACTGTGGACCCCTGCTATTTTCATTATTTATTAATGATATTTCATCTATCTTAGCTTCATGTAGATTTGTTATGTACGCTGATGACCTTAAGATTTTTAAATCAATCAAAAGCATTACTGACTGTGTTGCTTTACAGATAGATCTTACTTCCCTGTCAGAGTGGTCTGAACTTAATCAATTAAACCTTAATATTCAAAAATATTTTAAAATCACCTTTTCGCGCAAAAAAACTAGTATCAATTTGAATTATTGTATAAACGATGATGTATTAGATGACATTTCTTGTATTAAGGATCTTGGAGTTTTGTTTGATAAGAAATTAACATTTAGACCTCACATTAACTTAATTATAAGTAAAGCTTGTAAAACTCTAGGATTTGTTAATCGCTTTTCTACTCATTATTCGTTATCTTTATCTAGCATTAGTTCGCCGACTATTAGAATATGCTTCACCTATATGGGCAACGTCTTTTGCATGCGACGAGTTATCAATTGAGAGAATTAAAAATAAATTCCTAAGGCTCTATATGTTCCGAGTAGAAATAACTCTGGATTATGACAGTCTACGTTGCCTTTTAAATATTCCAACTCTTTCCGCTCGAAGAACTATGGCTGATCTATGCATTATTTATAATTTAATTAATGGTAATATCAATTGTAGTAAACTGTTGCAAATGTTAGCTTTTAACTCCTTACCTGTAAATTTGCATAGATCCGGGCATTGATTTAGAATTCCATTCCACCCGTCTAACTACGGAAAATTTGAATTGCATTTTAAAAAATGGTGATGTGGCCATCATGTTACTTTCTCCGACTTGATGGTATCATTTATATTTACGCTTTCATGGTTTATTTTCAATTTTAATCATATTTTAAATGTACCACGAGCGTTGCGCAAACTCGGATGAAACTGACGTTTAAAACGTCAAATTATGAAAGATGGAAAAATTATACTTCAAATTCAAAAACTCGGTTTACTCAAAAACTAATGAGAATTCGAAAAAAACTTATTCTTTAGAAGTTGTTCATTTTGGCATTCTCTACAATTATTATTCACATAAATTTGCTGTAACTATTATCGTTTCATAATTATAAACCAAAAATTAAAAAGTTAATAATAATTTTTTTTCTCAAATAGCAATAATTATATGAAAAATATTTTCAAGCAAAAGATGTGCATTTCTTTGTTGTCTTCAATGTTTGTTTAAATATTTTTGTGTTATCTTTCATATTTAAGAAAATATTGGCAAAAAACAAAAAACAGTTAAGGTAAACACCCACTTCCGGTGTACGAAATTTTACCAAAAGCTTTTCAGTTCTTCGGATTATCAAATAAGACGTATGTTCAAAGTTTCATATTAATTGCTCTATTAGTTTTTGAGATACAGCGCACACAGACAGACACACACACAGACACACACACACACACACACACACACACACACACAGACACACACACACACAGACACAAAAAAAAAAATTCCAGAAATTGTTGAAATGGCATCTAGGGACCCCAAAACGGATATTTCCGTAAAAAAAATTTTTGAAAAAAAAATCACGATCACAATACTTTCTCGTACTTCGTAACGGAGAAAGTAATTCTCGTACTTCGTAACGGAGAAAGTAAAAAGAAGGTACTAAACCAGTGGAGAATTCGTGGGATATCTTATAATAATAATATTAATAATACATTTACTGACGTATTCAACTTTTTACAAAGAAATACATAAAAATAAGAAATGCTCTATAAAATAATATAAACAAAATTATACCTATGGAATGAATAGCCCGGTGTGTTGTGTAATGATTATTTTTAATTCTCTCTCGAGTAAAATTGATATTTTTCATGTGCCAATTCATATCTTTCGGAATAGTTGCATGCAACTATTATCCGATAACATTGCCAATTAATTCTTCCACTGTTGAAATTTTGATCTCATTTTCTTTTTCCTGTATTTTAGGTTTATTACAGTTTAATTACATTATATTTTGTAAACTGGTATAATTTTGTTTATATTATTTTATAGAGCATTTCTTATTTTTATGTATTTCTTTGTAACAAGTTGAATACGTCAATAAATGTATTATTATTATTATTATAAGATATCCCACGAATTCTCCACTGGTTTAGTACCTTCTTTTTAAAATGCAATTCAAATTTTCCGGTCCTTTTAAATTGCTAAAAAATTCTTGACACTTGAATAACTGCTTCTCTGCAGGTTTTATAGTTATCGCCACATATTAACACGAACTCTGCTCTGTCTTGTAAAGTTAATCGCTCTTCCATAATTTAGGAGACAACAACTCTTAATAAACTACTAATTAATTATTTGTTACTAATAAATATTAATGACAGAAAAGTCAAAACTGAGAATACTTAATAAAATTAGCATAAAAAGTGCAAAAATTATAAATTTTTTTCATTATCTTGCTAATATAGCGTCGAATGTTATTTGTTTTGTCTTTTTTTGTATGTTTAAGATCAAGCACTAACTTTTATAAATAATAAAATTTTCTGAGAAATTATAATAAAAAAGTTTCCCATATGTTGCTTACTTACGTGGACATGTTGTATATACTCCCAGATATTTAACTCCTTTCTTTGGAGTGAGTTTTTTACCTTGAAAGCATGGAGGTTTAAATTTCTAAATGTTCCTTTTTCTTGTAAACAGAACCAGTTCCGGCTGGATTTTTGGATAGGGCTTGGTCTGTGCACCAGTTTTTGACTGTCGAGAACAATTGTCATAAGTTTTACTAACATGCTTTCCGAGCAACCGGATAGTAGTATCGTGATGTCATCTGCGTATCCTATTGTGTAGAATGCCTGCCTGTTGAGTGATTCTAGTAGACCGTCGACGACTAGGTTCCATAGTAGTGGCGACATCACTCCTCCCTGCGAACAGCCCTTTGCTACTCCGCAGACGAGTTGCGTATATGGTTATCATGGCTGTTCTCTATTGCAGTATGTTGGAGATCCATAGGCTCAGAGCCTCTGGAATCCCTCGTTGTTGGAGTGCAGCTGTTATTTTTACGAAGGTAGTTTTATCAAAAGCTCCTTCTATGTCCAAGAAAGTCGCTAAAGTGCAGGCTTTCTTCTCTAGAGATCGACTGTAATGGCTCACTACCTAATGTAGAGCCAATTCCGTCGATTTTCCTTTGCAGTAAGCGTGTTGGTTTGGATGTAATGGGTAGTCTCCTATCACATTCTCCTTTATGTATCGGTCACATAGTCTTTCCAAAGTCTTTGGCCATGGTGTAATCCAGTCGGCGTGGTTTTGGTGTGAATATTACCTTTGTTTTCTTGAATGCGTAGAGTGTAACTGTATGTAATGCATGCTCTGCACATACCTACGAGGGTGTTTCGGATTACATCCTTGCCCTATTGTAGAAGGGCAGGAAATAACCCATCCAACCCTGGGGATTTCTATGGTGATAAGCTGTCTTTATCTATGCTACCCTTCCGTCATTGACCATGGAGCCTGCCAGTTCCCAATCCGTTTTGGTTTGGGACTCTGTGGGGCTCTCATCACTGACAAAAGAGCAACCCGAAAAATGGGTTCTCAGTAATAGTTTGCCCGTATTTTCAGGGGAGTCTGGGTATGTACCGTCCTCCTGTTTTAGGCTGATTAGTCTTGGTAATGGATTTTTGTAGAGGACCTGTTTCAACCGCGAGGTTTCGGAGGCATTCTCTATTCCTGTGCAGAAAAGCCTCCTGGACTCCCTCTTTCTTTCCCTTACCAACTTTTTGTAGTCACGTTGGACTTCTTTGTACTTGTTCCATTCGGAGTTATTTTGCATGTTCATGGCTCTGTTGTATGCACTTCTTGCTTTGTTTTTCAGCCTATCAAGTTCGGTGCACCACCATTGATGTGTGGTGCCCTCATTTTCTTTGTCTTTTTAAGGACATGCTTTCTTATAGGCTGTAATTATTCCCTTCTAGAGTGCATTTATTGTTTTTTCCAGGTCGGGTATATCTTGAAAGGGCTCTGTTTCTAGATCTCTGGTCTTAATGAATCTTGCGAGGGTTGTTTACTATAATTCCCTCATAGTCAGCCGTGGATACCTTTATTGAGTCCTGCCTGAGCCTTTTACTATAATTTGGAATTTTATCCATCTGTTTTATTAATCTGTGGTCTGATATTGATATTTTTTGAGAAAGCCAGTTGTTGACATAGTCTATAATATCAGCACTGCCAAACGTAAGGTCAATGATACTTTGATAGCGAGAAGTTACGAAAGTAGGCTCGCTTCCCTTATTTAGTACATCTAAGTTAGGGCTTAGTATAAAATCATGCAGTGACTTACCTCTGTTATTGTTGTCTTGAGTTTCCCATGCCTGATGATGCGAGTTTGACTCACACCCTATTATTAAAGGTATCTTACCCGAGTAGCAGTATCGAACCAGTGCTTCCATTTCTGTTGTTGGTGGCGGTGTAGAAGCGCTCCGGGGCAGGTAGATTGATGCCAACGTCACCTCCTTTCCCTCCTCTTCTAGACAGACCCTCACCTGGATGACTGTTATTTCCTTGGGAAGTATATTAATTACCTCTGTGGGTGTTCCTTTTTTTGCTGGTTTTCCCGTGGCCTGCCATCGCATTAAACGTCGATCGGGACAGTTGTGGTCCCAACAGGCGTCTCTGGGTTCACTGATGGTGATCCCAAAGTATCTTCGACCTCCATTTGGGCTTCGGTCTCTTGGCGTCCTTTCTTTAGTTTTACGGGAATATCGCTGAACATATATTTCAGCTTCATCCCCTTTTTTCGATGGCCTCGGCGTCATCCTGGTCCACCGCCATTACCAGAAGGAGTCCTTCTGGATTTTCCTGCGAGCAGGCCAGGAAGGTGCACCATCGTTACACCTTCAAATGTCGGTTCTGAAACCGAGCTTCCTTATGACCATTTCTGGTTCCTCAGGTGTGTATACACTCGGCCTGACACAAAAGTATTAACATTTTCACCTCCTTGTATTTCTGGAACCGTGCCTATGCTCATCTTTAAATGTCTCTGGGATTAATGTCCTATCATAAAGTACTATTTGGCATTAAAACAGTTTGAAACTCCAGGTCAAAAGGATGGGCTAAAAACCAGGTAATTTTGCCACCACTCTTTAGATTATGTTTAAAATTTAAATGGTTACTCGAAATTTGTTGGGTGATTAACTTTATTTATTTATATATTGTTTTGCACATATTATACGAACAGGATATGTAAAGTTAATAAATAAATAAATAAATTATGGGCACCATACCTTGTGGGGGTTCACCAAATCATCAACAGGCAAAAATATAGTAGGCGGATTGGAAAATATAGACTGTTGTTATGTTATCGTGAACATAGGAAAAGTGAGTAGCGAATCCAAACGAACGTAAATCAGCGATTGATACAACGATAAAATCAACAAAAATAGCATAAGAACTGCCTGGCCCTGATTCTACTGTTTTTTGTCATTGGTGGTCTCTTGCGTCATTTCGATGAGTCGCGACCGAATGGAATATGGCAGTGGTTCTCAACCTTTTAGTAGTCACGCGCCCCTAAAAATCCGGAAGTACTGGGTTTGTACAAAAAATATCGGTACCTAATAGATTTATTTGAGATTTTGCAACAAAATCTCAAAAGTCTTCAAAGTACATCCCATGAGCGTCGACACACTTTTACCAGCGGCTGTTCCGCGGCTCGGAGGCTCCCTGGTAGAACGTCTTTAAAGGTACGCGTGCAGCCTTCTTTGACGACACTTATGATCCCTGGTGGTGTCCTTTGAGAGAAGATTTCACTTTTGGGAATAGGAACAGTCTGCTGGTGCTAAGTCGGGACTCTAAGGGAGTTGAAGAATCGTCGCGATACGATTTATCGTCAGATAGTCGGTGACCTTGGAACAGGTGTGGCTGGGTGCATTATAATGATGCAATTTACGATTTCCGGCGATAGCTGGCCTCACCCGGTTGACCCTTCTCTTTAGTCTTCTAGGTAAAAAGCAACATTCACTGTCGGCCCCTTAGGTACAAATTTGTAGTAAACCACCCCCTTGGCATCGAAGAAAACGATGAACATGACTTTCACTCTGGATTTGCTGATTCGAGGCTTTTTTGTTTTCGGGTCGTATTCAAATAGCCAAGTTTCGTCTCCCGAGATTACGTTGTCCAAAAAGGCGGAATCTTCTTCAACGCGTCGCAGGTCTTTGCAAGCAGACACTTGCCTCTGCTTTTGGTTGTCTGTCAAGATGCTAGCTTAACCAAACTTTGTTCAAGAATTTGTTGCCGATCCTCTCGATGGAGTAACCTTGCTCCTGGAGTTGCTGAGAGCCATCCAGTTGAGTCATCCATCGAATGAATCGGGCAATACAGGAACAGGAGGAACAATCCCACCGGCCATCCAACGCCGAGCCCTTCTGGATGAGTTGGCGCGTCTGCAATGCTTTCGATATTCGGAGAGTATAAGAACATTGGCTACTTCCTCCGCTGGTCTTTTCACATTAGCAGTTTGTATAATGAGCAACGTAAATAAATCCAGATTAATTGCTTTACAGTTATTCACAAAATCTTGTGAGTCAATTGGTAACTAAAATTGTTTAGTATTGGAGCCACTGTCCACGCTGAGGTTGAGATTTGGTGAACCTGTCAGGTTTCGCTTCCTAGTGGTCGAGAGCTGCTGGCGATGGGAATGCGATTTATCAACACTTCTCTGGATACGGCAGGATCGATGCAGAATAGGATATACGTACAAACGGAACTGGAACACCCCACTTACGATCTATCGACAATTAAAAAGAATATTAGCATAAATTCTCCACACGCAGAAGAAATTTTCACCGAGTTGGACCGCTGCACATACGGGTATTTGATGGAAAAATTTGGAATCGAAAAAAAAAAATGGTGCAACTATAAACGTGCGGACTACCAACTTTTGAATGCATCCAAAATAAAGTTAAATATAACGACACTTTTAAAAAAACTTCGATTTGTTTTAATGTAGTATACGTACTTTACACTTAATAGACAACATACTAAAATATACCGCAAAATACCTATAGTATGACCACTATAGTAGCACCCAAAAATAAATTAACGATTGTGATTTAAATGTTCTAATGTTATAAATGTTGAAATAATACAATTACTTATAATATATACCACATAAAAAAATATGGAGATGAAGAGAGCCACGGTTCTTCGCCAGAACTGATATATACTTCGTCTAAAAAATCTTCAGAATCCGTTTCGCTGTTTATGGAAGTTGGATCAGCAGGTAGCAATAATACCAAAGACTCTTTTAAAAATGGCTTGGTCTTTTTTCTTGGCGTTGGCCTCATACTCATTAGAAGAGGATCAGAGCTTAGTAGCAATCTGTTTATAATATCGAGGTTGCATGTCTCCCTTGAAAACTTTCTGGCGAAGTTCTGCCTGTAAAGGCGAAAATGCTTATTTCGCGCATTTTTTACAACATCTGCCCCGTGAATGAAAATTTTATGCATTGTTGGGGTCATCGGATGCCAGGCATATAATTATACATAAAGTTACATTTCCATATTCCGCAAATGTTTCTATATTTATCTTATGGCCACTTGATATTACTTCTAAAATTACTTTAAATCTGTAGATTAGATTAAAATCGATTCCCGTAATTTCAGCTGCTACTTCTGGATCGGCAAAAAATCTTCAACTGGTATTCCCATTATTGGTGTTACCAAATCCAGCTTTCGGCACATCCACAATTAAACCTGTTTGTTGCCTAAAATTTTCTTGTATGTCGGCCTTCCTTTGCTTGACGAGAGCTTTTTCATGCTCTAATCTAAGTTGCCATTTCTTAACTGGTAATTTATACGCAAGATGCAGTAAGCTTTCAAACAATCCTGGCATGCAACACAGACAAACCAAACCTTAACGAGTCCATATTTAGATCCTTTTTTCTCTAAATTGTTGAAGTCCTTCGATTTGCACCGCAAATGTAGCACTTCATTGTTGATGTGGTTTGAGTTGCAGAGTTACATACTTTTGTGTCTACCATTGTCAGCAACATGGTGTGCTGCGCATGGAAACTTTCTCCCAGAATCACTTCGGTAGGTTTCAATGATTTTATTGCATCTTCCACATAATTAATTTCTTCGTTTGTAATACCCACAGCCTCTTTAACAAATCGGATTCTGATGAGGCGACAATAACGTGGTGAAGAAGGAGTTGGATTTTGCCGAAGCATTTTGCTCCTTTTTGCCACAAATTAATTTGAGAGGCACAAAAGAACTTTGAAATATGCTACAATCGTCTGCATTACTCTGCATCTTCTGTTTGAATTGTTCTTGCCGGGATCCATCGCAGCCCCATTTACAAATGAACTGCAACATATTGCGTTCATCGTTATCAACACTTTTTAACACATCTTCTAGGTATGTCAGATGTCGCGTGCTTGTGTGATTTAATAAATCTTGTAAAGTTATTTCAGCGGAAGTTTCACTCACTTTATAGGATTCTTAGGGTGGGTAACACTGTTTTTTTTTTCTTTTTGTAGCACGCTGTAGCATGGGTACAACTGTTTTTTACTGCTTCTTATAATCTCATATTGTCGCCTGGTAAGATCTGCTTCCACAAACATAATGCACGTAATGGCGTTAATTGTAACTCCTCAACCTTCTGAGCCTTTGCATATGCTGTCCTATATTTGCCAGCCCGCCTTGGAGAGGTTGTAATTTCCTTGAGGATTCTAAAAGATGTTCTCAATTTTATCTGAGTAGCATGTGTTAATGTTTGCTCATCAGTACTACGAAGCTTTTCTGTTTTCCTCCCTTTACTCCTCTCGCTTGATTTTTTGAAGGGTATGGAAGGTCGGCCCGTACGATACACTGCTGTAGGTAGCTCAAAAGTTTTTTGAAGCCAGTCGTTATTTATTTTTACAAATATATCTGCCTTTCTGTGAGCTGCTAACCATTTTTGTTTAAATTCGGTTTTTAAGTGGGAAAATTTATGTTTGATTTCCTTAATTTCGGTTTCGGAATAATTTTCTAAACATAGTTTTCCACATATGCTAATTTAGAATCAAAAGTGGGCAAAGTTTGTTGCTGCATTTTTTCAAACAAATGTTTACGAGTCACTATTCTCATACGTGATGGCCCTAAAACAAAATTATTTCTCAAACAAATAAAATCAGGAACCAATTTGAAAAATTACTTTTTGAGATGTCATGTGTAACAGCCCCGAATTATTATCATCTGCGGCTACCCGCAGCTAAATTTTAAATAATTCTTTGCTATGGACCTTAAAGTTTGTATATTAGAAAAAATAACAGCCCGGACGTACCCGGAAGTACAACAAATACCCTTATATTTGACAGAAAATTGTATAAATTTTGACAAAATTACATGTAATTCCAAACTACCAGATTATAAAAGAAAATAAAAGAACTAAACATTAATAATCAAAAATAAATGTAAACTTACCAGGTTGATCACGTTCCATAATTGTTTTCACAAAATGATTATACGTTTAAAAATGATTTAAAGTTGAAGTTGGTTATAACACACAGTATCGAAAATAAACGCGTGCACTCCAATAGAAGAACAAGTTCGAACTACCACCAAGCCGTCGGGGGGACATGGAGGCGGCCGATAACAATTGCTTATTATATTTATGCGATTCTTAATTAGCGAGTTCTACAATTGTGTGAAGTGCTAGAAACTGTAATGATGAAACCCCATAGGTCACCATGTTTAGTTGATACGTTTCAATTGGATCCGTCATAGAAAACATCCAGAGTATTCGTTGATACTGCCTATGCTCCGGAAGAATAAGAATTTGCCGATACATTTGACGAATATGAGCTGTAAACACGACCGAATGAAAACGGAATCATAATAATACCTGGAGAATATTGCTTTGTAATTTAGGTCCGATAAACAAGGTATCATTTAACGATTGTCCATTGTACGCATTTCGCTGATGCGCCAAATACCACCCGCAACTTGGTGGTAATACTATCGGGCTTGAATACACAATGGTGTGGAATATAATACGAATTTTGCGAATCAGATTCAATGACTGATTTTTTTATGTGTTCCGAGTTTAAGTAATCCTTCCTGAACTCTGCATAAAGGATTTACAGTGATTCATCGAGTGCCAGGCGACGCGACGGCGACGCTCGAGAGCTAAAACACGACGAAGAGCGATAGAACGTGAGTCTGAAAACGAAGGGTTCTTTTCCTTGAATGGTCAAGCAACGATGAAGCGATCAAATGAAATACGAAAATAGTGTTTTGTGAAGATGCTTATTACGCCTTCCCATTGAATATACTAAAAGTCCCCGCCAAAATCTGTTGCGCTCTGGCGGCCATCTTGGAAAAAAGGTACACTTTTCAGTTTTTCGCCTATATCTCGGTAAATATAACTGATCCGAAAAAATAGTATAGATAAAAAATAAAGTTTACTAAATTGCCTATAAAACAAGGCAGATTAACATTTTTTTCTATCTCCAATACTTTAGCTATAATCCGACGTTGAATAGCGAATTTATTTATATTTTGGCTCTCGATTTGCTTTTTTTGTTTCTGTACATACACTATAAAATAGGTAAAATATATTTTTTGAAATTCATTGCCTGAAATTACAAAGAGAGAGAGGGAGAGATATAGAGTACTTTCAGAGGCCTCCTAGGGGGGCGCGTACCCTCAGAATCGCTGGAATACGGCCTGCGGCGATAGTCTGAGACCAGAAAGAGACGCAAAATGTGACATATTTTTTTTTATCTAGTCCTTTAGAAAATAAATATGTCTATCCTTTTAAATGCAACCACATGAAATTGTTTTGGGCTAGAACATGTGCTTCACATCCATTCTTCATCTGTGTCAATGGTTTCTTGCCAGCTTGTTTACTTTATGACCCTCAACCCTGAGCTATGTTTGTTTTCAAACTGAACAGTAAAATGTAAAATTATGAATACTAACGCATTTAATTTCTTCCGATATTTTCGAAAATCGGAAAAAATGATTATAGTAATCCAATCTTTTTCTCAAAATCCACTTGAGATTATGTAAAATTATAGTGGCACTTTCGAGTATTTAAAGAAGAGTAAAGGGACACATATACTAATGTATTATTTATTGTGGCTATTATTCGCCCAGTTCCCAAAAGAAATTTAAAAATTTGTAAACTGTACCTTACATTGATATAACATAGCTAATAACCGTTTATTGAAATTAACAAGAAAGAAATATTTTATAAACTAAAATATATAGTCCCAGATTTATTTTGATAATTTATTGATGAAAAGCTATCTAATCCACAATAACACACAAACGTTTTAACCGCTGTCATAGCGAATTATCATCTCATTAAACATGAACGCATGTAACGATTTTAATAAAACATCCTGGCAATAACGCAAATTTGCACATATAATTTCCTTGAAAAATATAAACCTGTTTGTTCAATCAACTACAAATATTGGATTCAGTAGTATTGCGTTTCGGTTTGTTCACTTTGCTCATTGTTTAATTATACAATGCTAATTACTACAAACAGATTAAAACAGCACTATTAATTATGAGCATTATCCGTGAAAAAATGAAGAAACATTCACATTGAAATATTGTGATATTTATTCCATTTGACATCTAAAATTGCCTGATATTGGCAAGTAAGGTAAAGGTAAAGGTAAAGATATTGGCAGTAAGAACTGTAAATTCGGTAGCCTATATGTTATTTTGGCTAAAATTAGATATCTACTTTCTCCGTTAAGAAGTACGAGAAAGTATTGTGATCGTGACTTTTTTTTCAAAAATTTTTTTTACGGAAATATCCGTTTTGGTGTCCCTAAATGCCATTTCAACAATTTCTGGAAAAGAAAAATCGTGGGCGTTTACCTTAACTGTTTTTTGTTTTTTGCCAATATTTTCTTAAATATGAAAAATATCACAAAAATATTTAAACAAACTTTGAAGACAACAAAGAAATGAACATCTTTTGCTTGAAAACATTTTTCATAAAATAATTTTTTTTTTTCGAGAAAAAAATTTATTATTATTTTTTTAATTTTTGGTTTATAATTATAAAACTATAATAGTTACAGCAAATTTATGTTCATAATAATTGTAGAGAATGCTAAAATCAACAACTTATAAAGAATAAGTTTTTTTCGAAATCCCTTCAGTTTTTGAGTAAACTGAGTTTTTGAATTTGAAGTATAATTTTTCCATCTTTCATAATTTTGACGTTTTAAACGTCAGTTTCATCCAAATTTACACAACGCTCGATGTACATTTAAAATATGATTTCAATTGAAAATAAACTATGAAAACTTAAATATAAATGGCTATGATACCATCAAGTCGGAGAAAGTAACATGATGGCCACATCACCATTTTTTTAATAGTATGTGTGCTTTAAAGTCATCCATTTATAGTGTTTTCGATTTATCTCTTGCGTCCACTATTATTCTTTAAATATATGTTCATATTCACCTAATGAATTTGCACAAAAATCTTTAGTTATATCAATATATTAATTTCGATTAATCATTCATCAGCGTGCCCGCACGAAGATTCATTGTCGAGTTGCCCCGGTACAGCTATCCATCTTGCCGTTTTAATTCATGTGGTGCTGAATCAGTGAGGAAACTAATAACCATTCCGAGGAGAACAATCGTTGTCGAGGAAAACATGCACGATATGACCAATCACTCATGCAGCAAATATGAACGATATGAGGAGGATACTGGTGATTTCGTGGCTTGCAGTCCAGGTGAGAAGTAGCCGAGGAAGATTCCGTAACCCACAGGCCAGGTGTAAGAAGTAAACCTGAAAGAGGTGGTCAAGTCGACCAAATACTTCTTCGTCGTCGTGGAAAGAATTGAGACTCATCTACAAATGTAAAATAATAGCAGAGGTGGTAATACACATAGGTGCGGTCACGCAGTCAGCCGTCTGTGCAACCGACCCTACCTATCTATACTGGCCGCCATAAGTAAAAGAACACAATTCGTCGCTCAACTTTTATGAAAATTTCAGATAATAGGTAAATCATCCACACTAAGAAATGATTAAAATTTCAACAAAAAATCATGGTAACTTTTTCTTTAATTTCAATAATGAATTGCTCCTCCATGATTTCTGGAGCACTCAGCAACTCGCCTAAGCATGCTAAAAATCAAATTGTCAATGTCAGCCTGAGGGATGGCATTCCAAGCTTTTTGAATTCGCAACCTAATATCAGGTAAAGTAAGTGGGGGTGACTGATGATGGCCCAGTCTTCTACCAATTGTATCGCACACGTGTTCAATAAGTGATGGGTCTGGAGAACGAGAAGGCCATGGAAGTAAATCAACATTAGCTAGTTCCAGGAATTCCATAGTAACCCTAGCTATATGCGGCTTTGCATTATCCTATTGGAAAATGGGGTTTTCCAACCTTCTAGAACTGTGTTAATGTAGCGATTTGCGTTTAATGTTCCTGGAATGAACTCAAGAGGAAACTTACTTCCATAACATCACGTTCTCCTCGGCGACGTCTAACCATTTGCGACCATCGTGGGCACACAAACAAAATCTCGATTCATCACTAAAGATAACCTGCCTCCATTGATCGACCCATTGTAGTCTCTCATTGCACCATTCCAGACGGCACCTCTTATGGCGACGAGTTAAGGGCAAACAAAGAAAAGGACGGTACTATTTGAGACCAAATGATCGAATTCTCCGGTAAACTAATCGAATGGAGATTCCTTGATTAGTTAAACCTGTCCAGATGTCTCCAATGACTCTCGGACAGCGATCTTCACGTTCTGTAGCGTTTCTAGGGCGCCCAGGTCGCAATCTCCGCCGTTGTTCCTGTCGCTCCGTCCATTTAAGCCAACATCGATATATTGTACTGACACTTCTGCCAATTCGTTGGGCAATATCACGAATTCACAAACCTCCTTCTCTGAGCCCAATTACTCTACCGCGTTAGTAGAGGATATTTGCCGCTACGGGGCCAGGAAGTCCCTCCCATGTAAATTTCTCCATAAGACGTCACAAAACACCCCCCACCAAAATGGCGGGCGCGCGGCTAATTCAAAATCTAAGCTATACAGAGTGTGCAAATAAATAAAATGGCGCTAAATTTAAAATCGATGTACAGAGTGTGCATCATAAAAAATTCAAAATCATCCAAATCAAAGTCAAAATCATCAAGATTTAAATTAGAAAAAATCAAAACTAAGAAAATCAAAATCAAAAATCTCAAAATTGAAAAATGTTTTCAAAATATCACAGCCAAATTACCAAAACGAAAACAAATGATGAAAAGCTAATGCCCTTATAGTATTACATTAGGAAAAATGAAAAGAATTAAAAACGTGAATATCTTCGTAACGGCTCGTCTGATATCGGATTTTTGTATTGCAAATGAAAGAGCTCATCGAGTAGATTCAGAAAATGGCCACTTCCGGTCGAGTGACAGCTCATTTCCGGTGCTCCAAAATGGCCCGTGTTTGGTATCAAATGAACGGGCTCGAAGCGTAGATGTCGAATATCACATTCTTATCTCGAAAATCTAAAGTTTAATTTCCGGTGCTCCAAAATGGCCCGTGTTTGGTATCAAATGAACGGGCTCGAAGCGTAGATGCCGAATATCGCATTCTTATCTCTAAAATCTTAAGTTTCATTTCCGGTGGTTTAAAATGGCCCATGTTTGGTATCAAATGATCAGAAATTGTGTCATGTGATTGGTTGAATGAACTACAACACTTATAACGCGTACATATCATCCAGACGTCATCAGTATGCGTTTAATTAGGTTGCAAGATCTGCGATCTGTGATTAATAATCGCAAGTTTTTACGAAAAAGTCGAGACGTTCTCTCGAACAAAATCCAGAATATAGAAATATCGATTGCTAAATTAAAACAAGACCTTGAATTGTGAAAAATTATAAACAACGAGTTGGTGAGACGATTAAAACAATTTAAAATCTAAACGAATAATATTTATTGTGTGTGTGTAAAAGTGTTCAAGGTTGCAATCGAAATCGACAACTTGCGATAACACACCGGATGTCATGAGGAAAAACCGTTAGTTAATAACGGATGCGGTTTTGATAAAATTCTGACGCAATTCCAACCGTTTGCAAATCTAATATTCTAGAACATTCTCGAACAATATCAGCGGATGTTCTGATAAGTAATATATTGGAGCGAGAGCAAAAATTTCCATCAGTTTCAATTCAACTCTTGCCTTTACAACATCACTTTCCTCATCTGTTTTGTGTTATAAATATTATATAAAGAGGTAAGTGTGTTACACTAATTAGAAACATAATTAAATTTATTTTCAGAAAAAATAATTGAAAACATATAATTAAATAAAAATATTTATTTTCAGAATGTTTACCTGCACCATTTGTGGTTCCAATTTCGCCCGGGTGGATAACTTGAGAAAGCATCTCAAGAAATACCACCCGGGTGTATTGTGCGATGGGTGCGGTCGGGTGTTGAACGGCGTCGAATTCAACGACCATGAATGTTGCGATGCTCCTGCAGCTAAGAAGATCAAGCTGGCGACTCCATCTACATCATCCGCGGCGAAGGCGGCCCCATCCTCCACGAAGTGTGCCGGCTGCGATCAGGAGTTTGCAACTCCCCAACTCCTCGTGGGACATCTGCGATCGCAGCAGCACCTAAACAACAGTGCTAAGCCTCTCGAGGATGGTGTCGTAAAAACTGTGTCCGCCTTCAAGAGTCGATTAGCCAGCTACCGGATTCCATCGCAGGCGGACCAGACGGACATTCCTACGTTCTTGGAGAATTGCGAGGAGAAGTTTGTCCGTTTGGTTGGTGGAGTTCGGGTGGAGCACCGCAACATTAAAACCAACATTGAATTATTCGGGCTGTACGTCAAGCCAGGGGATGATGACGTACAACCCGAACTAAAATCGTTCAACACCCGGTTCCAAGTCGTGACGCCTGCCACCGACTTGGAAGTGATATATAGACAATTGTGCGCCGTAGTGAAAACAAAGAGTGAAGAGTTTCAGGTAAGTCAAAAATTTCATACAAATTCGAAAAATAAGTGTTACGCTTTGTTGCAGGAGCGGGACAGCGGATGGGCCTTGCTGAAGGTGATGCACCTGGAGGTGAATTGTGGCAGGTACACCCCCATCCGCGGATCCTCGTACGTTGAGCTGCCCCCGACCATCAAAAGGAAGCAGGCCTGCATCAACGTGCAGAATAAGGATGAGGCCTGCTTCGCCTGGGCAGTGACAGCGGCTCTTCACCCTGCTCAAGATCATCCTCACCGGCCAGCATCTTATCCCCACTATAGCGAGGTGTTGAACTTGACAGGTATGGAGTTTCCATTTAAAATTAATAACATCCCCAAATTTGAGTTATTGAATAACATATCTATAAATGTTTACGGGTTAGAGTTTAACACCACGAATAATCGTCATGATGTGGTAGGACCAATTTATTTCTCAAAATTTAAGCGCGACACGCACGTTAATCTTCTATACATCGAGGATGGAGAAAAAGGTCACTATGTCTGGATAAAGCACTTATCCAGACTAGTAGCATATCAAGTATCATCGAATCAACATAAGATGTATTTATGTGATGGCTGCTTGACCTTTTTCCCCAGCGAGGTGGCACTCTTAGCCCACAGTGAGCATGATTGTAACAAAGTTTATACAGTCATGCCCACTGTGGATTTAATAAAAAACAAAAACGGTGACATGGTACCTGGCAATTTGTTACAATTTACCAATTTTAATTCTAAAATGCGGGTACCATTCACCATTTATGCAGATTTTGAATCTATATTAACCCCTATTGAAACATGTGAGCCGAATCCAAATTTATCGTACACGAATGCAACACATGTTCACACCCCTTACAGTTTTGCGTATTTTATTAAATGCTCGTTTGATCCAAATTTAGACAAATTTGTCACCTACACGGGTTTGGACTGCCCTAAAATTTTTATGGAAAAATTAACCGCGGACGCGAAATCTATTTATGACAAATATTTAAAACCGATTATTCCAATGTCAAAATTAAGTCCAGGTGAGCAATATTTATTTGATTCCGCGGTTGAGTGTCATATTTGTGAAAAACCTTTAGATGTTGGTGACAAAGTAGCCGACCATTGTCACCTTTCTGGCCAATTTGTGAGAGCCGCTCACTCCAAATGTAATTTAAACTACAAAATTCCAAAATTTTTACCAATATTTTTTCACAATTTATCCGGCTACGACACTCATTTATTCATTAAAGAGTTTGGCGCCGATAATGAGAAAATTGATGTAATTCCCCAAAATAAGGAGAAGTACATATCTTTCTCAAAATCGATTAAAGTGGATCAATATACTGATAAGAGAGGAGTTGATCGCGATATTTATTTAAAACTAAGATTTTTGGATTCAATTCGATTCATGTCATCATCGCTTGAAAAATTAGCAAAGAATTTAAAACCAGATCAATTGATTAATGTTAGAAAACATTTTCCTATTGATAATCAATTTGATCTGGTAACGAAAAAAGGTGTATTTCCTTATCAGTACATGGATTCGCTGTCGAAATTGGAGGAAACAAAATTACCGCCGCAAAAATTATTTTTTAATTCACTTACGAACACAGACATCACTGCTAAGGAGTATGAACATGCACAAAACGTTTGGGTTAAATTTAATTGTAAAACTTTGCGCGAATACTCCGACTTATATTTGAAAACCGACGTTTTGCTTTTGGCCGATATTTTTGAAAATTTCCGCGATGTTTGTTTGAAAGCTTACAATTTGGATCCGGCTCATTATTACACGGCTCCTGGTTTGTCATGGGATGCCATGTTGAAATTGACTAACATTAAATTAGAACTTTTAACTGACATCGACATGCATCATTTTGTTCGCAAGGGCATACGTGGCGGTATAAGCCAGTGTTCTTTACGCCACGCCCGAGCGAACAATAAATACATGCAGGACTATGACAGAACAAAACCATCGACTTTTATGACGTACTGGGACGCTAATAATTTGTATGGATGGGCTATGTCTGAATGTTTACCATATGGCAGTTTTAAGTGGTTAAGCGCGGATGAAATTGAAAATTTTAATGTTGAAAACGTCCCCAATGACTCACCAATAGGTTACTTCCTTGAAGTGGATATTGAGTATCCTCAAGACCTTCACGATTTACACAACGATCTACCTTTTCTAGTAGAAAACATTGTACCTCCTGGCTCAAAATTTAACAACACCAAATTAATTCCAAATTTAAATAACAAGTCCAGGTATATTATTCATTACAGAAATTTGAAACAGGCTTTGGCAAACGGTTTAAAATTAACTAAAATTCATCGCGTTTTGGAGTTCAAACAATCAGATTGGCTAAAAAAATATATAGATTTGAATACCTCTATGAGGAAATTGGCAAAAAATGATTTCGAGAAAGATTTTTTTAAACTGATGAACAACTCAGTATTTGGCAAGACAATGGAAAACGTAGATAAGCGTGTAGACGTTAAATTGGTCAATCATTGGGAGGATATAGGAAAACGACGCGGTGCGGAAAGTTTAATTGCAAAATTAAATTTTAATTGTTGTTCGATATTTACCGAAAATTTAGTCGCAATTCAATTAGACCGATTAAAAGCTGTTTACAATAAACCAATTTATGTTGGTTTTAGCGTTTTGGAAATATCTAAATTATTAATGTACAACTTTTACTACAACCATTTAAAACCTAAGTATGGGGATGGTGTGAATCTTTGTTACATAGACACGGACAGTTTTATTTTAAATTTGAGGACAGACGACGTTTTCAATGATATGAAACAGGACTTGGACAAATTCGACACAAGCAATTTTGACATAGACAATCAATATGGCATTCCACTGCAAAACAAAGCCGTGTTGGGGCTTTTTAAAGATGAGCTCGGGGGAAAAATCATTTCTGAATTTGTTGGGTTGCGGGCAAAAATGTATGCAGTGGAAACCCCCAAGCTTATTATCAAAAAGGTTAAGGGTGTCAAGAAATGTGTTGTCGCGCAAGATTTAGATTTAAGTGATTTTAAAAATTGTTTGTTTAATTCGGAAATCATCATGCGAAAACAAAGTTTATTTAGATCTATTAAACATACAATTTTTTCAATCACGCAAAATAAATTAGCCCTCTCACGTCATGACGATAAGCGGAACATCTGCGAAGACGGTGTTAATACTCTAGCCTGGGGACATAAAGATATTATTTAATAATTGAAATTTGGGGATATCATTCATTTTAAAAGGTAGCTACATTAAATCTGTTATGTTTCATACACCTCGCTTTATATTTGTATATTTTTATATTAAGATATTATTTTTAATCAGTTTAGGATATTGTTTAGCACTTTATTTTAGAATTATATAACGGCTTAGTATTACACAATAGTTATGTTAGGATAAATAGATTTGGAAATTATAATTTACCTCAATACAAGTTTATCATCCACTAAGGCAACATGGAAAGAATAATTGCATTACTAGTTGTAATCATAATTATTTGTATTTCAATATAATGGTAAACATTTAATGATATTTCATTCTTTTTCTGATGATGAAAATTTTTACAGATGAATTTCACCTGTTTTATTTTATCTACAGCGTTTATACTATTTATATTATGGGTAATATGTATTGTCACCGGAGTGTTTAATATTCCTGTAAAATTTAAATAAAAACACACATGTTAAAATTGAAAAAAAGCATTTATTATTTTCTTAATATTCCTCACATAAAAGTTTAAATAAAAACACATGTTAAAATTGGGAAAAGCATTTTTTATTTCCTTAAACAATATTTTCCTTTACATATTTTAATAATTTTTGCACGTTAATAATACTGCAAACACTTAGCCTATTCCTATGCGATTGACAACAATACATAGATTTCTTAAAATTAGGACATTGGTCATCATATTCCAAATTAATAACTACATCATAAAATTTTGACAGGTAAGTACATTTTTGGCTACCTTTCACGTACACTATATCAGCGGACAATTTTTTAAACAGTTTCGGCAATTCACTTAAATCACTTTCACCACTGCTGTAGGGGATTCCGTGGTAATTGTTTTCCAACCACCTAACTTGTTTCTTGCTATCTTCATTTAGACGGTTAAATTGTGTTGGCGGCTTGAATACATACGCAAGTATTTTTTCTCCATCGTACGTTGCAGCAAGTTCTTTCGGAATAAAGTCGGGTGTGTTGAATCCTTGGATGTCAATAAATAATATTTTTGGTGGAGGAGGTGACGTGATACGTTTCAAGAGAACAGGGGCCAATACTTTTTCCATATCTCGAACCCTCTTCTTAAATCGAAGTCTGTCATTTGCTTCCTGCATCCAGTTTGCTGTATTATCGTCTTCATTCACCAAATATACAAAAGTGACGGGGACCAAATCGAAAAATACTTTTTTAATCATCTTAAATTATTTTTCTAACTATTCCGGATAACGGTGTGTACTCAACAATGGAATCGCTTAGAATAAGACAATAAGCACGAGTGTTGTCTTTAAATGGTTCAGCAGCTTCCATCTCAATGCGCAAGTCCACCGTTGATGACTTTACGCTTTCGTTTTGTTTGGATACATCAAATACGAATAATGAATAATCTTTAAAATTCGTAAATGAGAAATGCGGTCTATTTGTATGATTGTAATAACTCTGCTGAAATTGGCAATACATGTTGTATACAGTTAAGTAATCATTATTTCCAAAATCCAAATTTAAGTGATCATATGGATAAGATTCTGAATTCAGGTAAATTCTTATGTTTCTTATATTGCTGTTATCAAACATTGAAGCATCAGCATTAGCCACACCCTTTTTATTTTCTTGGAAAGCGATAATTATGTATCGGGGCTTCTCCAAACTGCTTGAGGTTTTTACGGCCCATATATCATCTCTAGATTTTTTCATGGTTGGTAGTTCATGCAATTCCCATTTTCGAAATGGAATTAATATATTTGGATCGTTTTTAATTTGCTCAAACATTTGCAATTTTAATTCATCATTCAGTTGAATGTGTGGTACACGCCATTCAATCTTATTGAGTTTAAATTTAATTTGGGCAACAACCGCATCATCATCATCACATTTAAAACAATTCACGTCACTGGAGGATCGTAACAAAACCAATTCCTGTTTTACATTGATTATTAACTTTTGGTAATCCTCAGCAAATCCCATTAAACTCTTTAATGGTATTTGTGCATAAAATTTCTTGTTTGGAAAAAATGTTTTTATGTGACCAGTCTTAGCCCATCCAGAAATACCGAGCACTTTCATGTCTTCTGAATCATCATATGAAACATATCCTTTTAGAGTACTAGTAATTCCCAAGTCCCTGGTTCGATCGACTTCAATACCGTTTAGTTCATATCTAATTTCCTCAAACAGGAAAGCGAAAGCGTTTGTAACTAATTCAAATTTTTTACCCGCAGATAAATTGTATTCAACTTCCCCGCTCAAGTAAATGTAGCTGTCTGCTGGACAGGTATAAATATCTTGATTTTGTATTGTTATCCTTATCTCATCGCTGTTTCCAAAATTTGTAGCTCTAGGTTGATATGTGTGATATTGATATTTGGCAATACTCTCGTCGTAGTGAACTTTATCGAATACACCAATTTTATCCATTATATTTAATTTTATAACCGAGAGAAGTTAATTTAGCAAGACTGATACGTGTCACTTCTTTGGGCGATGAACTCAAAGTGATGGTCTTTAGGTATGCACTACCCTTTTTATCAAAAACAATACCCATCACAACGTCTTTAATTCGAGTCTAACCAAAATATGTTCTCCTCTAAAATTTACAAACTCGCCTTCTTGATCAACAATTTTCAACGTTATATTATCAATTCTATCTCGAGTGTTTACAGGTAAATATAAAATATTTTTCGGCTCTATATTTATAGCAAAACCTGGATCAACAGATGGACTAAATTCGAACAAGGTGTGTGACAAGTTACTGTCGTAATAAGCACCGCTAGTAATATTGCACTCGATTCTTATACTATTAACTTTAATTATTTGCACGGGTAAATCAGATGTATGCAATGTCCCCGCTTTTAGAATTTTATTTCCAGAAAATCCTAATAATTTTCCAATAGTACCTTTCTGTGATGAAAAATCAATATCGTATTTACTTTTAATTTCACTTTTTAGCGTATTATTATTAGGTTTAAGTGATAACACTTTATCAGCTTCCGTTTGCGCCGCTTCGCTTATCAACAGCTGACGTTGTAAATATGATTCAATGTCATTAATTTCGTACGAGCCTGTTGGAATTGAGATGATTTGATTTTTCCCACAAATAAATTTATTGTTGCGGTCCTCTTCAATATTCGGAATTGAATTATATGTATGAAATCCTATCAATCCTAAACAATACTGACGACTCGAATCAAGTTCAATCGGTGGATAATAGTTTACAGAGAGCGTGCTACTTATACCTTGTAGGGTAAAGGTCTGAGACATGACTAAGACATCTTTACTATAACATCTTTATTTATACAAAAATTCTAAGCACAAATGTCCGCAGTTGTAAGAACTAAAGTTCTGATATTGATCATGATTATATTTAATATGACAATTATTAAAATATTTAATCACTTCTAGTGGTGGTGATAAATTTTCGAAACTATCAAAGTAACGAACAGTATCTCCAGCCTTTTTATAAGCCACCCAATGCGTTCCTAATCCATCCTTGGAATCCAAATTAATAATACCTGCTTCTCTAAAATGAGGTTTTGATGGTAACGCATCACGCATAAACACTCCTCTAAAATGTTTAACGTTTCTAGCCCTATTTAGCAAATCAACATCGGTTAGGGCGCGGTTGGGTAGCGATTTTAACAGTTTTTTGACTTGTGTTGTTTGAGAAAGAGGCCCATACCTTTACGATATGGCTTTAAAAATAATCCTTTCCCCGGTTTACCGAGAGCAATAGCTTCCATCGTTTTATTGTGCCTTTCAGCTTCCGCAAGTTTTGATCGTGCATCTTTAGCACTATTCACGGCTTTAGCAATACCAGCAGCACCCCCGGCCAAGGTTCCGAGGGCGCTCAATCCGGCAAAAATTGGAATTAGTGGTAGAATTCCACCTTGTTTTGGAATCGGTATAATTCTCGGAGCTCGAATTTTTTTCTTACCACCAACCTCTCGTATAGCAATCTTTGCTGCAGACAATGCAATCTTACTACTTTCTTTAACACCTCCAGGTTTATCAATTTTTCGTTTAAATCGCTTAATAGCTTTTCGAGCCTTCATAACTACACCACTCCTCAAAGGAATTTTCTTGATACCCATTCCAGTTTTTCTCTTGATCTTCATCACGTTAGTAACCGCCCACGCTGCCGCTTTCTCACTAAATTTAGAGTCCTTGGCCTTGACTCTAGCCCAAGCAGCCTCCTCTAATTCTTTATCGGCTTTGTGTCTTTCGTTTAGGTCTTTGTTCTGCGAGTAAGCAATATCGTGCTGTTTACAGGCGGCGTCTAGTGGGTTAACACCTGGGTCGCCTCTTTTTAGACGTTTTTGTAACTTGGTTCCTGGACCGCAGTACTGATACCCCGGTACGTGTAATTCGAACGGGAGCTTGTTGATTAATGAATTGATGATACCTTCACCAGTATAAGTTATCATTTGAGAGACAATCACTGCCACATTGCTATATATACCCCATACAAATGAAATTGCTATTAGTGCAATGAAGGTTATTAAACAGAAACAATCTCTCCCTATTTCAAATTTGGATAAGTGGGTGGGCGAGGGGTTTAAAAATCAAATGCGAAGACACGGTGATCTACTACCCAATTCAATTAGAGCGGTGATATGCGGTCCATCTAATTGCGGTAAATCGAATGTAATGCTATCACTCCTCTTCAATGAAAACGGGTTGAGATTTGAAAACGTTTATGTTTACTCCAAGTCACTTTATCAGCCAAAATATACATTTTTGCAAAGGACGATGGATGCAATTCCCGAAATTGAGTATTTTCCGTATAAAGAGAATGCTGAAATCATAAGTCCTGAGGAGGCAAAAGAAAATTCCGTTTTCATATTTGACGATGTAGCGTGTGACAAACAGGATAAAATTAGAGAATTTTTCAGTATGGGTCGACATAAAGACGTTGATTCGTTTTACCTTTGTCAGACTTATACTAGAATTCCTAAACATTTAATACGTGATAATGCTAATTTTATTATATTATTCAAACAAGACGACCTCAACTTGAAACATGTGTACACTGATCATGTGAGCAGTGATATGACATTTGAGAAATTTAAGTCTTTATGTGTAGAGTGCTGGAAAGAAAAATTTGGTTTCATTACTATCGATAAAGACTCGGACGAAGGTAGATATCGGAAAGGTCTTGATCAGTATATAATACTGAAGTAATCATAGTTTTGATACAGTCTAAAAACAGCTGCACGAAGCTAAACACCTATTGCAACTATCTCTCTCTACAGCTACCTGTTTTCTGAATAACAGCTACCTGTTTTCTGAAAAACAGATACCGGATTCTAAATAACAGCTACTTGTTTCTGAATTACAGCTACCTGATTTGATATAACAGCTACCTGTTTCTGTGAAATGACTGATGTCAAAAGAAAAATAATAGCAGTTCAAAAGGCTATTAGGAATAAGGCATTAGCTCTGAAACTAAATCGTAATGAAAATGATGAGCGGTTAGAAAAATTGTACAAACCGATCACGGAGCCTTTAAAATCAATCATAAAAACTCAAGGAGAGGTGAATTTATCATTGATAAAGCCAGAATTAATACCCGCCTCTACGCCTAATACATCGCCCGCTAGGGAGAATTTTAGGGAGGCACAAATTCTGAGACGGTTAGAATCCTCTACGCCTAATACATCGCCCGCTACCGGGAATTTTAGGGAGGCACAAATTCCGAGACGGTTGGAATTTTTAGGAGATGAAGAAGTTTTTGAGCGAGATCCAAATGAGTCTTCATCACTCAGAGATATTACCCCCGCAGCAGAACCTCCTTCTGAAGAAATAGATAGGTTTTTAGATACATTTGCACCTATACCCAGACAATATATTGAAGAATTAATACACGCTGGTGGTGATGATTTTGACAATGTCTTTGGTGTAACTTTCAATCCTGCAAATGCAAAGTTTAGAATCGGCAAAACAGACATTGATCTAGATGGAAATGATTTAATTATTGATAATGTACGTTATATCGGTACAGTGGGTTTATACGAATTACTCTTTAGAAAGGATCCTACAGCTTACCGACCTGAAGATGAAAGAAATTACATCGATATTCTAAAGAGAACGAATACTTTACACCGCGATTGTGACCCCACGAAACAGATAAGGGGCAATCCATCTCACAAATATAGAGCAATCATAAAACCCTTGCTAGATAAATATCCATCATCGGTTCCTCGCCCTTCATCGATTCCCCGTCTTGCTATTCGCAAGAAGTCCACGCAGGGTCAAGGATTTGATTCCAAGATGCACGTTGATGAAAAGTCTCATCGTTACACATATTGGGATAATCCTAATGAATTGGTTGATCGCTTATGGTTGCTGCATGCTTCGCGACGTGCAGGAAATACTTCTCACGATAATGAAATTGCTTCAATCGAAGAGGAGTTACGTGAAGCTTATATAATCTATTAGCACATACTTACCATCTTATTTTTACAATGAGTGTTGACAAGTTCGGACGCCATTCTAGCAAATCTTTAGCTGGTGCTCGCGGTCCTCCTGGCCCGGGGTTTGCATTTACACCAGATGGGCACTTTGATCTGGCAAGAAAACGTTTAAAACGTGCGTTAACGCCTGAAGAACCTGAGGATGTTGCTACAAAGCAATATGTTGACAAAAATTATGGAGTAATTGAAAATATATTGAAACAAAATGCTGCCCTATTTAAAGAAGTTTTTACTGATGTTGATAAGAAAATTTTAACCGTAAAAGATTCATTAGAAAGACTCATAAACACGAAAACGAATCCTTTGCAAGAATTATTACTTAAAACCTCCAATGACATAAAAGATTTACAGGGTTCTGTATACAAAAATCAAGATGAGGTGAAACAAGTGAGTGAGGAGCACGAGAAAAAAAATAATACCGCTGCAACTCATCTCGAGGAACTGATTGCAATAAACATTGCTTACGTTTTAAAGCAGGCTGAAGAAATTAGAAATCAAAATTATGTTGCTCATAAGGAAATTTTGGACCGATTACAAATTTATGAAAAGACATTAAAAGATGTTGTTCTGAACTTGAACATCATTGCTAAAAACGTTTCGAAACCTAGAGGAGGTTCTCAATGAGTAAAATTAAGGCTGATATAGTTAAAGAACTGCACAAGCCGGCTCGTGTAAAATTTCCTCGCCGTCGAACAATTATTAAAGGATTGGATGATTTGTGGCAAGCTGATTTGGCCGAGTTTGGACTTTATGCAAGAGAAAATAAAGGTTATAAATTCATATTAGTGGTGATTGATTGTTTTTCAAAGTATCTGTGGACTGTGCCGTTAAAAGATAAATCTGGGGCAAATGTTACATCAGCATTTAAGAGTATACTTATGAAGGATAACCGAACTCCTAAGAATTTGCAAACTGATCAAGGAAAAGAATTTTACAGACTTTAATGAACAAACATGAAATTAATCATTATTCTACTTATACGATTATGAAAGCCTCAATGGCTGAACGCGTAATTCGAACTATTAAAGAAAAACTTTATCGCGCCTTTAGTCTGAATGGAAAATACCGCTGGCTAAGTATTCTGGATCAGATCACGGATGATTACAACAATCGTAAACATAGTACGACAGGAATGCGTCCCTCTGACGTCACAAAAGATAAGGAGAAACAGTTATTAAATTCGGTTTATTCACATATTAAAATCGCTGGACTTGGACAATTTCGCGTGGGTGACGTGGTTAGGATAAGTAAACAAAAAGCGCTTTTCGATAAGGGGTATACGCCAAACTGGTCTACGGAATTGTTTAAAATTATGAAAGTTAAAATATCGAATCCCACAACTTACCTACTTCAAGATATGCAAAATGCACCAATTACTGGAGCATTTTACGGAGAAGAACTTCAAAAGGCTAAACATTCAGACGTGTATTTGGTGGAAAAAGTTTTGCGGAGGAAAGGTGGCAAAGTCTACGTTAAGTGGTTAGGATTGGACAAGTCCCATAATAGCTGGATAAATAAATCTAATATTGTATAACATTTAAATAAATACTAGTATTGTATTACATCGTTTTTTTATTTTTTATAACCTCTACATAGAAAGCATATTGTACTTATTATAATAAATAATATGACTGCTGCTATTGCGCAAAATGATATCCACATGCTGAGAGAAATTTGCTCGAAATCATCCAACATCATTGGATGAGTAAAATTCATACGATCCTCTAAATGGCGCTGTATTGGAGGCGTCATTTTGACTGATTATAAGGTGTTACATTTTTCTTATATATACACATCAGACATCGCCTCCTTGGCGGCGGTGGACCATCTACCTGATGTTCACCTGTACTAAAATGCTCGTGGCAGGGGAGTCTCCTTTCTGCTTGCTGTTTATATTCTGATGGTAGCGCCCCCCAAATTTCTAACAGTTGAACTCCTTCAACCTTATTTAAATAATGAATGGGTAAATATTTTACTTGATTTTCTGTTAAACGTTTTTCATAAAAAGCTTCAATAGCCTCATTTACTTTGTTTTCCATTCTAACTCTGTCAAGGTGTGATTACTACTGATAAATACTTATAATTTCACTGATCTTAATAGTAAGAGGTGCGATGGGTAATTAAACACATAAGATAAGATTTAAAATTATATTTTTTATTGAAATATTTTTTTAATTTCAAAATCGAGACACATTTTATTATAATGAATATGAATACATTCCAACATTAAATAAGCATTTTGAGAATTTACATGTGGAGAAATTAAATTCGTAACATTATAATATAAATCACCATCTAGTTTTAGGCAAGAAGATAATATCATATCATAATACATATTAAATTCCAACGCTTTTAAAGCATTTAATTTGTAATTAATTAATTTTCTTAAGTCAAATAAATTTCCCAGTGTTTCTTCAGACACTACGACACATAAGCCGCGTTGTTCAATCCATACAGCCATGATGTTGCGATACTCGTTCTTGGTGATCTTAAGATTGCCAAAGGTGATGGGCTGCTGCTGCATCTCTGAGATGTTGATTGCAGAAAACTGGTTCCATTCCTCCTCGCTGAAGAAGATGCAGGAGTGGGCTCCCCAGATTTTCACGATTGGTGTGAATCCTACCGCCGGACTGATACCGATTGAGACTCTCTTTGATCCTGACTTATTGAGAGGATAAGTTGATTGACCCAACAGTGTCGACTCCTTCTTAATGCTGTTATCAAACGCGTAGATTTCATTTTCTAGCGGATCGACCATTGCAGCACTTTCAACTGTAGGGAAAGACATCTTGAATAGTTGACAGTTTCAACTCGAATGATTACTCTCTCAAAGTAATCTTGACTATATCCTTGGTTTTGATTAGATTCTGCGCATTATAAGTAAAAACTTACCATCTCATTTTAATTGTACATCCTGTCTATAATATCCTGTGTGGAAAAAATCGCCTCCTCTGAATCTTCATCAAGAAATCCTGAATCGCTGTTTAGAATTGGAGGCTCAGGTGTAGGACTTCGCAGAGGTGTTAAAGCAGGTAGTGGCGAATATGAGCTATCCCATGAATCTTCTTCTTCTTCTTCTGTTGTGAATAGTTGTCGGGGTAGATATCTAACAGGGGTTAGTGTTGTGAAAACTTTTGTTTCTTCATCTAATTTTCTTTTCTTCGATGAATTAAACTCCTCTTGTTGTTTATATGTAGGTAAAAACACTCGTTGCAGAAAATATTTCTTCATTCGACACACAGCACAATCAGTTAATTTTATTGCACATGCTGAACAAAACATATGTCCGCAATTAATTACATACTTTACAACGTTTGTGAGACATACTGGACATCGACCACCATCGCATCCTTCTTTATATTCTGGAAACGTAATTGAAGGTAATAATTTAATACCAATCCGTTATAATTTTCTTACCTTCATCTTCGGTCAAATTAGACTCTTTTCTTGTTAGAAACTCCGCAATCACTACCGAACTAGACGACATTCTCTAACCGTTTCTAGACTCAAACTGATGAAATCTTGTCCAAACTTGCTTCGTGACAACCGTTTTCTTGACCACAACGTCCGGTCTGTTATCACAAATTACCGATTTCGATTGCAACCTTGAGCACTTTTTACACAAATTAGCACACACTCATAAAAAACTATTCGTTTAGATTTTTAATTGTTTTAATCATTTCACCAACTTTCCTCATGACATCCGGTGTGTTATCGCAAGTTACCGATTTCGATTGTAACCTTGAGCACTTTTTGCACAAATTAGCACACACGAATAAATATTATTCACTTAAAGTGTCAATGATTCAAATCGCCTCACCAACTCGTTGTTTATAATTTTTCGCAATTCAAGGTCTCTCCGCAGTTTTTCGATTGTCTTTTCTAATTTCAGAATTTTCACCGAAACAATACTTTGACTTTTACGCAAAAACTTGCGATTATTAATCACAGTTCTAAGATCATGCATCGCGTTGTAAGTTGATTACTTCAATAAAGAGAAATTCATAATAACTACTCGTTATATTCGATGATGATGAAATAACTAGTTCATTCAACCAATCAGATTACAGAATCAGATTTCTGACGTCACGCACAATACATTATTCGGCATCTACGCTTCGAGCCCGTTCATTTGATACCAAACACGGGCCATTTTGGAGCACCGGAAATGAAACTTTAGATTTTCGAGATAAGAATGTGATATTCGACATCTACGCTTCGAGCCCGTTCATTTGATACCAAACAAGGACCATTTTCGAGCGCCGGAAATGAAATGTCAGTCGACCGGAAGTGGCCATTTTCTGAATCTACTCGATGAGCTCTTTCATTTGCAATGTAGCAATCCGATATCAGATGAGCCGTTACGAAGTTATTCACATTTTTAATTCTTTTCACTTTTCTTAATGTAATACCATTATGTTATTAATTTTTCATTGTTTGTTCTCCTTTTGTTACTTTGGATTTGATATTTTTGAAACATTTTTCAATTTTGAGATTTTTGATTTTGATTTGGTTGATTTTGATTTTGTTAATACTAATTTTGTTGATTTTGAGGATTTTGGATATTTTTCTAAGGCGCACCCTGTATATCGATTTTAAATTTAGCGCCATTTTATTTATTTGCACACTCTGTATAGCTTAGATTTTGAATTAGCCGCGCGCCCGCCATTTTGGTGGGGGGTGTTTTGTGACGTCTTATGGAGAAATTTACATGGGAGGGACTTCCTGGCCCCGTAGCGGCAAATATCCTCTACTACATTATTCGGCATCTACGCTTCGAGCCCGTTCATTTGATACCAAACACGGGCCATTTTGGAGCACCGGAAATGAAACTTTAGATTTTCGAGATAAGAATGTGATATTCGACATCTACGCTTCGAGCCCGTTCATTTGATACCAAACAAGGACCATTTTCGAGCGCCGGAAATGAAATGTCAGTCGACCGGAAGTGGCCATTTTCTGAATCTACTCGATGAGCTCTTTCATTTGCAATGTAGCAATCCGATATCAGATGAGCCGTTACGAAGTTATTCACATTTTTAATTCTTTTCACTTTTCTTAATGTAATACCATTATGTTATTAATTTTTCATTGTTTGTTCTCCTTTTGTTACTTTGGATTTGATATTTTTGAAACATTTTTCAATTTTGAGATTTTTGATTTTGATTTGGTTGATTTTGATTTTGTTAATACTAATTTTGTTGATTTTGAGGATTTTGGATATTTTTCTAAGGCGCACCCTGTATATCGATTTTAAATTTAGCGCCATTTTATTTATTTGCACACTCTGTATAGCTTAGATTTTGAATTAGCCGCGCGCCCGCCATTTTGGTGGGGGGTGTTTTGTGACGTCTTATGGAGAAATTTACATGGGAGGGACTTCCTGGCCCCGTACCGGCAAATATCCTCTACTCGCGTTCAAAATCGCTTAATTGTTGAAATACGCCACAATGACGAACTAGGGGCATCTTTTTATTTAAATTGGGAACCAATTAACTGATTTGCACAATAAAATTGTAATGTCATCGCTCAGTTAATTTAACAAAATAACAATAAAATTTCTTTCATTTTTTTACTCCGAGGTAAATTGATCAAAAAGTTACCATATTTTTTTGTTGAAATTTTAATCATTTCTTAGCGTGGATTATTTACGTATTATCTGAAATTTTCATAAAAATTGAGCGACGAATTCTTGGTGTTCTTTTACTTATGGCGGCCAGTATATATTGCCACCTCTGCTACCTCGGACATCAAGAAAACCAGGTTATAATATATTCATAAATGTACCTTGCTAAATCTTCGTTTATAGCGATTATCACACTTTGTAACACGAATAGATTGTGATGTTAACATAATTCTAATAGTTTTAAAAGATACCTAATTTATTTTACAATTTACTCGTACATACAAAAAATTTAATTATGATGATGCCCTGGATGAGAACCATGTCCAGAGTAGATAACATGGGCATTAAAGCCATTATGCTTATCAGCTGTGTAGTGAACAGTCCGCACCCTTCCATCAGGTTGGTGGACAGAATATTCTTCCTTGACTGCATCTCTATCGCGATGTTCACTTTGGGATTTAAAATCCTAGGTGTGACCATCTTCTACTCCATATTTAAAATCATATTTTGGGTGGTGCTGTAATCAATGAATCCTTTTATTCCATTAGTAACACATAATTTTCTAAAGGTTTATTTTCTAATATTATATTTTCAGGATAAATATAGGTGTACTTACATGAGCGTAATGTTTTTCGCGGTTTTCATGTCCCTCCACAGCATGGCCTCCAAAGGCAGGATTATGTACAGAAGCATAAGGAGAAGCATGTTGATATGAACCATAAACACAGACGGTCAACACGGTAATTATGAAAACCTGTACCAAATTCACTTTTAAATAAAATATAATAAAATAAATGTCCCCTGGTTAAGGTCTGCATCAATATTGTAAATAATTGTAACCAGACATCAGTTATTCAACAACAAAAGTCAAGGATCATTTAGTCAACATATTTTGACTAAAGTTAAATAAAGATGAAAAGTAGCCTGCATATATGAATATTTAATTTTACCTTTAAGTCTACAAAATGCAGTTTTGAGAAAGACTAAAAAATAAAAAAAACTTATTGAAGTAGTTGAAAACTCAGTGTTTTCTTTGCTGAAGATGATTTAACCACCGAAATTAGTCAGGGAAATAAAATTTTACGTATCACGAAGTACCATATTTATTTTTTCTGAATCAATTTAAACCCCCAAGTTTTATTTTATATTTTGTTCTAATATATTTATCCATATTCTAGTGGATAAGATTAAGATATATAAATATAAAAATCGTTTATCCAAAATCGGATGTAATAATCGAATTATAGTGGTCATTTGAACCGTGTAATGTTGCTCATTACCCCCTAGTGAGAGAATAAGTTTCTCTCACGGATTGCATAGATCCTTCATAGGATTTTTGAAATATTTCAAATTGACACCACGTACGTCAAAATATCTTGTCAAAATTTTATAAACATTATTTCAATATTTAATGCAATTACAGATGATTTTGGATAAAATTTTATATTATACTCATGTGGAATTCCTCATTAGTCCCTTAAGAAAATTACTAAACTTTTTCTTGCGGAACTAAATACGTACATTCCACATTCGTATAATAAATAACTATTACTTGATTGCAGATAAATTATATACTATGAAATACAAGTTTCTTATTATAAAATTATGAATCATTAGTAGATAGAAGTTTTTTAGATTAGGTTCTCGTTGAACACTTAGTGCAACATAATGTGTTTTTTATGATTATTATTATATAATAAATTCATTGAATTTTCTACAAATAATATCACCGAATAATGGTGATGTGGCCATTATGTTACTTTCTCCGATTTGATGCTATAATTAATAATACTTATTTATATTTATACTTTCATGGTTTATTTTCAATTTAAATAATATTCTAAATGTCATTAAGCATTTTTGCCGAATCGAATGATACTGAGGTTTGAAACGTCAAAGTGATAAAACATGAAAATGACAAATTATACTTGAAATTCTAATCATCTTTACCGTCAATTTACTCAAAACCTAATAATATTTTGGAAAAAACGTATTCCTTACAAGTTGTTCATTTCGGCATCCTCTACAATTATTATTAATACAAATTTTATTTAATCATTACCATTTCATAATTAGTCTTTTATACATTGAGATCAGAAAGTCGAAAATAGTTGGCAGCACATTTTCTAATAATCCCTATAATAACTCAAGTAATATTATATTGGCTGTCTGGAATTCTCCAATGAAGTGCAGTGTACATTTTGTTAATTTGACATAATGTGATTTTTTAAGGTTATTTGTTTTAAAAATGGTTTTATAATTAGTAATACATTTGGGATTCATAATCCAGCAGTTTTATTATTTAACTTTCAGGGTTTTCCATGACAAAATTTCAGCATAATAATTTGCTTAGAGATAACGTAGATCCCAAAACTGGGATGAGTATGAAAAAGAATTGCTATTGCATTCGGTCCGAGAGGAAATTAACATTATAGAAAACAAAAGAAAATTAACATCTTGCAATAAAGACAAAAGTAGTGCATGTAACCGCATCGCCGGAAAGTTGGATTATAATTAAGCATTTGATTCATGTTATTAATGTTCACATACTTCTTACGTGCATTTAGTGTTAAATATCGCAAATTCAATTAAATCAGACTCTTGTCTGCTATTCAAGTTTAAAAAAAATATTGTTCTATTAATGTAGGACATTAGTGATATCTTAATACGGACAATGGCCACTAACTATAGTGGCTTGTTAAAACTCTACTAAGGGTGATTCATTAATAAGGCTGATAATTTTGTACCTTATATGCTACAATTAAAGAACAAGTAAGCTGCCGTTGGTACAAGTGTGTGCTTTTGTTGTAACTGGCATATTACACATCTTCTGTACATGATATACAGGGTCTTTTTTTTAACTCAGAACATATTATTGTTAATGTCTATGTTCTATGTTATAATAATTACATAAACGCATTGCAATGTATTGACAATGTAGGCAACCAAGTACACAAAGATGCCAGTGAATGCTTCTTCTTCTTCTCTCGGCCCCGTCGACCTGTCACAGTACAGTGAAAGCTTAAAATTATTACGAATAAAGTGAGGTTAATGAAACAAACAATGATAAATCGTAAGTAATTATAATAGATATTCAAAATGACCACCTTCACGTTCTAAGCAGTAGCCAAGTCGATTATAAAATCAGGCGACCGGGGTGGTATTGGACCATATCTACCTATCCAGCGATCAGGAAGTAATTCACTTAAATAATTATTAATGGCAGCTGTAGAATGTGGAGGCATTCCATTCATCTGATAATAAGGAGCAGCAATGTTTAGTGTATTAATTTCTGGCATTATACGAGTTCGCAGAAGATCTAAGTAAACATTACTGTTTAGACCAATAAGGGTATCATTAATTAGTCCAACCCACATATTAACTCTCGCATTGTATTGTGTGTGCGTCAAATTTTGTAAGCAAGGATTATTGCACGCCCAAAATCTAAAAGGCGAAGGAATAGGTGTAAGGAATGGGTATCGATAAGGAATGAAGAATACTAACCTATAATTTTGTGGATTAACTTCACCATTTAAGGAAAATGATGCCTCATCAGTAAATATTATTCTGAGTAAAATTTCTTGATCATTATTAATTAAATTGAATTGAATTGTACGGTTTCACAGAATTCTGTTCGTTTGCCTTTGTCCTCATTTGATAGTTGCTGATGATTTGAAAACTTGTAAGCATTGTATTTAAATTCTTTTAATGTCTTGTAAACGGAAGCTGAACTTATTTGAAACTGAGCTGCGATAACTCTTAACGATGATATGGGGTTCTGCTCTACGTAACATAAAATGTTGAGTTTAATCTCTTTCGTTAAAATGTGATTTCCTTTAGCCCTTTTAATGTGAAAATTACTCACGCAGCCAGTATTGTCAAAATGATGGACAATATTACAAATTGTTGAGATGGATGGAACTTGTCTGCTCGGATACTCAACCGAAAACAAATCTCTAACACGTCGAATGCTGTTCCCACTCTTGTACCAATTAATTATCTGTATTCTTTCTTCGGTGGTTTAATACATTTTTATTAATAACACAATTTTGACAATTAAATAAAACTGAGTGTAAGTATGGTTGCCTACATTGTCAATACATTGCAATGCGTTGATGTGATTATTATAACATAGAACATAGACATTAACAATCATAGTTCTGAGTTAAAAAAGACCATGTATAACAAATAAAGGTATCAACGATGTAATAACTGAAAGCCAAGTTAGCCGGCGTTGGTAAAAGTTTGAGATCTTAACCTCTTCACGCCCAGGGGCTCGATTCTGCTAATCGGTGACTCTTGTCACCGGTGCTTTTTGTCACCGAAATGACGTAAATTGCGTGCGACCGTATTCTGCTAACATATGAGTTTTGCCATCGATGACAAAACTCACCAAAAATCGGTGGATTTTTACGAGTGCTATGTAGGTGGTGACAAAGTGACAGTTCGCGTGAGTTTGTGTTTCGTGATCCACCTGAAATTTTCAATTCCTTTTATAAACTATTTTAGTTGACTGTCGACTGTTTTATTGTAAGTGGTAAGTAATATAATCGGTACGATGATTATGCAGTAGCGTTTTAGTCTTATTAACGGTTTGCATTTTATAGGTTGGGTTATTAATTAGGGACGATTTTTTAATGATGCCCATATTAAACGAGTTACAAGAGGAAGAAAATGAAGCCCTTCAAGAGCAAACATGGCAAAAAGGGTAATCCTTTAATTGCATTAAATGACCGGCAATTTCTTCCTTTATTTCGGTTGACGAAAGAGTTGTTCCATTTTATTGTGGAAATCCTAACACCATTTCTGAGGCCCCCCAGGCGTGATGATTTTTTAGACATTCCAACACATGTAAGTGTTTTGTGTACTGTGTTAACATGTTGCTTTTTATCTTCGGAGTAATATACTATAACTTATCACAGATAGTAGCTATCAGCATGATGTTGGCTGCAACTGGTTTGTTGGCATATCTCAGAGTAGTGTAAGCCGTTCCATAACTGAGGTTACGCAGGCATTTAACGAACCGGATGTATTTAATAGATTTGTTAAATTTTCACGAAATGTACAGGAATTACAACATACCAGAGAGAGGTAAGTAAACATAAATAATAGGAATGTTAGCTTTTTTTCTTTATAGGTATTTCCCATGCTCCCGGTAAGCACTGCTAGACGAAGTTCGTGCCCGCCTGCCTGCTTTCGGATGGACAATCCGTTTGGGCGCAGCAACAATTTCTCCAGGACCCTGTTCACGTAAAGTTGAGCAGCTTGGTAAATTAGAATCTGCGGGTATCTTCTTTAAAACATAAAGTAGGCTCAAGCTGAGGGACTTTTTAAACAAGAATAATAATATAATATTATGGATATATTTTCTGTTTATTTATGAATAAATGTTCTATTCATGTAAGCCAAACTTGATTGTTTTCTCTTTCTACAACCCATCTATACTTATTTCCACTGATTCCAGGAATATACTTAATATTGCTCAAAAATGGTAAGTAAATGAATTACGAGATAACTCGTCGGCTTACTGGACCAGAATGCAGGTTACACGTTATCTCTTATTTGGCAGCCAACATATTCAAATCTGTGTTTACATTCAATCAAAACATTTTGTAAACTACTACACTAGATATATATTACTTCAATACTTTTAAAATACAGCAAACTTGAAGTATTCCTATAAATTATTATCAATGAGAAAATTTTTATTTCAATAATCACCTGAAAAGGCGCATCACTATCAAACTGCGAAGTTTGGCATTTTTAACATGTCAAAAAATCGTCAGTTCCCATGTCAATGAATTAAATTTTTTTTCTGCGTACTTACATATTTTTACTGAAACAAATATTTGACTGAAAAATGTACTCAAATTTTCAAAACTTAGGTATATTATTCTTATTTTAACAGTTGTAGAAAAAATATTGTGTCAAATCTATTATATTTGGCGCATTCTCAGAGCATGGGGTGTAAAAGTTATTTTAATTTTTCAAATAAAGATTTATTTAAACTTCCACTCTTTATGGGGCCCAACCATACCATTCAACATAGCAGTTATCTCGCTCCACAACATTAAATAATTCTCTCTAGTAAAGGAATTACTAAATTTGTGCAATTTTACAGACGCTTGTTACATGCGTAATTATCCCATCGTTTCATTCTAAATACGTAAATTAAAAGTGAAAATAAAAAATATTTGCCCTAAAAACGCACTATATCGTGTTTTTTGTGTGCTAAGTCTTTTATTCCATAGCAAATATATTTGAATTTGGCGGTTTGTTGGCCGCCATTAACAAGAAATCAACGTTACCGTTTAGTTTCGGTGACAAAAGCCATCGGTGACTTTTCGCATCTCACCATGCGACGAGAATACCATCTCACCAGAAATGTCAAAAAACCGTGCAATGAAAATCGGTGGCAAAACTCACCGGTGACAAGAGTCACCGATTAGCAGAATCGAGCCCCAGGACGCCACATGTCGATGTTTGCGGAACGAGCCGTAGGCCAGTGGAGCAAATCGTTCGAGTGATTAATAGCCATTATATGCGAGTTGTACACTATACTTTGTTCATGAACATTAAAATCAAAATTAAATGCAAAATCAAAATTAAAAAAAAAACAAAAACAAAATCAAAATTTAAATCGAAAGTTGTAATTACAATTACAATTGAAAAAAAATAAAATCAGTATTTAACAGAGTAAACAAAATATTATAATAAATCGCGTTCTGTGAATTAAAGCTCGAATTTGCGAGTTTAATAACCATATTAAACATGCAAATGCGTGTGCGTGTTTAATAAGCATATTAAACACGGAAATGCGTGTTTAAGAAATTGAGTGTTAAATGTACCCCTTTAATGATGTCCGTAGAATTAAATAATGAGCACATTATAACATTTTCGTGAACAAACAATTTTATAGTAGCGTTAAAAAATTAACCGCTACTGCACTTTTTTTCACGCAAAAGAGTGAAAAATTAACCGTTATGGCACTTTTTCACGCTGTTTGTAGGGTTCAGGAATCACATATACCGGGTGACCCAGGGATCTGTAAAAGCCTTATAACTTATTTGTTATTTGAGATATCGACTTCTAGTTTTCTTAAACTGGTACCCACACGTATTCTGCATATTTTAAAAATATGTATGTTTTTGTACAGGGTGTTCCAATATACATAACAGAACAAAGTTATGTTTTTTTTTAATTAAACACCCTATATTTTATACTTTATTTTTAACCCTCTTGAGAAGCTGATAAAAATAGTATAAGATAGTATGGGTCTATTATGGACGGTTGGTTAGTTATGGGCAAATTTGTGGCAAAAACAGGGACATATTGAAAAAGTTGCAGAAGCGCTCCTAGGAATGCTAGCGTTGTTTTTTATACACTAAAGAATTTTCCACATCATGAAGGATAATACACATTGGCCTTGGTTCTCTTTTATTCATCGTGCTATACAGGGTGTCAACATACGCAAAACAATGGATAACTATTTTTTTCAAATGGAACACCCTATATAAGTTTCCACCAATCTATGGCATTTTTAATAAGCTTTCCAATGATATATAGTTTGTATGACAAAATATTAAGGATTCTTGAGATTTATCAATAAAAACATATTTGTTTTGTCACCTTCTGATGATTTTTGGATTTTCAGCCAAAACTATGCATTTTCAGGAAAAATTATAAGAGAACAAAGTTATAGAGCGAAAAATTTCCAATCGACATAGGTCTTTCAACTTTTAACATAATGCGTGCCTTGTTCGCCAGAGCGCGCAAAATCGTGACCGTATATGCTTTATAGCGTTTTCTTTTCAAATTTTTTATTAATAAATTGCACTATACTTTATTTTCTGCACCCTCTAGCGGAAAAACAGGAAATTATAGGGAAATTAAAATGGCCTATATCGATTGAAAATGTTCCGCTCTACAACTCTTAATAGAAGCAATTTTTGCCAAAAATGCATAGTTTTCCCTAAAAATGCAAATTGAAAATGTATGTATCAATTTTTGCGTTTTTCAATGTTTTGTTGCCTTTTTGGCGAAAACTATGCATTTTTGGCAAAAATTGCTTTTTTTAAGAGTTGTAGAGCGGAATATTTTAAATCGATGTAGGTCATTTAAATAATTCTATAATTACCCGTTTTTCTGGTAGAGGACGTGGAAAATAAAGTAAAGTAAACAAAAAATTTGAGAAAAACGCTAAAATGCACATACGGTCACGATTTTGCGCACTCTGGCGGGCAATGCACGCATTATTGGAAAAGTCGAAAGACCTACATCGATCGAGAATTTTCCGCTCTACAACTTTGGTCTCTTATTATTTTTTCAGAAAATGCAAAGTTTTGGCTGAAAATCCAAAAATGAGCAGGAGGAAAAATGAGCAGGAGGTGACAAAAGAAAAATGTTTTTATAGATAAATCTGAAGAATCCTTAATATTTCATTATACAAATTGTACATCATTAGAAAGCATATTAAAAATTCCATGCATTGGTGGCAAGATATATAGGGTGTTCCATTTGAAAAAAAATAGTTATCCATTGTTTTGCGTATGTTGACACCCTGTATAGCAGTATGAACAAAAAAGAACCAAAGCCGATTTTTATTATTCTTCATGATGTGAAAAATTCTTTAGTGTATAAAAAACGACGCTAGCCTTCCTAGGAGCGCTTCTGCAACTTTTTCAATGTGTCCTTGTTTTTGCCACAAATTTGCCCATAACTAACCAATCATCCATTATAAACCCATGGTATCTGATACTATTTTTATCAGCTTCTCAAGAGGGTTGAAAATAGAGTATAGAATATAGGGTGTTCCATTTAAAAAAACATAACTTTGTTCTGTTATGTATATTGGGACACCCTGTACCAAAACATACATATTTTTAAAATATGTAGAATAAGTGTGGGTACCAGTTCAAGAAAACTAGAAATCGATATCTCAAATGGCAAATAAGTTATGGGGCTTTTACAGATCCCTGGGTCACCCGGTATAATGAAAAAAACTGTACATTTTATAACGGACGTAGAAAAAAGTATTTTCTGATTACAAAGTCGATAATTATCTTCAACTTTTATATAAATCATATTTTTCTATCATAAATATTTAAGGCCAAAAAGTTACTTTGACTCTTCAGTGAGACAAAGACATTTTGATGGTATTAAAATGATATATAGCATAATACCTAGAAATCACGGCTCCAATTATAAATACGCGTGATATTTGAGAGTAAACATGTCGCAGATGATTTGTATGAGAGATTTACTCTCTTTTACCGAAAGATTAGGTAAGAAAATACTTATTGTTAGTTCTAAGAAATGTATACCTTCATGCTATAAGCAGATTATTAATAATGAACTCCAGATTGTAATAAGATATATTTAAGGTTCCCATCGTATAGGAAATCTTTTGTGATAAATTTTAAACAAAGATAATTATTCTTTAGTTTTAACGGTAGGGTATAACTCTATTCTGTTGTTGGGAAAACGTAATTTTTAGTCATTTGCTATTTAAATTTATTTACGTCGTAAATGTATGTTACTCTGAAATGCATGAACAATATATATATATATATATATATATATATATATATATATATATATATGTTTAAAAAAAAAATTGTCCATTAATAAAAAAGTTAGATTTATGTTAGTAATCAGAAAAAGTATAGCAATTATAGAGTTTTTTTTTTCAATAGGTAATTGTCATAGTATTTCATATGTTGTTGTATATTTTCATGAATATTGAGTGAAAAATATAGGAGAAATACAGTGTTATGTGTTGCAATGTATGGAAATAAATGCGTCATTTCTCATTTTTGCTATTATAGTTACATTTTATTAACTACAAAATATACGCATGAAGCATCAAATCATCATTTTAACGTTTTCAATATTTTATCATTTTAACTTTTAACATTTCAACGTTTTAAATATTTTATCATTTTTATATTTTTTAACACTTTAAAAATGTTTATTGACCGATTAATGGCCAATGAACCACCCTGAAGGAGTTGACCCAGAACTCTGAAATTTCGTATAAATAGTTTTTTTCTTTCTTGGCCTCGGGAACGTAGCAATATGGCCAGCTCAAAGCGGCTACTATATATAGTTTTTTACAATTTTTAGATGAATAAATGAACAAATGAATCAATAAATAATGTCAGACATATACAACAACCCTAGATGCGCGCGAATACTTCTCGATCCCCAAAAATCTTTCGTCCGGGATGGGATTCGAACCCACACAGCACGCGGTCCAACCGGCACAAGCGGTCGCCCTTATAAATAGTTAGTGTATGTTGATACACAATTGATTAAATTTCCATAGAAAAATAATAATATTTATTAAGAAAAAAAAATAATGCGTTACATCTCCGCGTACTCTTATGCATTCAGCAACCCTTCTGGGCATGCTAGAAATCAGATGGTCTAATGCATCTTGAGGCAGCTCGTGATCGGGTGATCTCGATGGCCAAGGCAAATTATTAATGTTGTTTACTTATAGGAAATCTGTAGTTACGTTAGCAGTATGAGGTCGCGCATTATCTTGCTGAAAATTGCCCTTGGATGGTCTTGGATGAATTGAAGTAGAATGGGTTCCAAGACTGTATCAACGTAACGGCGCTCGTTTAATGTGCCCAAGCAACAAGTTGTTGCGACAAGCAAAAAAAAGATATTTTACAAATAAAATAAAGTTACCGCTCTAGCGCCATCTATGGAATATTTTTTCATATTTTTTTGCAAAAATGAGTTTATCACAGTGGAATAATATTTCGTTGAAAATCATAACAAGAACAAAAAAAGTAATTTTTCAATAAACCCTAGATTATGCTGTAATCCAATCAAAGTAGCGTGGGCGCCACTTCGCGCCCTTAATGTAACTATAATTACATATAAACAATGACATATTGCTGAGAGGTATATGTTATGTTACTGTGTTAGCTGGGAAGGGTTCCAATTATCCTATGAATTAACGGCAATTTTACATTTTGATGTCGACACATATCACGTTTAAGTACTGCCAATCGCGACAACTAAAATGTTACCACAAATAGTTTAATAATGAGCAAAAACTGTAAAATGAAAATTCTCATTATTAAACTATTTTCGATATAACAAATGGTCGATTATTAAACCAAAGAAGAAATAGTTGTTTAAGCAACAAGGAACGTAAGGACGTATTAACATTTGAGGTAGGCGAATACGAGCCGAGGCGGAGCCGAGGCTTGTCACCTGCCGAAAATGTTAATTGTCATTCGCTCGCTCGCTCGTGTTGCTAAAAGTGAAGGGTTGCTAAAGCATTTTGGCACGAGTTACACTCGATATTTTTTCGCCTGCGTTAAGTAAAAACAGTGTTTCCGGAAATTTTATTTCGCACACCATTGAACTGTTACTGTCAGATTTCTGCATAGCCTACTCATATTCCGTGGAAGGTTGTCTAGATTATGCATATTATTTTTTCGGCCGTAGATACGCTAAATCATAGTTTCGGCCGAAATATATGGTTTCGGTAGAGGCAGGCGAAAAAATACATTTAACAAGTTGTTGTAGTAACAACGTAGTAACGTAGTGTTATACTAATTTTACTGTGCCCTGAAATAAATGCACCGGCCTTATTAAAACCAAACTTTAGGAGTGTTCACTTCTATAGATTACAATCGAAAAAGTTCTACATCCATATTTTTCTTATTTAAATACCGGGTGACCCAGCGATCTGTAAAAGCTCCATAACTTATTTGCTATTTGAGATATCAACATCTTTTTTTTCATAGACGGGTACCCACACCTATTCTACATATTTTAAAAATATTTATGTTTTTGTACAGTGTGTCCCAGTATACATAACAGAACAAAGTTATGTTTTTTTAAATGGAACACCCCATATTTTATCCTTTATTTTTAACCCTCTTGAGAAGCTAATAAAAATAGTATATGATACTATGGGTCTATTATGGACGATTGGTTAGTTATGGGCAATTTTGTGGCAAAAACGTGTACACATTGAAAAAATTGCAGACGCGTTCCTAGCAAAGACAGCGTCATTTTTTATACAGTAGAGAATTTTCCACATCAAGAAAAATAATAAATATCGGTTTTGGTCGTTTTTTGTTGACACTGCTATACAGGGTGTCAACATACGCAAAACAATGGATAACAAAAATCCAAAAATCAGCACAAGATGACAAAAGAAAAATGTTTTTATGGATAAATCTCAAGAGTCCTTAATATTTTATTACACAAACTGTACATCATTGGAAAGGTTATCAAAAATGCCATATATTGGTGGCAAAATATAAAGGGTGTTCCATTTGAAAAAAAATAGTTATCCATTGTTTTGCGTATGTTGACACCCTGTATAGCAGTATGAACAAAAAAGAACGAAAGCCGATGTGTATTACTCTTCATGATGTGTATAAAAATTGACGCTATCCTTGCTAGGAACGCTTCTGCAATTTTTTCAATGTGTACATGTTTTTGCCACAAATTTGCCCATAACTAACAAACCGTTCATAAAAGACCCATAGTATCTTATACTATTTTTATCAGCTTCTCAAGAGGACTAAAAATCAAGTATAAAATATAGGGTGTTCCATTTAAAAAAACATAACTATTGTTATTTATACTGGGACACCCTGTACAAAAACATACATATTTTTAAAATGTGTAGGATGGGTGTGGGTACCAGTTTATGAAAACTAGAAGTCAATGGGCCTTATTCTGTTTTTATCACTTTCGAAAAGTTTATTGTCATCGAAAATTTTTCACTTCACACAAGTTTCCGATTCTGTTTCTATCACCGATCGAGTTTGGAATGTCGTCAGTCGAAAAGTGAGGTTCAGTTTTATCACCGAGTTCGGAGCAGGTGATAAATGTGTGTTAACCATAAAATTGTAAAAATGGTCTTTATTTCGCTTTATTATTGCTGCGGGAACAAGAAGCAGCAGCTGAAAATTATTATTTGCTGCAATTTTAACGACATTTACGGGATTTTAGCAATCCATTTGAGACGCCGAAATATGAATTAGAATATTTGTTTTAAAAACAACAAATTTGTGAGAGTTTCGAACCAACACACCCATATCAGATAGTGATTAGTACTTATCAATTCCATAATTCTTCAAAATTAACTTAATTACAGTTCGCTTCAAGTGCACTCGGTACTAATTTTCCCGCGTAAATTTGAAAAATGGCGAAAGCATGCCGTTATTAGTTCACTTGCTACGATTTTACAGTGTGGTCACACTTACTTTATCACGTTAGAAACGGAATACCAATTTGCCGTTCAATCGAAAACGATGTGATAAATTTTCACGGCGTAAAGTTATCACCGTGATAAAAACAGAATAGGGCCCAATATCTCAAATAGCAAATAAGTTATGGGGCTTTTACAGATCCCTGGGTCACCCGGTATATAATCTGTAGCGCCACCTGTGCTTTATATTGCAAAACCTGCGAAGTAAACAAATCATTTCTTCTTCGCCATCTAGTAGATGTTTTAAAATTAGTGCAACCTTTCAAATTTGCCGCACTTTCCTAACCCATGAAAAAGTTGGCATCTCAGCTGTAAAATGTTTATATTTTCTAATCTCAGAAATGTCATATGGAGTTTCCATAAATGAAATCAAGTGTACATTCAAGTTTTTAATTGTAGGATGAGTGAACTATTGTTGATATAAACCTTTTAACCTCAAAACTCCATGCAGCCTGCTATTGCATAAATGATGGCAGACACTGTTTTAAACAAAGTGTTAAGTGGTGAAATTAAAACCAGCTACCTTTTTGGATGGCTACAAGATTCTAAGGATCAGGTTATTAAACTTTTTCTTCTGAGTAAGGGGTTTAATTACCATAACCTAATTTTTTATAGGATGGAATGTTTTGTTGTTCGCAAGGAGAGTTCCTTTCGTATTTCCTTAATTACGTCCACGACAAAGCATTAAGGTAATTTTCCACATGTTTGTTATTTAACGTATATGTATAGGATGATCATTATCGTTATTAATCAAATTGATTTTTAAAAAATTGTTATAGTATAAGTGTTAATGTATATAAACTTAAACTATTAACATGGTATGTGGAGTAGGAGAAAGACACACTGAAAAATGGGTTTTCTTTCAAAGTAACCATCACAGACAATTTATGTTGATGTACATAAACTTATTTCAGGGATGAAAGGTTTTTTAATACTATTTTCTACTCCTTACGGTAAATTGATTAATTACCTAACTATAAACTGTACTGATATAAGCAATTTTTCGGTCAGGTGTACGGATATGAAATCGTTGCCAGGTTACAGATATTAAAAACCATATAAAATTGTTACGGCAGCGGTGGCAACCAAAAATTCTAAGCAGCTTATCTTACTTCTAAAATGTTGTACCATGCTTCCTGATCCTTCACGAGGTCCTCTAAGTTTGAAAATCCAGTCGTTAAATATGCGTTATTATTCGTTATTAATTTACAGAAAACCTTGCAATTTCGATAGTATGACTAGTTTGAAAATTATTTTCTATCTCAAACTTGTGTTTTTAACACTTCTTAATTAGCTTAGTTTTATAAAAAATACGTTCGGCAACGTGACACCCCTTATGTCACTTTGACACAAATAATTCATTCAAAGTTGCTAGTTCCATGTTCGTGCCAATTCTGATTTTCTCATTATTATCAGTTTGTATTAGTACCCGCGTTTCAGTGTATTTGTGTTTTTGTGTTATTTTTGTTTTGTTTTGTTCAATTATAATGGATTTTACTATTTCCTCATAATCTGTTTTACCTTGCATCTGTAAATAAACCCCGCTCTATCTATCTATTACCTTCTACTCTGAACCATGAGATTATTGATAAACAGGGCAGCTCGTGAATGCTATGTTGCTAAATGTACATTTCTTTTAAATGGCTCCTGATGGCCTATGAGGCATGGTAGAACATTTTTTCATCGACGTTTTCTATTCAGAATTTTAGGAAGAACATCGCCACGTGTAGATTATCTGCCAATTTATACACACCCGATATAATCTGTGAACAAATGTCATACATCAAATGTCGAATTAATTTAATATGTTTGTATTCGGTATTCGTTATGAACAGTGAAAGGGATTTCAGTCGTAGAAAAAGTTATGTGTACAACACGAGTGGATATGATGCCAATATCTCGTGCCATACACTTGCCTTTGTGAGATATGGGCATCATATCCACTCTTATTGTAGAATATACTATTTCCCCAAAAATATCACATAAATAACACATGTTTCAGTGGTTTCACTGATGACAGAAACAGTAGTAGAGCACTATAGATAGTTTCATTATTTCGTAGTCTTACCGACCAGGTGCATTCATAATGTTGTATTACACTGCAATTGCAAATTACTAATTAACTCCTTTTAAACTACTGAAGAAATAAAACTACTAGCTGGCTTTATTTTATTATGCTTTTACTAATTGAATCAATATGTTTTTGTTTTATTTTATTTCATTATAGAATATTAATTATCTGTTAGCAAGGCAAAAAAGTACTGAAGCAGCTGGAGTTTCACCACCAAGCGAGCGTGGCTGTGAATTCAGCCGAGTCAGTAAATCAGTGTTATTGCCGTGTTCAATACATAATTTTTTCGTGGATTATTTAGAATAAAGTAACAATAACTTCTAATGCGATGATTTTGAGATTAATTCATTTTTTTAAATCTAATTCAATTGAACTAATCTAGTCTCATGACATGAACTGTCATTTTAAAATCTGACAAGTCGAGACAATTTGTGTTAAATAATGGCTTTTTCATTTAATGAAGTTCAATACATAATTTTTTCGTGGATTATTTAGAATAAAGTAACAATAACTTCTAACGCGATGATTTGTAATCTTTTTTACACGATCGTTTAAAGAAATGGAATGTTGTTGAAACCACACTAATGTTTTTACCATGACAACGATAAATACAATACTGTAATATTCAAAAACATACTTGTGCAGTAAGTTTTGTAGTGTTTGTGTGATTTGAATGGGACTATTTGCGAAAATCTGGCTCTTCACCCTTCTTCAATTTCAATATCGTCGTTCTTATTATATTGATTTAATGTTTATTATAATTGCTTAGAATTACAAAGTGCAATTACAGTAAAATAGTGTACACAATATTGAAAAGCATACAATTAAGTTTGACAACAAGCTGACGGATGGGGTTTTCTTGAATAAAAAAATGATGTTCTACTTTGTCCCATATGTCCTCTTTTCCACTTTGCCACTATACACTTCTTCCACATCCAATATATTATAATGTGTCAGATCCGACACATTACTGTTTACAAAAAATCCACAGCGACCCTAACTGCATATATTCTTCACTGACCAAATCATTATAAATAACAAATATTATATTCAAATTTAATTTCAAATGATCGGTTAAAAAACAGTATATGATACTTTGTTGGTTTGCGTTAATAAGACTCGAAAATTCGAAAATATTTTCTCGGCTGTATGAACGCATCTACCAATCTTGTAAGATGTGAGCCACAGAATTTTGAATCTGAGACAATTTGTGTTAAATAATGGCTTTTTCATTTAATGAAGTTCAAAAGCGATACATGGTAGAAATCTATTTAAGAAATGGCAGGAAAATCAATGGTGAATGGGTTTATGCGGTAACAGATGCGTATAAAGATTTTCTAGAAGAATTTCCACATGAAGCTGTTCCGTACGACGATTTGTTTAGGGAAACAGGTAATTTAAGTCGCAGAGACGGCACTGGGTCAGCAAGAGTAAGAACTGAGGAGACCATTGAGGCAGTAAGGCAGGTAATGCAGGAACGTCCACAGACTTCTGTACGACACTTACAGCAAGAACCAGGTCTTTCTAATGGAGTCATTCAGTAGACATTTTATTTTTTAAACATACGAACAAATAATAATCTGGTGAACGAGAAGGCCATAGATCTCTGCTGATTAATCTATCTCCGAAGTACTGCCGCAGGTGATTGAATGTTCCATTTGCAGTATACATCCTTTTGAAAGTAGCCTTGCTGCAACTCGTCAAGAAGTTGTTCAAGAAAAGGGTTTATGAATGATAAGTTGATTATTAAGTGCTTTACCAGTGCGATAAAAAAAAGGGCAATAGATTCTAGAAAACGTAAAACGCAAAACTGAATATAAAGCACAAACGACCGCATTGACATTGCATGTGTGCTTATGATCGAACACACACATTCACAGGCAAGGTACCAACATTGCAGGATGAAAAACGTACAAATTCAAACACAATGTTGAACGCATGGTATTAGTTCCAATAGTCTGTAATCTAAATATCCACATTTTTAATATGCGATAGCCTCATTTATCTCATAGCCAACTCTGAAACAAAATTTTGTGGCTCACTTGATATCATAATATACTATTTAATTCTATTAACTTGTCATAGGTAGCTATGTACAAATTTTGTAGACAGCCAAAAATTGACATTTATAATAAACATTGCGGTGTCTTCATTTTGTCGGTGTGTGAGGTGCAATAATTTATAATCACAGACTGTGTTTCTGACATTAACTCCGCCAGAGATAAGAGAAGCCGCAAGAGATATAGAAATCTATAAACAAAATTTCATAGACCGTGAAGTCTCGCCTGATTGGGGCATTAGTTTAAAAGCTTAGTCACTAACACAGCATTTTAAAAGCTTAATCCATAAAAGTTCACAGCCTACCAGAAGCCACTAAAATCTTACATTAGTATCAATCTGCAAAAATCATTTTAATAACTGCTAAGTGATGAAAATCATGGTGAGCTCACAAAACTACTTTTTATATATTCTTAACGGCTTTGCTGTCACTTAAACTACTTTGAGTAAAACTTCTTGCCAGTGAGGGGGCACTTTATCTTACCACTAACATAATCTTAAGCAACAACTGTTGTACGGATAGAACTACTATCCGGTCCAAGGTGGATTTTATCATGATCCTTATGAAGCACCACCTGTGGTTACCCTATAAAACTACTTCTTCTATATCCGTGACGGCTTTGCCGTCCCTTCAGCTACTGCGAGTAAAACTACTAATCGGTGGTGCAAGACTCTAAACTGAACCTAACCTTAGGTGTAGCAACAACAGTCGCAATCACCAACTGGTTAGTAATGCCAATCGGGTTTAAGTGGCTTAAAAGGAGTTAGTTGGTCAGTAGTACCAACTAAATGGTACTTTATTACTGTTTGTGTCATCAGTAAAACCATTGAATCATGTGTTATTTATATCATAAAAAAACCTTCGGTTCACCCCTGAAATTGTAGGCTTACATTAATATAAATCGTTTGTGATAGTTACTTAAAAGAAACCCTTTTTACAATATGGCTTTCTCATACTCTGCAACCTTGTCATGTATTTTCATATACCGAGTGTCTGAGATAAAGGGCGAACATAGGAATTTAACATGTAAAATTAAATATGTGTAATTATCAGCTCCCTGATTCATTTTAGAGGAAAATCGTACAGGAGTATTTTTTAGAGAATTACAAATTGTAAATGTATCATCCATTTAATTTACGTTTGTACCTGAATCCACCTCAGAAATAATAAAAATAAGTTGAACAATGTACCATTTAATAAAAACCCTTGCCATGAGTTTGACAAATGTCATGTTATGGTGAGAATAATCTTGCTACGCAGATATCAATTCGTACATTGTAATTACTATGAATAATAATCTAGAGTTATTCAAATGAAGAAAGCGTATTCATTATTAAAACATTTTGCAGTGGCGTCGGTTTACTCAGAGTTCGTGACATTTTTGGTTAAATTTAACCCCTTTCTGCATAACGTGCCATATATGGCACAAAGCAGTTTGCATATATTTTTAGCTTTATTTAGTGGCTAGTGGTAAAAATTTATATTTAGATATATTTTAGAGAATAATAGGGTTGCCTAGAACTGTCGTTAAACCGCAAACTTTGTGGTTTATTTTGTAGGCCGATGTGTCACAGCTTGCCTAAATTTATTAGTTCAAATTGTAGTCCCGTATGCAGCAAAGAGTTAAATAAAGACAGAAATTGTTTTCTATTATGTCATACGAAATAAGGTTCTGTTATTACATTGCGTGCCAGATATGGCACAACCTGTATTTTTGTAAAAAATAAATATTAAATTTTTTTAATATTTTTCCCAATTACTGTATCACTAAAGGTGTTCATTAAAGGTATTAATTATTTTTGTTTCATAGAAATAAAAAAATCATGCAGTAATGGGTTAACATTCGACCAATTCCGTCTATCAACAATAACCGAGTTTGTGAAAAAGTTTGAAAATACAGCAAATGTAGCGGCAGCTGATTCAAAGGGTATTTTAATAGTCCAATTTCAACAAATATTATTTCGAAAACATTAACATTACAGGCAAACAAAGTTGTGGGTTTGATAAATGCTGAACCAAAAACAAGCATACGATGCATTGCTCGTGAGCTCAACGTGTCTAAATTCTCTGTACAGACAATTCTGAAGAAGCATGGTCATCATTCCTACAACTATCAATGCCATCAGGAGATACTGCAAGTGGATGAAGAAAGCATGTGTGTATTCTGTGATGTAATGCAGGATCGATCAAATACAGACCGAAACTTTTTGCAGTCTGTCTGTTTTACTGATGAATGCTAGTTCAAACTGAACAATGAGCCCTACGTTATTGTTCATAGTAATTGCAATGCGTGAATTGATATCTGACTAGAAAAATGATTCTCAACAGTAATATAACGAGTGCCTATGATTTTGCCGGCAATTATTAGCAGCAGGATCACGATTTTCTAGAAGCAACAAGCAAGAGTGATCCAGGCGCTAATAATTGCCTAGGAAAAATCAGTCACGAGTTAGATTCGAGAAGACAATTGGCCGAACAGAAAGTTCACACTTCATAATTTGAAAAGTTAAATTTAGTGACACCAAGTGTCAGACGTGTATTAATGTGCGCCATAATAATTGTAGTAAAAATGAGCTTACCAAGATTTTGAGAAATGCCTATGAATACTATTACTTATGAAAGCACTAACACTTCACCCGAAAATACAAACAAATCGAATTCAGGAGCAAACTGCTTAAAAGTCCGGCAATAACTGACGTTTTATACGTTATAGAAAATGAACCAACGCGTTGCTAGGCAATACCAACATGAGAGATTATCTGATTAGATACCACCCAGGGTGAATTGCCATGCATAACATAGAGCGTGGTCTGTTACGCATCGTAATTAGAATTTTATTGGATCATCTCATCAACGTTATTCGATTTCATTGGTTAATAAGTAAATGAGGGCAATTGTCACTATAACATGACATTTGTCAAACTCAAGGCAAGGGTTTTTTATTAAATGGTATATTGTTCAACTTTTTATTATTTCTGAGGTGGATTCTGGTACAAACGTAAATTAAATGGATGGACACATTTACAATTTTTAATACTCTAAAAAATATTCCTCTACGATTTTTCTCTAAAATGAATAGGGGAGCTAATAATTACACATATTTTATTTTACATGTTAAATTCCTATGTTCGCCTCTTATCCCAGACGGTATATTTCTATACATTTAATTAATAAATTACTATTATTACTATCAGAATGAACACTTTAAAACATTTTTATATGAATCTACCATATAGTAAATATCACTTTGTTCAAGAAATAAATGAAATAATGAATTTTTATTTGTTAGAATATTAAGTACTATTTTATCTGTCTTAACACTTTAGAGTCCGATGACACACATATGGATCATCAGTAAAACTAATATTAAGAGTTGTTAACGCACTTATGTGTTTGCTATAAAACCGTTATCTAGTATAGAAGAGATTTTTCTGATGTTTATTTATTGTTTTTAAACTATTGTAATTTTGAAAAAAACTTATTCTCTGTAAGTAGTTTATTTTGACTTTCTCTACAATTTTTGTTAAAATGTATTTGAGGAAACTATTATTCATTCATAATTATAGACCAATAGTAATTTTTTTTTTATTTTCAATTTTTCTTACAAAGTAGAGTGCAGTTCTTTGATACCCTTAAAAATTATATAGAGGTTTTTGTAATATTGTTCACATTTAATTTTTTTTGCAACAAAACAGAGTGGTTAAGGTACACTACCACTTCCGGTTTTCAAAATTCCACCAAAAGCTTTTCAAGTCTTCCGATTGTCAAATTAAATTTAAAGTTTCATTTAAAAATATCCGACAATTTTCAAACATGGTCGGAATCATACCCGAGGACCACAAATCCCTTTGAGATTGAGAACTAAAAGAATATCAGGAAAACAATGCTTTCTCGTACTTTGCCAGAGAAAGTAGAATAATAGAAATAGTACAAATACTTTTTTAGAAAAGAGTTACGAGGTTCAATATTTAGGTATATGGTATATTCTGGCCACTTTTCGTTTTTAATTAATCTATTAAAAATAGAATGGCGACACTCTTTCACTAATATTATCTTCGTAGTGACTGTAGGTCTGTAGGTCACTGAAAATAATACTGAAATTAATGTTACCTTTGTACATATGCAAAGTAATCTGTGGGTAATGCCAAGGTTATGATTCCATGATGTGAAAAAGTAGAACTCAATTAAAATAGCAATGTGGGGAGTTTAAAACAATGTATCATTTTTTCTAACTTTCTCACTCTGGCAAATTATTGAAAATAAGCCGGTCTCCATATCAAAAATGGTGTTAGTAATCTGTTCAATTGGAGTCCATGGTTATGAGAAGTAGAGATGAAAAAATTATAAATAAAATCGATTAACAGGATTCGATTTGATTCAAATGCATTTGATCGATTCGATGCATTAAGTATGATTCATTCCATGTTTTGAATGATTTTTCTGATATTAATTAAATTGCTAAGTTGATGCAAAATTGGATTTTTTTGTAATAAAAAAAAGACCTTTATTGGCATATCAAAAAACTATTTACTCCCTCCCCAGCTTCTCCAGCATTCATACCCCTGCCCCATCCTCCCTCATCTACTCCATCACCCTTCTACTCCCTTTCGCTCCCATCCATTCCTCCTTTACCTGCTCACACTCTTCCACCAAGTGGCCCCACGTATCCTTCCCATTCTCACACAATACACACCTTCCATATTCTTCCCCCATCCATATCTTCCTTCCTCTCTATCAAGTATCTCAGTACTTTTCCATACACCTGCTGCATCCCATACCTATTATTATATTCACTTCTCTCTATACACCCTTGCCTCATGCTATAATAAGTTTTATTTGCTGTTTGGATTCTGTTAATGATTTCTTATTTCATTTCTCCTTTGTTGGTTGTCGCTACCCCTTGATATTTGTATGATTCAATCTGTTCAATGCCTTTTCCTTGTATTCTTATGGTTGTTGTTACCATTTTCATTGGATATCAGCAATATTTTGATCTTTTCTGCATATTTCTTTAATCCTTTGTACAATATATCCACAATTTCCTGTAGTTTCTATTAGTTACTTGCAATTAATGCAAGACCGTCTGCCAATACAAAGCCTTCAATCTTTACGTTTTTCACATTATGATACCCTATTTCTACTTTCTTTGTTTTTCTTTTAATGCAATTGAAATATGGTCCAGGAAAATTATAAATATTTTAGTGTTCAGTGTTCTTTCTTATTGTAGTTCTTTCAATGTTTTGAATTCTTCTGATCTTTCAATTTGTATAGGTGTAAATTTGAAAACATAAATGGCCTACCACTTAAAAATATAAGGAGTGTTATAATGATGTTTGAAATCATTATAATGCAACTCTGTGGAAGAAGCAGTTGTAACCTGCCATTTGTGTAGGCAAAAAAATTACTAATGGAAATTTACAGTTCGGGTTTCGGATGGTTTCTTCTGTTTCATTTGAAAATTACGAAAATACGAAATGTAAAATTATTAACAATCGGTCTTGGCCATTGTATTATTATATTATTAATTTCCCCATTCAAAAAAAAAAAACTTAATTTTACTTATTTTAGAACTAGTATTCAAATAAAGCCTTTCTTAAATAAACTGGTTTAAAAAATGGAATCAGTAATGAGGAAGAATACATCATAACTTAGGAACAAACCTTAATTATATACATATATTTTTTTAAAATTTAATAAAGACGAAAAGTAGCCTGAGTAGAGAGGGTTTCAAAAAGAATATACGTATTTCAAACGGATATATTTATTAACACTTTCACCGCTTTGTCAGTCACCGGTGACTGACACGGAAGTATTCCAATGGGGCCGCGTCAGTCATCGGTGACTGACAGCTAGTACCTACTTTAGACTTACTATTTAGCGCTGTCAGTCACAATCTAAATGACTGTTTGATATATCTTTGACTGAGAGAATGTTTGTGAGTGAGACACGTGACTGACACATTGCCTGACGGGGCGAAAAGCATAATTTTTTGCCATAAAAAACCAGAATTGAATAAGCATATTCTTACTTATTTTATAAAATAAAACTTAAAAACAAAGAAAACATTTTTTGACATTTTACAAACTAGTTGGCAGCCAATGTGTTAAACTGTGAAACTTGGGCCACTTATTTACGAATCTCTCAAGTTTAGATTACAAATGTTCAATATGTCCTCTATCAACGGCACAAATAATATCGCAAAGATATTCAAATTCCTGCCATACTCGGGTAAGCATGTAATAATAAATAAATCGTTTACATTGTGATCTAATCCTTCAGCGACGGTAATGAGAAGATGAACGGCATTTATATCACTTATTTTACACTTGTCTAAAGCAGATGAGAACCTTTTATTGATGAATGCAATTTTTCCTCGTTGTGGTTGTGGTTCTATGTCCTGATCCAGATCTGAGGTAGGATTAATATTCAAATCAGATTTTCTCTTCCTTTTCTACTTCTAACCGCTTAAAATGTCTTTGCACTTGCACTGCGAAACTTTCAATGCCATTGATTGATCCTTATCTTCCATTCTCTCTCTGCAATAATAGAAATGGTTTGTCTTCTTCAATTGTCATTGTTTGCAATACAGTTTCAGAAGCAAAAACGAACAAATCATTGAAACTTTTAACAAATTATTTTCTTTAGTTATATGTGCTGCAGTTTCTCGAGAAGAACGCTTACTAAGATTTTGCCAATACCAACAGACAATACTTCCACAACTAACGTTTCACTGAAGCGTAAATTTATTAAGTGCTCGCTGATTGGAGAAAAACAAAGATACCACTTGCTTCCTTGATGGTAGTTTTGAGCAAAGTATTTGGCTATGCGGTATTCCGATCAAATAAATTGCATCTGCAAATATGGTTCTTCCACTCATTTTGAAAGCAACTAACTATATTATCGTTACAAAATGCCGCCGAAAACATAAAACCAGATTAACCAGGTGTTAATCTGCGCCACAGGCCGCAAGAAAATCACCCAAAATTACGCACATAAGGGTACGCACGGATTATCTCTTGCGAGCTGTGGTGCATCAAACTAATATTACCAAATGTCAAAAGATAAAAATAAGATGGGGTTACCAATTGAAGTGAAGCATCTGGTTCACTTAGTCATGGCTTTCTTATAGTGCAATTTCAATTTCAATGAATAGAGGGGCATTAAAAAATTCATAACTTCACGTCAATTTTTGTCAAATTTCAACAAATAAATACTTTTTGGATACATATTAACGTCCTCTATCCACAAAATATATATTTTGGTCATTTAGGTAGACAGTTTAATATTAGGATGAACCAAAATAAAGTAAAATAAAAAAACGATTTTTTCAAATTTTAGAGAGCTAGGGCCCGGTTACGCAATGTTCGATATGGCTCAAAATTTACAGTTATTAGTTTTTTATCTATACGAACAAGTTTCCGGGTTGTCCCGTTGATTTTCACATACTTCGAAAATAAGAACCACTCCACTAAACAGGATGCATGGCGAGAAACTGTTATCATTGCCAATAGCATCCTGAATCAGGCCAGAAAATTGCACATGTTTGCGTTAGTAATCATGATGCAAAGCCTGTAGCAGCTGTAACTTGTACGACTTCATAACCAACCGATGTCCCAAACACGCCAAAATGTTGAATGCAGGTGTTACTTTCGAGCACTTTCGGCACGACGAGTTGATTTTAAAGGATTACGTTTCTTCAGTCACACGAGGGCGGCTGGTACTCTTTCGTATGCAACTCGTGTCTACAAACTGACAATATCATCTGCGACATTCATTCGGAGGATCAATTTCGTACCTCAACTTGAAATGTCTTTGCACTGTAATAGTGGAATCACACTTCGCAAACTCAATAATACAAAATGATTTGTGCTGCGAGTAGCCATTTTAGATCAAACTGACAAACTAACCAAAACGAAAAGAAAACATGGAAATGATATAAATTAGACCAGTAATGCGTAAACTATTTTCATTTCCGACGATTTACGATTTTGTGTAAAATTTTATCGCTACACCTGGGTAGACATTGCTTAAATGTCAACAAAGGTAATGTGAAATTATTGCTTGCATTTACGCTTATGTTTCTGAATAAAAAAAAAACAAATTAAACGAAAGATATTTATTTCTTTGTTATCTTGAATATTTGTTTAAATGTTTTAAATAGTTTTTTTTTTCATATATGAAAAACATTCCAAAAACTTTTGTTTGAAAATATTGTGCACTAAGTGATTGTTTTTTTAAAATAAAAAAATAATTGAAATTTTTGCCATTTTTGGTCTATAATTATGAAATAATTAAGATTATTAGAATTATTAAAGTACAATTTGTCATTTTCAACTTTCATGAAGTTGACGTTTCAAACATCAGTATCATCCGATTCTGCAATATAAATAACCATTATATCATCAAATCGGAGAAAGTAACATTGATGGCCATCACTAATTTTTATTGTTAGACTTGAATTTTTCATTGTTTTCATTTTAGGTCTTTGGCCTGTATTTTCGATGTTTTGATCAAAAAATCAAAAATTTAGTTTTTTTACCTAAATATCTTTTTTCACAAACGGGAAAGAAAGTCGAATTTTCAGCTGTCGAAATTGTGAGAGAAATAACATTATTAACACCACTGAACTAGACAATGTATTTGTTCCTTAGATAACCGAGCCGCACCGCAGCGATCAATAGGTTGATAATATGATACCAAAACTTTTTCCATCGCGGGCCGTATATACAATTCTTCATAACCTAGTGGGCCAGAATATAATCCATTATAACTAATTTCAAAATTGTTATAAAATTTTAAAATGTGACATTTACGGAAAATGTACCTGCAGTTTTGGGCCGGACTCGTTGAGATCACGGGCGTAGTTTGGATATGCAGTGCATTTTATTTAAGTGTGGCCATAGGGATTTACATGGTAAAAATTGTACCCCATGTTAACTTTTTTGGTCTTGCAAATTTAAAACATTTTTTTGTTTTTATCAATAAATCAAACATTTTTCTGTGAAATGTTCATTGTTAGAAGGACATAAACATATTAGAATTCTTCATTTTCGCTTTCAAAGTTGAATTTAATAACAAATAATTAAGCCAAAAGATCAACTTGGCATAAATGTCATAATGCTTATGAACAAGTAAAGGTTATAAGGTAAAGCGTGTTGTATTTTTTAAAGGAAAAGCCTATTTCTACTACTAAAAAATATTTGCAAGTTGTTACGGCAGCATTTTTCTTTAATTATAGCTGTGGTCATAGGAATTTACATGTACATTTTACCACGTTTTAACATTGATTGAGTTAGCTGCAAAGTTTTTAAAATCTGCGTAAACATGTTTAGTTAATTTTTTTTTTATTTATTAAAGTAATAAAACTAAAAAATAACACAATGTAAACATAAATATTTATTAAAGAAATTTAGAGGGGGTGTTGGAAAAAGGTCAAGAGGGAGGGGTGGTAAGTGGGTCGAGAAAGGTATGGATGTTGGCATATGCGGACGATATGGTTTTGGTGGCGAAGGACTGGATGGGTATGAAAGGAATGATGAGGAGGGTAGAGAAGTATATGGATAAAAGAGGTATGTGTGTGAATGTAGAAAAAACGAAATGGATGAGATTCAGGAACAGAGGGAGAGTGGGAGGAGTGAAAGAATTAGAGTGGAAGGGAGAATTGATAGAACGGGTGAAGAGTTTTAAGTATTTGGGGTTTGTGTTTAAGGAAACGGGTGGATATGAGGAGCATGTAAGATGGGTGCAAGGCAAAGCGAGGAGAGCATGGGGGATAGCATGGGGGAAATGGGGAAGATGGATAGAGAATAATATGAGAGTGATGTGTAAGGTATGGGATGCGTGTGTGGGATCGGTGATGATGTATGGCGTGGAGGTATGGGGGACGAGGGAGTATGAATGGGTGGAGAGGGAGCAGGGTTGGTTTATAAAATGTATGTTGGGAGTGGAGAGGTCGACACCGAGTTATATACTTAGGCAGGAGACGAACAGGGATAAAATGGTGTGTGAAACGATGAGGAGGGTGGTGAAATACGAAGAGAAATTGTGGGGTTTAGGGGAGGAGAGATTGGTAAAGGCAGTATGGTGGGGGTGTGTCAATGGGGAAGAGGGGAAATGGAGAAGGGAGAGAAGGAGGATGTATGAGAGGGTGGGGTTATCGGAGGCAAAGGTGATAGAGTGGATGGGGAGGGGGGTGAAGGTGGCGGGGTGGGTGAAGGAAAAAATGAGAGAGGTGGATATGCAGGAGAGACAGGGGCGGATAGAAAGGAGTGAATATAATGATATGTATGGGAGGTGGCAGGTGTACGGGAGAATACCAGAGTATTGGGGGGAAGAAGGATGGAGTAGGGAGGAGAGGGTGAGGTTGGCGAGGGCGAGATGTGGGTCAGGAGAGAAAGGGAGGAAGAGGTGGATGGGGGAGGATTATATGAGATGTGGGCTGTGCGAGTGGGGGAAGGATACATGGAAGCACTTGGCGGAAGAATGTGAGGGGGTGAAAGAAGAATGGGTAGGAGTGAGAGGGAATAGAAGGGTGACGGAATGGATGAGAGAGGATGGGGCAGGAGTGAAGACGCTGGAGAAGGTGGGATGGGAGAAAGAGGGGAGAGGGAGGGAGGGGAGGGGTGGAAGGAGGGGGGTGAGGGATGTAAAGAGTTAATTTGTTTTGTATATATGGTTATGCCAATAAAGGTCCTTTTTTTTTTATTAAAGAAATTGTTCAAAATGCTTTCCTTCCATTGCTAAACAATAACCCAACCGATCATAAAAATGTCTTTGAGTATTTTGCAACTCTCTCACTGTGATGGAGTTGCAAGCTTCTGTAATTCTTATCTTTAACTCCTTGAGATTTTCTTATCTCTATCTTGGAAAATGTTCGTACATTTTAAGCACTGTAGTCTTACTAGGAATAGGACGATTTGGATGTGCCGCAGCGAAGTTGTCCGCAATTTATCGACTTTATGTATGCTGTTACAATTTCTGCTCGTTCTTCAATGGTATAAACTAGTGCTGGGAATTTTTATGATTTGAGTATTCGAATATTCGTTCAAGAATTTATTCGAATACTCGTATTATTCGAATATTCGAATAATTCGAGTATTCGAGTATTTGAGTATTCGAATACTCGAATTATTCGAATAATTCGAATATTTGCATATATTCGAGTATTCGAATAGTTAGAATATTCGAATATTTTGAATATTCAAATATATTCGAATATTCGAATAGTTCGAGTATTAATTTCCAGCATACGTATTTTTTGATAATAATATCGTACTAGGGCTGCGAATCGAAAACGAATAAATCTACAGGTAATTATAATAAATATTCAAATAGTAGACTACCAATAAACGTTATAACGTTTAAAATATTCGAAAAATCTTAAGATTACAAATGTTCATAATTAAATTTTCAATAAATTATGTTTATAGCATTTTTTTCTAGAACACACGGTAATGTCTGAAAAATGTACACTTCTTTTTGTTTTTTTTTAGAAATACCTCAAAAATTATTTGTTTTATAAGCAAAACATAAGAATAAAATACATATGTTTAGAATTAAATTTCTTATAAATGACCATTTTCTTTGTAAGAGATGCGGTAGTGTCGGTACGCTCTTGTTGTTTTTTGTTTGTTTTTGTAAAATGTTTTAAATTTCATTACTTTTATGAGAAAAATATAAGAACACAGATGTGTTTAGAACTAATTTTCATACAAATTATTTCTATATCATTTTTGCTGGGGCACACGGTAATGTGTGTTATTAATTATTTGTGTTATTAATTTCAACTTTAAAAGCAAAAATAAAGAATTCTAACATGTTTACATCCTCCTCATAATGAACATTTCGTAGAAAAATGTTTGATTCATTGATAAAAACAAAAAAATGTTTCAAATTTGCACGACAACAAAAGTTAACATGGGGTACAATTTTTACCATGTAAATCCCTAGGGCCACACTTAAATAAAATGCACTGTATATAACACATGGTAATACTGCGTATGAATATTCAAACTGTTTGTAATTACTACCGGTGAAATAACATTGGTTTAAGATCGTTTATTTATTTTATTATTTAAATGAAAAAAAACTAGAATGGTTATTTGTCTATCAAGTGCGGAAAGTTTGTTTGTCGCACGATGTGCAAATTGCTGATCGAGGCGCCTAACTACTATACATAAATATTAAAACAATTAACCTGTCTTTTTGAAATCTCAATAGTTTTTGAAGAAATCGACAAATATGAAATAAATCACAAAAATCTCTTTTATACCACGAAATCGAAGGGTAAATTCTTATTTTCTGATTTAAAAAATATTTTTTCTTTATTAGTTTGGTTATATTATAAGATTAAATTTATTCAATTTCTATTTACGTTACCCCATAACCCCAACTCAAATTTCTGTTTTAGTTTCGACAAGTCATCTGAGACTCCCCGTAAAGTCCACACTCCAAAATCTATACGAAAAGTTCAGTTATCGAGAAGTGAAACGAAACCAAGGCGTACAAATTTATTTCCAGAACCAAATCAAAACATAAATGATTCCTTATCCGAGTTAGAAGCCCGCATCAGCAACAAAAACCTTTTACATGACGTAAACTCATCAAGAGATAGCAACCTTACAAACCCATTATCTCCTATATATGCACAACCAAACACAAGTACACCTCGAGCAAAAAACCGCCCATTTGATGAAAGAACTTTTTGCCTTGGCGATTTCATAACATATACAAAAAAAAGTAATTCAAAGTCAAACCGAAATTCATTAATTTCGGAAAATATTGAACCTTCTGAGTCTGAACGTAAGAAGTCAAGGCGGATTAACCCAACAAATTTGAACAAAAAATTCAGCAGTTTATTCAGCAGCTCTGAAAATAGCTTCAACTTCAAAGATTCAAGTCCAGAAATTGCTGCCGATAATATTTTAGACCAAAGAAACATTTTAGTAGCTGAAAGGTTGAAGATTTCATCAAGAAAACTAGATGATACTCAAACAAAAATCATCAACAAAATCACACCTACAAAAAATGGAAAAGAAATCCTTCCAGATTTAAATTTGATTAGTTGCAAAGAAAAACTTGACTGCCTGATGGAAATCTATCTACACCTACTCAACAATAATTTTTCACTGAATATAACAAGCGAAATATACTTCCTTTTATCACTAGCATTAACCAAACAATATGAAACTGAAGTTAAAATTGAAGATGAAGATGAAGACAACCCAAACAAGATCTTTAAAACCATTCACAACACTTACTACTTCGCAATAAAAATTCTTGAGGCACAAAGTTCCATCCTCCAAGTTTTGGAAAAACCCTGCCTACGCTTCCTTTATTCCAATGAAAGATTACGTCCATTATACAATGAATCAGATTTAAATTCGGAGATTTTGCTGGAAAAGAGTGATAGTGCAGTGAACATAGAACCGGATAAGGATTCTCAAGTTTGTTTCATGTCCGAGACCGATAACAGAGAGAATTTTCCCTCCGAGATTTCGTTTCATGCTTTCAGGAAGCAGAGGGATTTATTTTATGAAATTCTGAGAATCTGGGAGCAAAATCGATTTCAAGATGGTTGGAATTTTGGGATAGGTCTTGGCGGAAAAATCAAGATGCTTTTTAATTTGTGCGGTGATGCGGCGAATTTCAGGCATTTTTGTAGGTTGTTCAAACAGCAACTATTGGCCACATGTAGTAATACAAATGTAAGTATTTTTAAAATAGTTATCACTAATATTTAATCAAGCAAAGTTATAGGAAATAATATAAACTTATATCGTATCATATCTGAGTTTTCTCACAATCCTTATTTTAATTTAATACAAACACAATATAGCCTGACTATTCTGACTTTATTTCGTTTTTATTACATTTATTTAATGCATGTGCAATAAGTGAAGGTCCCACCTTCTATTGTAAACCTTATTTATTTAATCAAAATGCAAGTAATACTTTTGAAACAATACTATGATATAGAAATAATTAATGTAGTATGTAGTTTGAATTTTACAATTATTGATTAAATAGCAAATGGTGTTTTGGGGGTAACAAAAATAAGGTGCCTATTTTATTTTAAATAACACATAACCAAAGAAATATAAGGGAATCATTTTATTTAAGAAAGGTGTCATCGCATAATCTATTCACCATCAACTTTTAGTAAGTTAGCCCATGTTAGGCTGAAATGTTTGTAAGACAATTTAGTTACGCAGTATCATTTTTTTTTTTGAGGTTATAATGTACACAGGTCAGTTATGACGGTCGTTGTTTTTGGGAAAATTAAACAGTATATTAAATTCATCAAGAACAAAAAAAAATTATTGAGAGACGATTCATCTTTTTCCATTTTCCATTTCATCTCTTGGTCTTATTTACATTTACTGAACTTGTTGAAAAACATAAAATAAACAATTGATCGTATATTTTGTAAAGGGGTTAGAATGGAAATTTGATCCGAGAGACCAGACAAAGTAAACAATAAAAATAATTGAAACAAAGAATAAGAGTTTTAATATTACATGTTTGTGGTTATGTTTATAGTATTTTGACAAATGTAACATCCAAGGCTAATTGTTTTATTCGGAACGGTGTGAGAATATTCATTCCAAACCTGGTTATGGAATGAATTATTACAAAACGTATAAGCGCATAGTGCTTTTTCATAACAAGAGTGAGAATGTATACGTTCTATGATCAAAATTGATTTGAGATCACTTAAATCCTACAGTGGTCGTGAAGAAAATGCTATTACTAAATCGTGATTTTCTACAGAGTTTGGAATTTTGCTTTTGGTACTGCCAGAAAAATCAAGATAACCCCAATTTCTACTATTATATGATTTAGAGGGACGAAGCACACGTTTAGGAATATTTAATAGGCACAATGCACACCATTCGGGGGCGGATGGGGTATGCATATGCCAAACCGGTGCTGGAAGTATACAAAAAAAATTTGACTGGTTAGTTGAGGATTGTTTAATTATTTAAAAGATCATGACCTATAGGTTTACACGAGACAAGGGGCCCTTGGACACTAAAGTTGGGGAGTTCTTAATTCTATCTTAAGGTTAAATTTGAATTTTACTGCTCTTAAAAAACTTGTACAGTGCATCAATAACTGCTTGGTATTAATCTCATTGAAGGGGCAGGCAAGAAATTTGTGATACATTCCACTTCCCCACACTCACATAATCTGTCTTAAAGTCTAATCTTGTGGAGGTGTGTTGGGAATAGTTCATGTATCTTTATTCGACTAATGAGGGTGATAAATTAGATTCGGTTGGACAGGGTTGATTGCAGCACTGCAACCTGGTTACACCTTTTATACTAATACCCTACTGCTAGTAGTTTCCCAGGACTTCAACTTCCTTTGTAAGGTTAATTAATTTCCTGGATGGCATTATCGACATTCCTTCGTTTAGGGCCTCTCTGGTGGTAGCTAATGCTATACACTCGCATTGAATGTGTTCGGCCGTTTCTTTAGCCAATCCATTTGGTCTGCAAGTAGGGTTGTCCACTTTACCCATCTTGTGAAGATGATACTTCTTGGGTTAGGGACGATACGATGTTGTCGTATTTACCACTTATGACCAGTCACCCTTATCTACTAAGGTCGTCTACCAGAGCAAGGCCGTGGTTACCGTTTCTGATTCATTCGCTATACCTGGAGTGATCTTACAGTTTTCAAGTGCTTTACCAAACTGATTGTTGGTATATCAATACCCTTCTTGATGGCTCCATTTACCACAGTTTCCATGATTTTCAGGAGGAATGAAGTGAGGCTGATTGGGCGGTAGAACTTGACCTCATCAGGTAGCCTTTAACCCTAGCCCTCTTCCATTCCGTTGGTATACAACCCAGCACAAAGCTGGCTTTGTTCGAGCCCTAACAACTAAATGTTCGGACGAACAAAAACTTAGTAAAAACCTTAATTTACACAAACTAAATGATGAAATTAAAGAACTACATTAACATTATTTTAAAGTCTATAATTTATAAAAAATATTTAAATGGTTTGGTTCATTTACACATTGAAATGCACTATGGGTGAATAAATTAACAAAAATATTGCACAATGTCGTGACAACTAAATGTTCGGACAATTGAAGGAATTACTATTTTGATATAGCGTTACATCGTCATGCGCTTTTACAACTACTGCAATCCTGTTTTGCTTCGTTTTTATTAATGATTGACATATGTCAGGGTCGAAACTTTGCCATAATTCATCCAATTTCATCTTCAAATCAGCAACAGTTCTTTGGGGATCATCACGCAATTTTTGTTTCATTTTATGCCACAATGTCTCGATAATATTAAGGTCTGGACTGTTCGAAGGCCATGAGAGGACCTTGATGTTATTGTCCCCAAACCATTTTTTAGTAGTTTTTGCCGTATGGCATGCAGCACCGTCCTGTTGGAATATAAAACTCAGGTCTGGGTAAAGATCTTTCGCGCTTGGCATAAGACTATTTTTCTTTTAATTTCTTTGATATTTTGCTGCATTAATCGTGCCTTCTACCACTTCATACCTTCCTAGACACACTGCGGACATGCACCCCAAATCATAATGCCCTTAGAAAATTGTACTGTTCTTTTGAAGCAATTTTTATAAAATACTTCATTTGCAGTTCTAATAACCCGTTTATGAAAGACTCCCACGCACACGTCAAACTTTGACTCGTCACTAAATATGACTTTGGACCAGTCTTCAACGGTCCATGACATCTTCGTTTTTGCCCAAATGAGCCGATTTATTTTCTGCTTTTCTGTTAGTAGAGGTTTTTCTTTTGCGTAAAGCGTTACGAATAATAAAAAATCAAGTCCTGATTTGTGTATCCACTTTCTGCAGCACTCCCTCGATAAGGTCGTTCCTGTTTCAGCATTCTACTATGTTGTGGTGGCTCTAACAGTGTTATGACGACCCTGTTTGCAAATTTTTACTATAAAAAAAAAATAGTAAATGCCGATCCCCGTCAGACACAATTCCCGGTCTACCCGAAATTTTGCCTTTGGATTGGACACTTCCACTCTCACTATAATGCCTAAGTATGCCAGCTGCCGACTTGGCCAAATCCCAAATTTCACGTATTGTTTTGTCCTGATTATTTCATTCAAATCATTTAGAACCAATCAGAACCCCCAAATTGTACCAGGTGACTTGTTTTAATAAACGGAAAAACCGCATCGTACCACGAAGTTTTTCCGGAAAAACTTCACCATGCTAGTCAGAGTTGGACTTTGTCACCTTTCTGGTATTAAAAATGTTTGATAACTGAAAGCATATAGTAATATAATACAGTGATAATAATTGCACTATCATTAACGTGGAAATTATGCTTCGATCCCAACGGCGGAAATTCTCTCTGATCGACTGCCAAATGAGACAATTTTCTGACAGATTGGGCAAGTCCGAACAGGCCCAGTAAAAGTTTTTCCTGTATCTCGTTGGTAACGCAAACTAGGAATACAAACATATAAACGTCAAATTAACCCACCAACTTTTCAATTTATTATCTTGTGGTTCAGTGAAATTAATTAAGGTAATTCAAGATTTCGGGTTTCGATACAAAAAGGAATAGTGAAATCGACGATATAATAGCAGGTACCGTACCTAAAAAAACTTTAAAAACACATAATCTTCAAAAATGATTGATGAACAAATAGTGTTTAACATTGGAAACTGTTCCATCTATCAAATTTTTGAAATACTAATAAAGCCGTTTAAGAAATATGTCCTATTTATTTGTAAGAAATGTGTAAGGAAATTGCTTTTCATGAAATAATCATGCCAAAAACCACTCAAGTTTTATTTTTATCCAGGAAAAACTTCAAAATTTTTCACTCAAACTTTATTATTTTCTAAAATTTAACTCGAGCAAAATAACCAAATCGCTCGACCTGCGGTCTCGCGATTTAAGACGTGATTTTGCTCTCGTGAAATTAATAAACAACAAAGTTATCGTGAAAAATTTCGAAGTTTTTCCGGAAAAAATAAACCTCTTGTGGTTTTATTTATGACAATATTTTTTATTGTCAATTCACGAATTTTTACATTTGTCGCACTTCCTCTGGCCATTTTTGGCTAAATTTATCAAAATTTTTGACTCGACGGTTTCTAACAAGTAATTGACAAGTATCTAAAAACTTTTAACAAGTAAATGTCAAAAATTATTTATTTCATACACTGTAACTAGACAAATCTGAACATTTAGTTGTCACGATATTGTGCAACATTTTTGTTAATTTATTTGCCCATAGTTCATTTCAATGTGTATGGGAACCAAACCATTTAAATATTTATTATATATGATAGACTTTAATATAATGTTAATGTAGTTCTTTAATTTAATCCTTTGGTTTGTGTAAATTAAGGTTTTAAATAAATTTTTATTTGTCTGAACATTTAGTTGTTAGGGCTCGTATATTGCCTGCACGAAAGGGGCTATTATGTCTAGCTCGTTGCAGCAATGTGGGGATAATGCCATCTAGGCGTAGTGTTTTAAAGGGTTTGAAGCTTTTGACTGCCCATTAAATTTTTCTCTGGCATTGAGTTAACCAGCCTTTCTTTTACATTCTCTAGTTTGCTGGAATATGCTTCCTTCTGTAGATTGAGCAATAGTTTCATGTGAGTCTACAGATATTAAGCCTGGAAAATATTCCTTCAAGAGTCAGTAAGACTTCCCTTGAGCCCATTTGCATGACTTCCATCTGGTTTTTTATTAGCCCGATGCCATTGGAATGGTCTTTCGCTAGAACTTTATGGAGCCTTTCTGTTGGTAGTGTTCCCAGTTGCCTGTTTTTTTTTTCACTGTTGAAAGATTTCCTGTATTGCATCTTCAGGCGGTCTAAATCCTTGTTCGACCAGGGAACGTCGAGATCTCCTCTTTAGCGAACATCTCGATTCATATGCCTTTAAAATGGATTTTTGAGGAGAGCTGCAGCTGCTTCTAACTTTTTAGATTGGATGTCGAGGTAGAGATTGTCAGTTCCCATACTTGGGTACTCTCTGTAGAGGCTCCAGTATGTGTTCTTCAGATTTTTACACTCTACTAACATACATTTTCATATCTAAGAACTCCTGTATTACATTCACAAAGGTAGCCTCGTTACCTTTGTTAATAATATCTACATTTTTAGAGATAATGAATTCAACAAATTTCTTACCTCTAATGTTGATGTCCGTGCTACCTACACGGTGTCGTGTGTGTTGGCAAGACAGCGCAGGAGGAGATGTTTTCTGCCTTATCTTCACCACTCCACGAGCAGGGTTGTGCAAAATAATTGATTAATCAATTGTTTAATTACATTAGCTGACAATTTTCTGTTTTTTGTGCGAACAAAGCTGAATAGTTTATTGTAGTAGAATGAACCTATTTAAATACGAAAATGGCCAACAAAGTTTTAACACATAAGGTTTTCTTGGTACATTAGAAAAACCACGCGTAGAACAGTTCCGTTTAATATTAATTGAAAAAATTAGTTTTCAAGTTTTTTAATTTGTATATCGACTATACCAAGTGTCTTGGTTAAAGGGCGAACATAGGGATTTAACATGTACAATTAAATATGTGTCCCCTATTTATTTTAGAGAAAAATCGTAAACGAATATTTTTTAGAGAATTGAAAATTGTAAATGAAGCATAAATGGATGCTATGTTTGTACTAGAATCCACCTCAGAAATAATAAAAACAAGTTTAAACCATTTACCATTTAATAAAAACCCTTGCCATGACTTTGACAAATATCATGTTATGGCACAGAGCATTAAGGATAAAGAGGGACAGTTCAATGTTAACTTTTGGAAACGCCATCAGCGCCGTCTGCGAGTCATCTGGCCAAACACATCGAACCAGCGGGAAATTTAAAATTGCGACTTTACAATTCATTTTTGCAAGTGTTTCGAACTTTTTGGTTCTCATCAGTGCGACGCATCCAAATAAAAGCGGAAATCGCAGACACTTGCTTTATAAAGAGCGTAGATTTAATCAAACGCAAAAAGGAAAGCTCTAAATGATGTTGAAGGGGAAATTGAAATTTTTTCCAAACGAATTCTTTTTAGGGCAGATGTTAAATCATGAAGTGAGCAACATTCTTGAAGGGGCCGTTTTAAAAAATATTTTGCAAGAACTGTACTGGAAGAAGTACTACAAGAAGGTATATTAAAAATTGTTGGAATTGCATTCCAATTTCAATATTTTCTACAGGAATTAATAAATACTTAAAAAGTGGTCCTCACAAATATGCATAACTTTTGAAAGTGGAATTTTTTACAGTAATACATTCAATGGAATTAACCCATTCATCTCTACGATTAGGACACTTCGGAAATGTAAAGAAAGCTTTATTTTTAATATTTGAATCGCGGGTATAAACGTTACTGCAATAAGGTGCCTTAAGAGTACTTAATTTACCCATTGCACACTCTTTTAGGTTTGAGAATATTAGCTTAAATTTAAATTATAAATACCTGGCCGAATAACAATTCAACTCGTGACGTTAATGAGGTTATGTATAAAAAGGCCGGAAATTTGATGGAAAATAGATGTTGTCATATCTCATTTGTGAAATTATTCAAAAGTCTATTTTGCTTTAAAATTTATCAAATAGACTTAAACAAACAATTAACACTAGTGGACTTTGAATATTACCAGATATTTGGATGTTCTTAAATACCTAAAATAAATTTAACCAACAAAAATATGACCATGTTGCTTGGTTACAAAGATTTGTACATAGATTTGGCAGCGTTGCATTGCGTTAGTTGGGCCAGATGACTGTGAGATGGCGTGGATGTCGCGTTTCCAATTCTCCCTATTCAATAAACCCTCCCTGTGTTATGGTGAGATAATTTTGCTAGACAAATATCAATTCATGCATTGTAATTACAATAAACAATAATCTGAGTTATTCCAATGAAGAGAGCGTATTCATTATAAAAACATTTTGCAGTCGCGTCAGTTTACTCAGAGTGCGTGACATTATATGCAAACGGAACAGAAGAGACAACGATAAATTATAAGAAACAGTTTTGGGTTTGATAAATGCTGAACCAATTACGATGCATTGCTCGTGAGTGCAACGTATCTAAATTCTCTGTACAGAAAATTCGGAAGAAGCATGGTTATCATTCTTAAAAACATCAATGCCATAAGGAGATACTGTTAGTGGATGAAGAAAGGAGGCATGTATTCTGCGAAATAATGCAGGATCGATCAAATACAGACCATAATGAATGCTAATAATTTACTTCCATATAACAATAACACAGTAAACATTCAGTTTTTTAATAGAAAGACACCAATTTTTAATTTAAATCAGAGCACCAAATCTCTTGGGATTGCTGAGGACGAGCAACTCACCTGGTGTCAGCATGTTGATTATGTGTGTAGTAAATTAAACACTGCTTACTATGCAGTTAAACTAAAACCAATTTCACCACCAGAGTCAATCATAACTCTCTACTACACATAGGTATATCCTTATCTCTCCTATAATATACCATATTCATAGCCCAGAAAAGAATATTAAGATTAATTTTTGTCAAAATTAGATTTGCCGTAGTTTATTTTAGGAAAACAACACACTTACATTAATATGCATTTACATATTTAAAATAGCAACATTTGCTGCGAATTAATAAACTAGCTAAAAACTAAACTAAGCATAACTTTTTGCAGTCTGTTTGTTTTGCCGAAGAATGCTAGTTCACACTGTACAATGAGCCCAACGTTATTGTTCATAGTAATTACAATGCGTAAATTGATATCTGACTAGAAACATTATTCTCAACAGTAATTGCACAAGTGCATTGGAAATTATCGGTAACAAGTTTGTGCGATTTCGACAAACGAAGTCGTATTGTTTGGCAACAGTCCCGAGCCCGGAAGGGCGAGGGGCTGTTGCCTAAAACAATGCGACTGAGTTTGTCGAAATAGTGCAAACTTGCGATAATTTACAATGCACGAGAGCAATTTATCAGACTATATCCCAACAAAAATATTACAACAAAATAGAATGACATTTACTGTCATCGCGGACGTGTAGTGCCGGTTTGAATTTTACATTTTTAAACTGTTTAAACAAAATTTGAAAATCAGAAACATACTTCTCTTGGACTAACTTAGCACTGGTATTCCATATGGAGTTTACATTTTCTTTACAGTACGTACCGTTCGCGTTTCGCACGTTATGTGCCCTGTTTTTTCCAATATTGTAGAAATGACTTCCCGAGTACAGGTCATGTTAGTGACTCCGCTCAAACTTTTTGGTTGGGCCTCTTTCCCTTTTTCTTGAATTACTTCAAGAGAAACACTTCCAATGCGGAGTTTTCACTAATTTTAATAGCGTTCTACCCGCAAACTGACGTTTGACATTTAACTTTGTTTTTCTTTAAACCAATCATGTGCTGAAACATAATGCGAGTAGAGAACAAATCACAAAGCCGCATTCGAACTCTACATGAAATGTTTTCTGAAAACAGAAGTTATATAGAATCTGGTTCTAATTCATTCAAATTTCGGCATGCTGCGTTTGGCGGGATATAGTCACCATAACATGACATTTGTCAAACTCATGGCAAGGGTTTTTTTTAATGGTACATTGTTCAACTTATTTTTATTATTTCTGAGGTGAATTCTGGTACAAACGTAAATTAAATGGATGATTCATTTACAATTTTTAGTTCTCTAAAAAATATTCCTTTACGATTTTTCTCTAAAATGAATAGGGGAGCTAATAACTACATATATTTAATTTTACATGTTAAATCCCTATGTTCGCCCCTTATCCCAGACACTCAGTATAAATTATATTGAGTTGACATCCTGGTATATCGACTATATAAATGATATTGAGTTGACATCTAAGAGCAAGCAAACATGAAAAAATTTATTTATAGCGCACTAATTCTATTTTTTTTCCTTTTTGGGGGGACACTTCTCTCCACAAACCAGCAGTAATCACCCATCATGGCTGGATCCCAGCATCCTTGGTATCTCATTTCCATTGTCCTGATATCTTGATGGAACCTTTCACGCTCCTCATTCCTGCCCAAATTCATAAGAAACTAAGATAAATGGGAATGCTAAAAGTGAATTTCAATGACATTCATCAACCAAGTGATCTGTAGGAGTCCAACAGTTCATTAACTAGTTGTTCGTAGTTTGCATCCATATTATTGCCTAAAAAACCCTCACTACTTAATGAGTTCCCAGTTCTGAGTTCCGGCGTGGTGAGCTTTTCTATGAAATTAACATTGTCCAGCAATTTTCTAATTTGTGACGCAATAAAAATGCCTTGTTTTAATTTGGCATCACTTAACTGGGGAAGGCTTGTCTTATTTATATATAAATATTTCACCCTCTTTATTCATAGCCATCACAGTGTTTTATCAGTCCAAGTTTAATGAGAAGAGGAGGCAAAAGGACATTTTTTAGGTCTACAAGGGGCACATACTTAACATTTTGAGATCCCGGTTAAAATTCACTCCTTTCCAGCCAAATTTTCGCTTCATAATGTTCATTCACTGCACGACTATCCCAAAAACAAAGAAAAGATCAATATTTGGTAAATCCTTGCTGAAGCCCCACTAAAATTGCTATAACTTATAATCCTCAAATAACTGCTATTTGTACCTGTTGTAGCTTATTTTATCTAAAAGTATGTTCATATTTTCATAGCTTTCTTTCATTGTCACTGAATGTGCAACTGTTATAGATGGTTTTAAATTTTACCATTATATAATAACACAGCTTTTAAACTATTTTTCAATGAGTTTATGAACAAGCGCTCACAGGGAAAATGCTCGATATTGAGTACCTGCATTAAACCATTGATATCACTACACGCACATAACGAAATTTGCATATTGTAAAATGCAGAAAAAGTAACATTTCTTTTCCTAAAAGTCGTAATGTTTGTTTCTTTGGCTAGTAAGTTCCACTCCCTAACACAGGAACCAAGAAGTTGTGATTCTTGCTTTGACAACTCCAAAGCACGTACTAAATCATTTAACTCAGTTTGAACAATCAAATGTGTCTCGCCGGAATTGGGACCTGGACTGAAAGTGGGGTCAGTACACTGTTGATCGAAACTGCATGATGATGCATTATTATCTCGATTATCTCCCAAAACAATATCTTGCCAATTTAAAGGCACATTCGGTACTGGTAAGTTTGCTTTGTGAGGAACAGGACTTATGGCAGAAGGCAAACTCGGATATTTGATCTTGCGCTTTTCTTTTTTGGAATAACGTTCAGTCTTTGTCATGCAAAAATAGCAATTGTCAAAATAATTAATGGGTTCTCGCCATACCACTGGAACCGCAAATGACATACATTTTCTCTTCCCTTTCATCCACTGCACCAATAAAACACTACAGCTGACAGCATACATGGAGAGCCCACTGCTTGTCTTGATCTCCGATTACAATACCAAAATAAATGAAATAGCCCTTTTTCACATTTTCAGCTTGTTCGTCGGAAATTCTCCACAAATATAATAAAACTTGTAAGGAGAAATTTTGCAACCGCGGCGCGTTTCACTTGACATTTTCGTCGTTGAAAAACTTTCTTAACTATACAGAACCACTCAATTCGAAACTCAAAAGAAGATTGAGTAAGAGAATAATACAAACCATTTTAGGTTGTCTTTCTGTTTTAAAATGTACTACTTTTAAATGACCCCTCATAAAATTCACTACCTGCCAATATAAAAGGGTTTACTGAGCTCATTGAAAAGTGGTCCTGCTGGGGCTTTATGAACATGTTTTCGATTATTAGAAAGGCATTGTGAAAATAATGGGACAAAAATTGTGTCAGCCAGTGTTATTACTCGAAAAATAATAATTAATTGGTAATTTGATTAATCGATCATTTGAATAATCAATCAATTTTACTTTGTAAAAAAATTTAGAATATTAGAATACTGTTTTTATGCGTATATTTTCTGTTTATTTGTGAATAAATGTTCCGTTCATGAAAGCCAAACTTATTCTTTTCTTATTTTAGATCCCATTTATGCTTATTTACAATGATATTCCACGAACGCACTTGAAATTGCATGGCAATTAAATTAACTACGAGATAACTAGTGGTCGGCTTCCTAGACTGGAATACAGACTAAGAGTTATCTATTAATTGGCACTGTTACGAATATAATTTTATTGATAATGTAATAATTCATTCGAATTTATTGCTGTATCCAATTTACATTAATGAGATTGAAAAGCAATGAAAGATATATATTTTATATATTCACCCTTGTGATCGTGGCACGCGCAGACGTGGACCGTTTAATTTTCGGCGTTTCAATTCAAAGGCCTATACTCCACGTAGGGAAAAAAAACACGTTGTTTGTTATCGTTGTTGAGACACTTGGTGTATTTATTATTGTAAAGAGTCGAGGTGTGGACGTAAAGAAACTATTTTCAATATATTTAAAAACAATCATGTAAATGTGTAAAGATAAATCTATATATAATATACAAATATATATATTATATACCTTTGATTGTGCCATGTTAAGGAAAAAAATATGTATTAATATTCACGATAGGGCCATGCAAAAGAATCTTTAATTGATTGTTTGATTCTTACTAGAAATGTACTCAATTAATCGATAATTTGAGAAATTTATTATTTTATTATTTGATTAATCGATAAATCGATTATTTTATTAATCGTTTATTTGAATAATCAATCATTTGAGTAATCGATTATTTGATTAATCGACTAATCCAGGGGCTGCAACCCCAATGCATTCGCGTGCCACCAAACTAATTCAAAGTACCGGATACTAAGTGTGCCACTAAAATAATACCAGAAAATCTATTGTATATGAAGACATTTTTATTTAACTGTTCGAGGCATGCCACGAAAAATCTTTTCGTGTCGTAGATTGTCGGGCGCTGGCCTGATCGATTATTTTGATTAATTGATATAATCGATTATTAAATTTAATCAATAATCGATTATTCATTTCCATAATCGAACAGCCCTATCCACGAGTCTTTCCATCTCTCCATCTAAAACTAGGGCTACCGCCAGATCTCCCTGTGGAGAATTCTGGAATAAATGTAACGTTTATATTCTTTCTGAGCACTGAGACTGCTCGTGGCTTAGTGAAGTTTTTTTTACCAATCAGTCTTTGGGTAGACGCCTTACATGTCCTTCATTAAACCAGGATATTGCTATGGAGTGGTAGAGATTCAATAGGATGCAGCATATGACCGCTATTAAATTAGTGAATACCCCACATTTTGCTTTGGGCTTTTTGCCTTTGTTACTGGTGTAGCTCAGGTAGAGGTATCAGTTGGGTTCTGTAACAGAGAGTGTATTAGTAAACGTCTACCCCATGATAAGGTGACCTTGTGACCGACTTTGGCAACTGCTACTTTCTGGACCGTTTAGGAGGCACAGGGGTCCCTGGCAAAGCACTTGCGGAAACGCAGCTAATGGATTAGCACCCGCAGGATCGATTAAATAGTTTCACATTGTTGTACTTACTTGGGCCCCAGTGCCTCGTCAAGGCAGGGGTCACTGACTGGGGGCAACTAGCGGATAACGGTATCATGCCAAAGAAGTCACTAACTGGGATCAAACGGCGAATAACGCTCAGAGAAGACCAAGTCCGATGTTTACGTCACAAAATCACATATAACACTGAAGCACTGAGTGTTCGTACCAGGGTTTTATGTCACCTTTTGGGGTTTTTCTTTGATCCATATAAGTTTCTCGAACAGAAAGGAAAAGGTCCATTAGAGCAGATCGCCCCACGTCATAATAAGGCTATTGAAACTGGCAGTCGCCTGGTACCCAGAATCCTCATAGATAAGATTGAGCTCTTTCTTAGCCATGCATTCTTCAGCCCATGCTATTCCTCGTTGAGGACCTCATTTTATACGATTTACTTTCCACATTGATCCAGGTGGTGAAGCCAGGAGCCTCGAAACTTATCACCCGTAAGGCATGACCATATACAGCGGCAAGTTCGAAATATCAGATCTGATGGTAGTTATAACGCAAACCTGGCGTCATTAGCACTATAGTAAGCCCTAAACCACGATACTGCAGCCGGGCAGGGACCCACTGTAGTTCGCCCTGACCGAGTCAGGTTGATAGACTCACCGCGTAGAGGTGATAATCGGGATTGAGTGCGGACAATTAATTGTCGCCATTAATTTCACCAAAAACAGTTAAAAATGAGATAAAACTGTTTAACAATAACGCTTATTGCTTAAACAGTTTTTGATGCAACCCATTAAAACAAAGTAGAAAAACGATATTGTAGATCACGCATATTCACGCATAAATATCGTTACCGAAAGTGTGTGAAGTGTGGCGAGGTTGGTAGGTATGATGTCGATTCCCAATAGGGATGAAACGGCCGTATCTTTCTCCAATGGGTTTTCGCACATTTGACACACTTTCCGCGTTTTAATTTGCCGTATAATCATGCACTATCTTCAACATTATTCACAGCGGCGCACAGTGGTAAATACGCTAAAAAAAGCTGGATTAAAGTCGAAAAAGTGATAGTCGCAATTTTGAGTTTAGAATAATACATAGAATCTTGTTTAGGGGACACTATTACATACTTTCAGTGGACACCGAAATCTCGAATTTGTTCAAGTGAAAGTGACCTCATAAAAGTGTGTTTTTCTAAATCAACTTAATAGGAGGTTTTAAGGAAGGTATGTAGAGTGTTTGTTAACATTTGGTAGTAATAAATCTATATCGGCAGGTATTATATATCTTGTTGAAAACCCGTTAGTAATAATTGTGACTTTACATTTTCCGTAAATCGTGAAAATTGTTATGAATCCAAAAGATCCCGCGATGTTGAAATAGGCAATAAGTAATCTTTTTTTATCAAAACATAAAAAAAACACGCCAAGCATATTTGCGCCTTTCTTTGTAATGCTAATTTTCTGTAGCTACGCACGACGACACGGACCGGCACGCAGCGATATGAGTAGACGAGCGACTTGGGTTGCCGATCCTTATGTTTCTGATTTCTTGATTATACAGGGTGTTTAATTGCAAAGCGGGCCATAGGGATTTACATGTAAAATTTGAAATGTGTTAATATGCCCCCCCCTAATTAATTGACAGTCTCTGTCTTCTTGCATTATTTTTAAAGCCTTATTGAGCTGACTGGGTAGCATACTCAATAGTTTCTGCAAAAAATACAGTATTTCTGCGTCGACATTTTTTTTATGTAGAATGTCGCCACGTGAAGATTCTGCGTCAATTTATAGACACCCGATATTATATACAGTGTGTAAAGTGATGAGGTTGCCTACAGGGATTTTTTTAAATATCAGTTTTAGGAGAAAATCTTATTCATTATAAAAATAGGTGGTTTCTAAACCTCTAATAGTCAAAGAAAAATGAAGTAATTACTTAAGATCCAAAACTTAAAATTATGCTGAGTTGCTGATTTTAAATATGACTAAGTTCGAAAATCACATCGGTATGGTGTTATTTATTATATGTTAAAATATATAAAATTAAAATTATGTGAACTGTTACAACTTTTATTATTTATTAAGTTTACCTCAAATCCGTGATCAGTGACCTTTCAAACAGGTATACCTAACAATTGCAGAAAATATGTTTTTTTTTGCAATTCGGTGCGCTGCATTAAATCCAATATTATGAAATGTCCATTTTTAAATGGAAATTAGTAATCAACGACTTCGAAAACTCCCGACTACCAAGCTTGATACAAATCAAGTGAATTTTTTGCAATCATATTGTATCCACCATTTTTAATTCTGCATTTTTGACTTCAAAAACCCCGGAATATCGAGTTTAATTCAAAACAATTGGATTTAGATACCCGGACAATAAAAAGTCGTTTGGAGACAAATCAGACGGCCGGGGTGGCCAAGGTATTGGACCAAATCTACCTATCCAGCGATCAGGAAGTAATTCACTTCAATAATTATTAATGGCAGCTGTAGAATGTGGAGGCGCTCCATCCATCTGATAATAAGGAGCAGCACTGTTTAGTGTATGAATTTCTGGCATTATACGAGTTCGCAGAAGATCTAAGTAAACATTGCTGTTTAGATTTCCATTAATAAAAAAAGACCAATAAGGGTATCATTAATTAGTCCAGCCCACATATTAACTCTCGCATTGTATTGTGTGTGCGTCAAATTTTGTAAGCGAGGATTATGGCACACCCAAAATCTAAAAGGTGAAGGAATGGGTGTAACGAATGGGTATCGATAAGGAATGAAGAATACTAACCTATAATTTTGTGGATTAACTTCACCATGTAAGGAAAATGATGCCTCATCAGTAAATATTATTCTGTGTAAAATTTCTTGATCATTATTAATTAAATTGAATACGGTTTCACAGAATTCTGTTCGTTTGCCTTTGTCCTCATTTGATAGTTGCTGATGATTTGAAAACTATTAAGCATTGTATTTAAATTCTTTTAATGTCTTATAAACGAAAGCTGAACTTATTTGAAACTGTGCTGCAATAACTCTTAACGATGATATGGGGTTCTGCTCTACGTAACATAAAATGTTGAGTTTCATCTCTTCCGTTAAAATGTGATTTCCTTTAGCCCTTTTAATGTGAAAATTACTCACGCACCCAGTATTGCCAAAGTAATTGCTTGTCTGCTCGGATACTCAACCGAAAACAAATCTCTAACACGTCGAATGCTGTTCCCACTCTTGTACCAATTAATTATCTGTATTCTTTCTTTATTTTAATAAAAATTCCATTTCCATAATTTAATTCGTCTCTAACTTCTGAATTTATAGATGTATCATAAGTGACCCTTTGGTTGTTAGTTTTTTGTATAAATCCAATATAAATTAATTTTTTTGTTTAAATTTAATTTAAATTTAAACAAAAATCTAACAACCAAAAGGTCACTTATGATTCATCTCTAAATTCAGAATTTGGAGACAAATTAAATTATGTAAAAATATACATGGTGTTCCATTTGAAATATACTGAAGGAAAAACGATTAAACACTTGAAATTCGTGAAATTTCGACCATTTTCAAACCGCCATAACTCGGCGTATTTTCAATCGATTTTGATTAATCTTTGCGGGCGAAAAACTTTGAAGTATCTTCTTTAAAGTCATACATGCGAACTTAAGCGTAACAACCGCCCCCCGCCCCCTCTTGCACCACTGTGAAAAAAAATGTTTTTTCAGGAAACCATGTCCAACTTTGACGATGTATACGGAGGGAAAAATTTTGTCGACCCGATTCACCATAGAGGCATTAAGATCTGATCAATTCCCTATAGAGGACTTAAAGAACGAAGTTCCTACGACGATTTGGCACCAAGTTAAAAAGTGCATTTTGAGGTCTTTCGCACATAACTCAGTGAATTTTCAACCAAATTTGATGATTATTTCGGAAAAAATCTCATTTTGGCTCCACTTTAAAGGGATAAACTCAGATTGGAATGATCCCTTTTCGAACTCTTCAACCCCCGAACAAAAAAAAAACACTTTTTTGTGAAAAAAAGCCTCCTACTTAGGCAACGTGTACCGAGTTGGAAAGAATGTGGCGACTGGCGACTCAATCCACCAAAAGGGCATTGAAATGTGTTCAATTACCTGTGCAGGATTCAAAAAACGAAGTTCCTACGGTGATTTGGCACAAAGTTATGGGTATTTGAAAAAAGTGCATTTTGTGGTATTTTTATTTTTTTGTTCGGAGGGGCATAGAGCCCTCTCAACGAGGACATATTTTGCTTTTGATTTCTCAAAAGATCATCGAAATCGGTTTGATAAGAGCCGAGTTATGGCCATTTAAAAATTACCAAAATTTTGACAAATCTCAAGTGTTTCATTTTTTTCCGTCAGTGTCATTTGTTTGTTTTTATTGGACGTATGGAAAAATTGACGAATGGTGGTGAGGCAAACCCACATTTTTTCCGACCCTACAGTGGTCGTTAAAGTGAGCCTTTTTTGACCTAAAATAAAGTTTTTTGTTAATGGAGTTCTAAGGTACTAAATGCTATATTCATGATTTCGCCCAAACAATACATTTTCGTGCATACCTCAAAGAACATACAAGAAAAATTTCATTCGTGGAAACGAAAACAATTTCGTCGAAAAACTTGAGTAAAAAAAAACACAAAATTCGCTGTTAACTTGGTGCCAAAATCGTCATAGGAACTTCGTTCTTTGAGCGCTGCATAGGGAATTGATCAAATTTTAATGCCTTTATGGGATTGAGTCGACAAAAATTTTCGAACTCCGTAGACATCGTCAAAGTTGAACGTGGTCTCCAGAAAAAACTTTTTTTTACTTGGGGCGCTAGAGAGGGGCGGAAGGGGTTAAGCTTAAGTTCGCAAGCATGACTTTAAAGAAGACACTTCAAAGTTTTTCGCCCTCAAAGGTTATTAAAGATCCACATATTGACACGCTTTATACCTTAAATTTTAAAGATGTATGTAAAAATGCAAATGATATTTGCGATCTACCAGAATTCTGTTACACCCGGTATATTCTGCATATTTGTATAATAATCGTGAATATATATGTTATAGTTAAAGCGTCCTTGTTATCAGGGCTAAAAAATATGTTTTCAAGTACGAGAGTGTACGGTTTTCGAATTCGAAATTTCAACGGAAATATCCGTTTTAAGGTCACCAGAGTATATTTCGACCATTTAAAAAAATGCCGTATCTTAAAAACTAATAAATATTTTCAACTGTAATATAACGAGTGCCTATGATTTTGCCGGCAATTATTAGCGGCAGGATCACGATTTTCTAGAAGCAACAAGCAAGAGTGATCCAGACGCTAATAATTGCCTAGGAAAAATCAGTCACGAGTTAGATTCGAGAAGACAATTGGCCGAACAGAAAGTTCACACTTCATAATTTGAAAAGTTAAATTTAGTGACACTAAGTGTCAGACGTGTATTAATCTGCGCCACAATAATTGTAGTAAAATGAGCTTACCAAGATTTTGAGAAATGCCCATCAATACCATTACTGATGAAAGCACTAACACTTCACCCGAAAATACAAACAGATCTAATTCAGGAGCAAACTGCTGAAAAGTCCGGCAATAACTGACGTTTTATACGTTATAGAAAATGAACCAACGCGTTGCTAGGCAATACCAACATGAGAGATTATCAGCTATAATGTCCCAAGGGCACTGATAATTTCGCGATAATTTTGACTAAACCCCGAAAGTGTGTTGCTTAGTAATTGCCCGACGCCGTCAGGCGGAGGGCAATTACTTAAAGCAACACACTTGAGGGAACTAGTCAAAATTATCTCGAATTTATCATTGCCCGAGGTACATTCGGTAAGATAAGTTCTTGAATTATGTACAAAACTTGAAAAGCTATTTATTAAAAGTACAATTTTCAATTCGTATTTTCTTACCTCACAAAAACAGTTTCCATACGTATTTTTTACTTTTGACCGTGTTTTTTGGTGTTGTAATTAAATTATTAATTGCTTCATCGCATTCTGTCCCGAAGCGTGATTCAGACATGTTTATACGTTGACAGATCGATCGTAATTTTTTATTCAAGGGTATCTATGAATATGATATAAATCTGAACATCGACACCGACAGCGGGGGTCTTATCAGCCTAAGTTTAACAAATCGCCCTGACGCGCGGGGTCTTACCGTTTCTCAGTGACATTGACGTTCTAAGTTTCTGTAGCGTGCGGCGTTCGACAAAAATGGACGAATCTGATTGGTTGTTTACTTATGAAAGAACTTATCTGATTAGATACCACCCAGGGTTAATTGCCATGCATAACATAGAGCGTGGTCTGTTACGCATCGTAATTAGAATTTTATTGGATTATCTCATCAACGTTATTCGATTTCATTGGTTAATAAGTAAATGAGGGCAATTGTCAAACTAACTTTGAGTATAAGCTTTATTTGACATTCCAAAGGGTTTAGAAGCTTTTGGTGAAATTTCATGCACCGGAAGTGTCTAGGCTAAAGCGGCCTTTTTATCAAGGCCAAAAAATATGTTTACTTTCTCCGTACACAAGAAGTACTGTTTTCGAACTCGAAATATATTAAATCCAATGTAAATTTGTTTTTTTATGTAAATTTAATTTAAATTTAAACAAAAAACTAACAACCAAAAGGTCACTAATGATAAATCTCTAAACTCAGAATTTTAAGACGAATTAAATTATGTAAAAATATAAAGGGTGTTCCATTTGGAATAGAAAAGTCAAGGTCATTTCCGGTTAAACCGGAAATGGAATTTTAATTAAAATTCCACTTGTTGACACACTATTCTCTAAAAATACCATACTAAATTTCATAGAGATATATGTTAAAATTAATAAAATATTTAGGGTGTACCAGAATTCAGTTACACCCGGTATATAGGTAAATGTCGCTTTTTATTTTTACACAACTTTGGCTTGTAATTTGAATATTAATGAAAATATGGAATTTTAGTGAGACCCATTTAATTCTTACAAAATACGCCTCTATAATATACAAGCTGTTTCTGTTAAAGTTGAAAAACAACCGAGATCACAGTATAGCTCTAAGCAGTAGTCTCACTCCGAGGCGGCACTTTGATCTTTTGGGTTTCAAATGATCCTCGCGCATGTTACTGCGCATTGTTTACACTCATTATTCTGCGATAAATTAATAATTTCTTGAGCCGTTTATATTGACTTGTACGGCAAATTGTTTTAATGGATAAGTCGAGTTGAAAAATTGTGCAGAAAATTGAATCTGGTGTTCTTAATTCGACAAATTGTAAAAGTGCTTGTCGTGCGATCAGCTGTTCAACTTTGGCAATGTGTATGCATAATTTAATTTCATAGGTTATAAACATCGAATTTTGTTTAAAAGTGTATTTGTTGTTTCATAATTAATGATAAGGGCATTTCGTAATGTTATAAAAGTGAGTACCTATTCTATCCACAAAAGTTTATACAGAATGTTTTTATTGTTCATACTTAGATTTTACTCAACATTCTCAATGGCATTACCCAAAAACATTTTACTTAATTCATTCCTGATGTAATTGTTCAACCATAGGGTAATCCTTGTTATGGCAAGGAATGGGGGTTCTTTATTCATGAACGAGTTGATATTGACTACGCTCTGTGTGATAAAAATTGTATACTCCGTTCAAGATAGGAAGTGTTTCATTAGTCGAGAGATTAGGAAGATTCACTTTAGCTCGAGACAGACACAAGAAGACACACAACACTTGATTTTCATCTTTAATCGCTTATAGGAACACGTGCGTATAAGGACCAGAAACAAGGTTATGTTGAAATTCACATGTGATTGTTAAATGTCTGGGTTTAAATGGCTGCGCAGTAACCTGCGCAAAGAAAATCTGAAAACTCTAATTTGCTTGAGTGAGACTACTGCATAGGAACTATACTGTGCCGAGATGTCCAATTTTCTAAATTTAAAATAATGCATTTTAGTTTATAACTCGAAAACAAAGGATAGCTAAATTTGAATTAAAGCATTCAGTCTTGGAAAATCGATGATGTGCCATCCGCTTTTCTCTATCTCTTACAGTTAGCGGCATCCCTATAAAAATATAAAATTCGCCTGCCTGTACAATGAATCTCACATAATTATGATTGTGTAACCAGAAATTATTATTTTTAATTCAGGAAGAAGGATTACCGGACAGCCAACTACCTTTCTTGTCATCAATACCCAACATCAACAGCGAAAAACTGAGCAGATTGAGGTCACGTCTAGTCACCAAATCAAGTACAATTGGGATCAATGCTCTCCCCACATTCCCTGGATATCAAGAATTTTACAGAGAATTCATAGAAACAGCTTCAATGCACATTTTGAATGTTCATCTTAAAAATTCTCTCGTTCAAGACATTCTGGAACTTAATGAATCCAAATTTAGTTGCAATGAGCTAGAAGAACAAGGTAAGAATTTATGCATGATTGATATATTTTACAAATTTCAAGCGCCAATGTGGCGAAGCAATTAATTTTGCCCGATTTATATTTGAAATGTTTGTCTTTTGTCTCTTTACTATTCATAAATTAACAATTTCTGTCATAGCTCAGACACCCTGTATAAAATAGCTAATCAGAATCACAAAATCAATTCAAAAATGTATTTTTTTTTTATAAATATAAATTGAAAGTAACTATTTTTCATTAATTAATTTCTCACTTAACCCGTGGTAAAACATAATTATATAATTTGATTAATTAAAACACTTGTTTTTTTGTAATTTTGTACATATCTTCTTGAGAATGACCTAAGGTCCAAACTAGTCGGAGAGACAAATGAAAGCAGTGAAACAAAACCAAGTGTTTTAATTAATCAAACTATTTTTCGGAAAAAGTGAAATTTCTGTTAAGTAAATAAAGTTCATACAGGCAGGGGCGGCTCGTTATATAGAGCCAAGGAGCCATGGCACCACCTGTAGTTTTAAGCTCAGCAAGAATTTTTAATTAATTCTTAAAATTATTTTTGTTTTCCATGTGTATTGTTTGATGGTGAGGTTACGTGGTCGAAGAATGGTGTTACAGATTTAGTGCATGTCTGGGACGTAACGATAAATCGAAACGCACTAATCATATTTTCAGCTTGTTTGAAATTATGAACATTTACTTTACAACTCAAAGTAATCTTGATCTATGAAGATTAATCGTTCTTTCTTTCTTCAAGAAAGGAGAGCCTCCCCATATTGTAAAAGTATCATCAACATGTTCCACGAGCCGCTACTGAGAGTCATACTAACCAAGTGAATTGTTTTATTTGAATTATTCAAAATGTATCTACTAAATCTAAAGTTGTCGAAACTGCCGGCACTAAAGGTGAAACAATAAGGTGATCCCAACAAAGTTAATGGTTTCATTTGAATTCTTTTTCAATTTTTTGGACGATTAAAGCGAATATTAAAAAAAAAATTGGAAAATTATTTTGAACAATGGAGTGATTTTTAGACTAATTTAAACCGTGTTCTTACCAGAAGATTCTGCATTTTTTTATTATTAAGCCTGTATTTTCGATAAATTTTTGATCATTTGGCCTAAATATTCTTTATTTTGACCTATATTTTCGATTTCATTGTTAAATGCGACTATTTGGTCCGCATTTTTATTTCTCCCGACGAATTTTTAGTATTTAAATTTTCAATATTTTAACTTTTAGCCTAAATATCCTTTATTTTGAACTTTTACGATTTAATTGTTTAAATTTTCGTCTTTTGGCCCGCGTTTTTTTTATTTTCCCGCCGAATTTTTAATTTTTAGATTTTTGACCTGTATTTTCGATTCTTTTGGGTATAAAATTTCTTATTTGTTGATCTAAATATTCTTTATTGTGATATAAATTTTCGATTTTTTTTCGAGTTTTGTTTGTTGAAATTTTCGATTTTTTAACTTGCATTTATTATCTTTAGACCTGAGTTTTCGATGTACTGTCTGGCCAACATTACAGATATTTATTTTCTTTTAATCTTTTGACCTAAATTTTTCTTTGTTTGTCTGTTAAAATTTTTCTTTCCTTGGTCCACTATTTTTATTTTTAGGCCAGAATTTAAGATTTTTGGTCTCAATTTTTAATCGTATATTTTAGATTTTTGGTATATTTTTGATCCTATTATATTTTATATTTTTTAACTTTGATTATTAATTTTATTTCGTGAATTTTTTATTTTTTGCTATTATTTTCGAATTTCTGGTCAGAAACTTATTTTTGGCGGCTGAAAGTGGCAAATTATTTTGCTTCTACCTAAGTTTTCGATTTTTTGTCTGCGTTTTTTATTTTTAGATCAGGATTCTTGATTCTTTGGTCCATATTTTAGATTTTTTTTAAATTTTTCTTCATTTTGACCAAAATATTCGATTGGTTTGTACAAATTTTCGATTTTATCTGTCTGCATTTTTTATCTTTACTCCCGAGTTTTCGATGTTTTGTCTGAATTTTCACCTTTTTAGGCCCTGTTGTGGATTTTTACTCTTTTGGCCTATATTTTGTATTTTCGATTATTTTGGTTTCAATCTTGGGTCTTTCGGCCGAAATTTTCTTTATTTCGACTTAAATTTTCGATTCGTTTGTTAAAAATTTTGATTTTTTGGTCTACTGCTTTGATTTTTGGGTACGAATTTTAGATTTTTGGTCTTAATTTTTTATTTTTTGTCCCATATTTTAGATTTTCTTGCAAATTTTTTTGTTATTTTTATTTTTGCTGTTATTTTCGAATTTCTCGTTGAAACTTATTTTAAACTAAAAATAATTATTTTTGGGGCTGAAAATGGCAAATTATTTTTCTTTTGCTTGTATTTTCAATTTTTCGGTCCGCATTTTTATTTTTAAACCAGGATTTTTGATTTTTTTGGCCGATATTTTAGATCTTCGATTGTTTTGTTCCAAATTTTTGATTTTTTGGCCAAAACATTCGATTGGTCTAGGAAGATAAAAGGTTCTTTGTTTCTTCGAAAAAGGAGGGGGGATATTGTATAAGTGGCTCTACTATCAACATGTTCCATGAGCCGCCACTGCACACAGGTATTGATAAGATACAGAGTATTTAAAATGAAGGGGAATGTGAAATAATTTGTCCAATTTATTACTGTATTTCAGAGTGTACAATTTCCTTTATTACTTTTTTCGTATGAAATACGTGAAAGTGTTATTTTTGTGAACATTTTATAATTTCAAATCCTAACGGAAATATATCTATTTTAGTATTTACTTGGTATGTTGTTTATATGTGTATCCTTGATTTTGGAAAAAAAAAACATTTAATTTAACATTAAATGTAGATGATGCCAAAGTAAACAACTTTTATGCCCTTAGTTTTTGAAAAAAATCAATATTTACCCGATTTTTTTAATTGAACCAAAAATCCCGGATGAAATCAATAAATGCCAGTTAATTAACATCAAAATTTGTGTATACATGTTCATCTCGATATTTTACTATTGTAAAGTGATTTACATATAAAGAACAAAAAACGGACAGTTATGTAAGATGTTTCTAGAGGGGATCACGGTAACTAGAAGAGAAAGAGAAAATCAGATGGTGCATCCTCGATCACTTTTTCAAGGACAAACTCAATGTGAAAATAAAAATTTGCGAGTAATAGCCAAAAACTTATTATTTTAGATTTTTATCAATATCTCAGTTGTTTATCATTTTATCAGATAAGAGTTGTATACATGTGGATATTATAATTGTGTTTATTGAAATGTATTAATATTCTCTCAAAATCTTAAATTATGTTTTCTTATTAAATCTAGTAGGTTTGTTTTGTTTAAGGGGGTCACTTTTTCAGTCGTTTTTCCTTAGAAATAACGTGATTTTTAGGTACACTTTTCTAGAAAACTACTTGACCGATTTCTCTGAAATTTTGCACACATATTCTTACCTCCAAAATAAGCATTTATGGCAGAGGTATTAAAAAAATTAATTGTATTCAGAATTATGACTTAAAAAAAACATGAACATTTCTCGAGTTCCTTATATTATTTAAAGAAGCCCGCCACTCAACATATGGAAATAATCTCAGCCATTTTGATAGGTATTGATACCACCTTTAAAACAAAACAAAAATCGTGTTGATAGATTTTATAATTTTGAAGAAAAGTGTACCCAAACTTAAAAAAGTAAATTTTTCAGGAGAGTCAAAAGACTTAAAAATAGTCTGTACAAGAGCTCGCCTCCTCCACGTTTCTTACAAATTTCTATCACTTCTCTAATCGGAAAAATGTAAAAAAAATATATACGCAGAATTGAGTGTTGAATCAGAATCGACTATAAAAAAAAAGTTTATTTTCTTCATTTTTGAGGAAGTGACCCCCCAAATTATTGATTGTAATGGGTTGTGACATGGGTTTCAAATGTTTGGAGACGTGTAAAACCGAATCATTTTTAGAGTTATCAAAAAAATGTGTCATTTCTAATGCCATGGGTAGGACAGGCTATGAATAAAGTGAAGAGATTACAGTGAGGAACGTGAGCAGCAGCAAGAAGTGTAGATGACTATGAGTAAAGTGAACTAACAGCTAAAGGTGAAGATTTGATTATTATCAGTTATGAATATTGAGCGAGCGAATGGACTGTATACATTTTGAAGCAACAATAAAATAGTAGTTTGACCATGCGGTCTTTGCGATAAGCGCTGAAGATCGCATATTAATGGCAACGCAAACTGGTTAGCCAGTCCTAGGGGTGTATGGTGGATGACGATAAATAATTTACTACGACACAATTAAAATAATACACGTGTTCTCGACGCCACGGTTGTAATGTCTCTCTACTTTTTCGCGCACGACGGGACTGAGGGCGCGACTGTCGCGAAATATGTCCGAAAAACGCTGCCATTAATAGCGTGAAAAGAAACAATTAAATTAAATGTTCGATTACAGTATTTGATCCTCGCAACCGAACCTAAACAACGATATCAATTAATGAATACTAAACAAATATTATCACTAAATATTAATTTCTTTACAAAAAATCTTTAAAAATCAAATGACTCTCTAAAATACAACATTTTTGTAGGAAAGCCAGATTTTCAGTCAATGTTGCTTGGACATAAAACTTTAATTATGTTACTATGCACCATTCAGTAGTTAATTGCCCTATTAGCATGACATTCCACTATGTATTACTGCTTACAGTCAATGTCCTAAGTTATGGTTACAGTTCAATTTAATTTAACCTGTTGCCGGTTTGTTTATAATCAATTTTAAACAAAATATATTTAATTTAAAAAATAGATTATTTGCTAATTAACAACTTGGAATTTGTTCATAATATTCTGTACAAACAACAGCAAAAAAATTACCTCCTATATACAGATCACTTGAATATGAATCAGACTCATTCTCGATAGAAATGATGAAGGCTGCCATGTTTTTGCCAGTAACGTAACATTTGATATTGTCTTGCCTAAATGGTTGCATTAAACTCAAGAAATATTCAAATTTGACACTGTTTAATCAAACAATCCCGCATCTTATTCCTCTTCGGAACAAATGTGGGTGATTTTTCTTATTTCACTGAATGATAAGGCGCATTGACCATAAGAATCACACATTTACCAAGAGTATCCTTTAAAGCAGGAAATAATAGATCAACCACCCCATTTTTAATAACTGCTCTGTTTATGGTCTTGTGGAAGTCTCTGTCATTATTCTTTTTGCCCAAAACATGTCAAACTCTTCTAAAAGTCTAGAACAAAAATCACTATGCAAAACTGTAAAACGATTTCCTTCAGATTTCAAGCCTTGAGTTCATTTTTAAATAGGAAACGTGTATCTATTGTATAAATTAGTATTTATTTTTTAGTAGCATGATAATTACTATTATCGTCATGGATACAAGGAATGAAAACTCACTCATATCTCCCTTGGGCGATATGAGGTCTGCCCCTGTTTACCTGATAAAGAGTATATACAATTTTTAAATTCTCCGCTCAAGATGTTGGTCGAAGATAGACAATTTTGCGTCTGCTCACGACCAACTTTACCGCGAGACAGGAATGCACAATTTTGCCAGTAACGTATGCCGTGCATGTGCGTTAAGGAGTTAGTTACTTTTGTCGTCGAACTGTCGATAAAACTATATTTCTTCTCAGCCTTGCTCGTCTTTTTGCTCATTTAATAGACCCAATGGAGTCGATTATCTTTGTTAGATCTCTGTAGCAGAATAACTCCGTACCCCGTCCTGACTAGCATCCATGTGTAGTTTAATGTCACCTTCCTGGTCTTATATCTTCAAAACTGGTTTATCAGCTAAGAGTTGTTTTAATAGCTAGTACGCCCTGCTTTCATCTTCGTAGAATTTGAACTTTGAATAATTTGGATTAAATTTGCGGAAATACCCAGTGAGTCCAAGGTAGCTCTGCACTTGCATAATCGTTCTTGGTTCTTCAAACTTAAGTACTGCCTTCGTTTGATCAGATAATGGGTATATTCTTCCTGCTTCTCAATCCCAGAAATTCTATGCATTTTTTGAGAAAATGGCACTTTTAGAGATTTATCTTTAGCCCATACTGTTCAGTTCTATCTAATACCTTTTTAAAGGTAAGGAATGCATCTTTTTCGTCCTTGCCTGGTTTTATAAAGTCATCTATGTATGGTAAAACTATTCCTTCGTTAATTAAATCTCCAAACTTCTGAAATTTTGATGGCGTGTTGCACAATCCAGATGGTATTTTTACAAATTGAGTGGCCTCGATGCGTTATAAACGCAGTGTACTTTCTACATGTTTCATGTACTGTTACATGGAAAAATCCGTTTTTTTCAAATCCAGTGCACTGAATACTGTAGCTTTTTGCAATTTTTCGAGCTGATCCTCGGCCAACGGTAAAGGATGTCTATCTTTAACTGTTACCTTATTAATTATCTTAAAGTCTAAACAAATTCTAGGCTAATCGTATTTCTTGTGCACAACCACAACTTGGCTAGCATACTCCGAATCCGATGCTTCCACGATGTCATATTCGATCCATTTATCCACTTGCTCATTAACTATCTTACGCTCGGCAAAAGACATCAGCTGGCTTTTCACTCTTGCTCTTGAAACTTCTGTGGCCAATATATCAGTTCTTCGTCCTTCACGCTAATATTTATTTTTATTCTGGCCTCTCAGGTCTTTGGTCTATAACATCAAAGCAGTTATTTAACCTTTTTTTTATGTCTTTTACAACCTCTGGTGCGATGTTGAATTCGTTTCCATGTGAGATGGCGATGTTCATGAACCATGCTTCGTCTTTCCTTTTCCTAAGGCCCGTTACACAGTCACGCGGATGCTCCGCTCTCCGCGCTCCGCGCGCAGACGATGGCCCGCAATCTGGACGATGAATTTGCTTGCACAGTAGCGCGGTGTCCGCGTCTTCGCCAGTATCTTTTGAACTAACAATCAGTAATGTGCTTGAACCAAATTATTTCCGCGTATTACGTTTTCAAAAAAAGAAAAGCAAAACGTGAGAGAAGATTTTAGGTACATCCCTTATAGAACAAAGATGCATCCCACAAGTATTTATTTTTCTCAACCTCACTTACTAATAGTACAGTATCAATTTCACTACACGTATTAAAAATTAAAACTATGTTGTAAGTTAAGTAGTCAAACATCAACTAATCGGCTTCGGTTTTGTTCCGCCCGCGCGCGGAAACCGCTGAACTGTGCATGCACTAATTGATTCTGTGGCCCTCCGCTTCACTGTGTATAGTCCCATTACAGCAATGGCATCCTGTCCGCGCGCGGAGCGCGGAGAGCGGAGCATCCGCGTGACTGTGTAACGGGCCTAACTTGCACCCGGTCTGTATTTTTTAATACATCTGCTTCTTCTAGCATTTCGTTACCAACGATTCGGCTCATTTTCGTCGTGTCGTTCAGATCTACGTGGATCTTAATGTTATAACAGTTTGCGTCTATTTCAACGGTACCTGGAAAATGTTCTAGTCTTCGTACTTGAATTCCCGAAGCCGTTTAATGTCAAAATTGAATCACAAAGCACTGCCACGCTGATAATTTAGTGTATGTACTTAGTCACAATGTTCACCTGACTTCCAGTGTCTATGAGTAGATCTATCTTGACGTTGTTCAATCTAATTCCATTACACATCTTGTTCAAACCTTGCACTCGAAACTTCTGTGGCCAAAGGACCCCTCACAAATCAAATGGAAATTGGCTTTCGGTGAAATTGACCAAATTTTGGATATGTTGTTCCTTTCGGTGTCCAGATCAAAAGTCTCTACGGGCACAAAGCTCGAAAATCTTCCCTGCGAGCAGTACCCAGCTCCGAAGGTTAGAGACCGATAATCTTATATACCGGGTGACCCAGGGTTCTGTAAAAGCCCCATAACGTATTTGCTATTTGAGATATCGACTTTTAGTTTTCTTGAACTGGTACCCACACTTATTCTACATATTTTAAAAATATGTATGTTTTGGTACAGGGTGTCCCAATATACATAACAAATCAAAGTTATGTTTTTTAAATGGAACACCCTATATTTTATACTTTATTTTCAACCCTCTTGAGAAGCTGATAAAAATAGTATAAGATAGTATAGGTCTATTATGGACGATTGGTTAGTTATGGGCAAATTTGTGGCAAAAACAAGGACACATTGCAAAAATTGCAGAAGTGCTCCTAGCAAAGCTATCGTCATTTTTTATACACTGAAGAATTTTCCACATCATGAAGAATAATAAAAATCGGCTTTGGTTCTTTTTTGTTCATACTGCTATACAGGGTGTCAACATACGCAAAATATTGGATAACTATTTTTTTTCAAATGGAACACCCTATATATCTTGCCACCAGTGCATGGAATTTTTAATAAGCTTTCCAATGATGTACAATTTGTATAATAAAATATTAAGTATTCTTGAGATTTATCCATAAAAACATTTTTCTTTTGTCACCTCCTGCTCATTTTTGGATTTTCAGCCAAAACTATGCATTTTCTGAAAAAATAATAGGAGACCAAAGTTGTAGAACGGAAAATTTTCGATCGACATAGGTCTTTCGACTTTTCCAATAATGCGTGCATTGCCCAAAATCGTGACCGTATATGCATTTTAGTGTTTTTCTCAAATTTTTTGTTAATTAATTGCACTATACTTTATTTTCCACATCCTCTAGCAAAAAACTGGGTAATTATAGAATTATTCAAATGACCTACATCGATTGAAAAAATTCCGCTCTACAACTCTTAACAGAAGCAATTTTTGCCCAAAATGCATCGTTTTCGCTAAAAATACAAAAAACCATTGAAAAACGCAAAAATTGATACATACATTTTCAATTTGCATTTTAGGGAAAACTATGCATTTTTGGCAAAAATTGCTTCTATTAAGAGTTGTAGAGCGGAACATTTTCAATCGATATGGGACATTTTAATTTCCCTATAATTTCCCGTTTTTCCGCTAGAGGGTGCGGAAAATAAAGTATAGTGCAATTTATTAATAAAAAAATTGAAAAGAAAACGCTAAAATGCATATACGGTCACGATTTTGCGCGCTCTGGCGGGTAATGCAGGCATTATCATAAAAGTTGAAAGACCTACATCGATCGGAAATTTTTCGCTCTACAACTTTGGTCTCTTATAATTTTTCATGAAAATGTATAGTTTTGTCTGAAAATCCAAAAATCAGCGGAAGGAGGCAAAAGAAATATGTTTTTATTGATAAATCTCAAGAATCCTTAATATTTTGTTATACAAACTGTATATCATTGGAAAGCTTATTAAAAATGCCATAGATTGGTGGCGACTAATATAGGGTGTTCTATTTGAAAAAAATAGTTATCCATTGTTTTGCGTATGTTGACACCCTGTATATCACTATGATTAAAAGAGAACCAAAGCCGGTGTGTATTATTCTTTATGACGTGGAAAATTTTCTAGTGTATAAATAATGATGCTATCTTTGCTAGGAACGCTTCTGCAATGTTTTTAATGTGTACATGTTTTTGCCACAAATTTGCCCATAACTAGCCAATCGTCCATAATAGACCCATAGTATCTTATACTATTTTTATCAGCTTCTCAAGAGGGTCGAAAACAAAGTATAAAATATAGGGTGTTCCATTTAAAAAAACATAACTTTGTTCTCTGAGCTCTGTGGCCGTGGAGACTTTTGATCTGGGCACCGAAAGGAACAACATATCCAAAATTTGGTCAATTTCACCGAAAGACAATTTCCATTTGATTTGTGAGGGGTCCTTTGTTACATTTGAAGTACTTTGTCCCTTTATGATAAGGGCAATCTACTGATTTATGACCATTATCACCGCACCCACATCAACGTTGAGTTTTATTTACCTTTGGGGCTAAGTCATTTGCTTCATTATTTGTTTTATCGTTTGACATTGGAATCTTCTTTACCAACGTACAGGAGAGGGCTCTTCTTTTAATAGTACTGCAGTCCGATTTTGTCGAAGTCATCTGATATTCCATCTATCGTATATTGGATGGCCACTGCTTTCTCTGTGTTACTTTGACTAGCGATTTTTCTTATCATTATAAAGTATTCCTCGATTGTCTCATCCTTACATCGCCGTCTCATCATCAACAGCTTGTGTACATCTGCGCTGTTGATCGTAACATCAAATTCTTTCTGTAGTAATTTCTTTAACTTCGTCGAACTGGTGATATTTGTTTCGGACTGGACCAGCAATTTCGCCAAACCACCTAACGATTTTTTTCGCAAATATCAACTTCTGTAGCTCATTCCAACGCATGAGAGTTGACATTTCCTCTAAATCGGTGATCCACTTCGTTATTGGGTTCCCGTCTTTTCCATTAAACTTTCTTAAGGAGTCTCTAAATGAAAGTGAAAACGTTTCTTCGTTTTTCTTTCAGGCTTTTTTAAACTTTTAGTTAGTTTTATGTCGTGGTGTTCTGTCTTTGTTGCTTCATCTCTATTGTTATCGAGTAAATTCGTTTGATTGTCTTTTTCATCATCACTTTCGTCTTCACTGTCTTCGTCTTCGGCATTTACTGATTCATCAATCATAAAATAATCTCCGCTGATTACTCGAGTACAAACTTCGAAGGAATACTCTAACGATGTACCTACAGCTACCTCTTAGGATACTCGTACGGATTCAGACTTATATAAGTACTCAGTAAAGAATACAAAGTAACGAGTAATGTACCTAAAACTAATGATTAGTTACAAGTATCGAAAAGTAATCTGCATCACTAAGCCAGCACAATAAATGATTACATTCGTCAGATAATATTACATGTTACTAATTAATAGTTTTAAAATTTTAAAATGATGTCATTACTGATATGAATTTTGACAAATTGAATTGATGTCAAAGATTGAAATAAAAATTTAGGAAATTAATTTTATTAAGAAAAATTCATACACCTTTCAATTTATCTACATGCCGTGTCTCTTCCTGTAATTTTCCGTGTTGCTTGAAACGTAGAATGTTAAACGCGTAAAGTTTATAGTTAAAAAGGTTCATACGAACATTCTCGAAGGGGAATCGTCTGCACAAAAGTATAATATTTAATGAACATAAATTGTAAAACAAGTAAAACCAAGTAATTTTAATTACCAATATTTAACCTATTTTAATACGAAATAAGTATGAATTGAAGGATATATATACAGGGTGGTACAAATGTTAAATAATTGATTTTCGCATTCAAATAAATCTACTGATGCCAGGTTTATTTGCATGGGAAAATATTTATTTAACAGTCAAATTATCGCATTTGAAAATACCAAATTGTACATAATATTGACAAGCATGAAAGTATGCATCTCTGAAAAATTTATTTGATGAGCTGGAGTGGAAATAATTAATGTTATGCTGATTTTAAGCAATTAAATAATTTACACTAAAGTCTTCACATCTTCGAAAAAATACAATACCGATTTTTTTCATTCTTTTTGTTGTAATCCTTGACAACGTAGCATTCAGTTAATCCGCCATTTTTACACACCCAGTATATTGAATTTTTGTTGCTTTGTTAAAAATTGATTTTAATCGTTTTTCTAACAATATGCTATTTAACTTAATTATTTCATCTCTGAACTATTAATTTTGTTTACAGATACACTAGTGGATGCAGAAACGAGAAACTCCTACCTTGCCTGCATAAAATCTCTTCGTTTATTAGCAAAATTTCTAGGGTTTATCGACTCAATCCCTTACAGAAAACAATCCAATGTCCCCGACAAAGTTTTAACGGCTGAAATTAAGACGAGAATATGGGAACAACCAATATTCAACCTAAACCAAATTGTTTCAAAATCTTATTCACACAACACATTAATCTTGACAATACCGTGGGTCACGAAATACCTGTCAATGCTAGACTATGTTACACTACGTTTAACCTACTTTGAAACAATCTACGACCAACTTTTTGAAGTATACTACTCCACACCAGATAAAAAGAGATCATTCGCTTCTAATATGTTGATAAAGTTGACGCTAGGATGGTTATTTGAACTACCGCATTTTCCAAGTGAATTGTACTTTTCCTGGTGTACCAAGAGAATAACTGGTATTTGGAAGTCAACTATTAACAGTGTGGAAGGAAATCTGGATTCTTTGGATATTATTGATAAAAATATCATTTATACTTGTTGCCCATATCTAAATGAGTTTAAAAAGTTGCTGCAGTATAATTGTGCCAAGAATGGAACAATTTCTATAAAGCACATTACACCCATTAGTGCAATTGAGTCGCCTGTACAAATTAATGAGAAACGCTTAAAGGTGAGTTTAAACAATTTTATTTAGAGTTTGTTTTCTATAACTCAATGTAGATTTTTAAATGTAACACAAAACAATTTTAACAGTGAAGTAAACTTTCAAGTTGGTTTATAACCTCAATTATTAACATGTTTTCCTTGGCTTAATATATTAAATTGGACAGTGGTGCCATGTTTACATGTATAGATATTATTGGAATTATTTTTTAATAACTTTATTAATAATAAACTATATTCTCATTTAAAAGGAAATAAAAAATTAAAAACAGAAGGTTGCACAAGGTGAGATTCAATATCGATTAAAACATTTATGTTGTGCAAGTATACACTTTTAGCGATAGTTAACTAAATGTTATGGCATATATTCTCTACAGTAAATAAAATATTTGGTAATCACTCATTGTCGGTGACAACTTCAGGTTGAGATGTTGCCGGATATCTTGTCTCAATATAACTAACGTAAAATAAAATAAAATAGAATTAAACTTCTGCGGGTGAAATTACTAACCCATCCAAAAGGGTGAGAGACCTTAACCTAAGCATAAGCACCAATCGTTGCGATCGCTAACTGGTAAATTGTAGACAATCTGGGTGTAAAAGGAATTGCGCCGATTTTTCAGTCACCAACAATGAGTGTTTACCAAATATTTTATAGCTGAAAAGGAAAGAGAGCAAGTTTTAGTCAGGAGCCATATTAATATGTCTTTTACTTTCTCCGTACAATATTAATTTTGAAATAAAATAGGTTTTTTGATAGCCTGAAGAACTGAAAAAGATTTTCAGAATATCATAAAAACCCATTTCAACTGTTCACTTTTTACTTTAGAAAATATTAGAAACTTATTTTAATCAACGTTAAAGATAATAAAAACATATTATTAACACATTGACTGCCACGGCGTTTACGGCATATTTGACCCACGGACCATAGATTGCAACAAGAAAATAAGAAAGTTTCCCCCCAGTCTATTAATGTAACTCCATAATACAGTATATCAATTACCATAGATATACTCTAGAAAAAATGATAACTAAACTTTAATCGTAATATAAAATAAATTATATTTCCTTTAACATTTTTATTTTCCTAAGCAGTGTTCTTTTTTTTCTAAATTGGTGTGTTGCAGATCACTTAGTTCGTCAACTTAGAATACATCATAATACGGGACTCGGTCTTATATACCGAGTTGGCGGTATGGATAAATGTAACACTTGGTATTATAGACTGAGTTGGCTCTATGGACCGGTTAACGGCAGTGAACGTGTTAATAAATATTTATCATAAACTCCTTGATTTTCAAGAAAAAAGGTAAAATATAATCGATTCATGATCAACTTTTAGTAGGTAGGCCATGATAGGGTGTCAATTTTCTTGCCGTGATTTAGTTATGCTCCAAGTTTTTGTTTTGAAGCTATAATTTGTGAAGATCAGTTATGCATTTTTGTTAGTTTTATTTTCTGATGTAATACTAGCTCCCTGTTGAATATTTGTTGCACACAAATAAGTTTGTGATTAAAATTTTCAAAGAATTTTGTTTATTATTATTTTGGTTATTTTTTATTATTGTTAATCATATTTATCTTAATCTTAAGAAATTTGGTGGATTTGTAGAGAGGGGCAATATATTCGATAACATTTGTTCAACAAAAACAAAAATATGGCTGATTTTTGACAGATGAGTTCACCCCTAAACATGGTTTTTAGCCGAAACAAAAAAAAGAAATAAGTATTGAATATTTCGGCCCTCTCTACAAATCTACCAAATTTCATTAAAATTGGAGGGGTACACTTGGGTTAGTTTCCTTGTTATGTAATGTGGACAATGCTATTTCATTTTTTAAATATATTTGTCTGTCAAAATTTTCTGCTCCAAACATAAAAAAAAATCATGGCTTGCTTTACTAAAAGTGGATCGTAAATGTGTATAAGCCTTCATACTTTTATTTCCTTTGCTAAAATTTTATTTTATATCAATTAAAATTTAACCCTATGTTTTATATGTGCATGTTCTAATTTGAATGAAAGCTCACAATAAAGAAATTATTTTTAATTTTATGTTTCGTATATTTTTAGTTACAATTAGAAGAAGCCTTCTTTACTGGCCATCCAACTTCTGTGAGGAAAACAGTGGAGTTTGTAAGTGAACGAGTGGCATCTGCTTGTGTTAAACACATTTGCAATGTTATAGTCCCAGAAATTAAATCTGAAGTTTTGATTAAACTAAAAAATGAGTTTAGGGATCGATGCAAAAATGAGAGTAATTCCAGTCAAGTTGAGGTGAGTATTTCAGTAGGTGTTAACTATTTTTCATATTTAAGTCTAAATTGTCGGGTTCACTGTACTATAGTTCATGTGATTATGACCATTATATTTCATGTGTTATTGTTTATTGTTTATTGTTTATCTTAACAATAATTATGTGTCACTATATCAAATGCTTTGGGAGAATACTCCCCATGCTATTAAAAGAATGCTGCTAAATCACGCAGGCCAGAGGAGAAACTAACGTATACTAATGATTTATGTGTTAAAATAATGAAAATGAAATACCAGGTTCTAGAACAAATTTTCAAGTTGGCTGAAATTCCCAACGTGTATGCAAGAGGAGTTATTAAAGTGCATAATTGCATTCGTAAGAAGGCCCTAGTTGAGTCCCAGAGCTTTCATAGACTTGAATGTCCAATGTCATTCACCAATTAAAAATTATTAGTAGCCCTTTGCAAACCCATTTCACATAACGTCACACTACTGAAAGACCAAAAGGTCTACACAAATACAATCACTAATATACACATATCTTCACCTTCAGTGTAACTCAATAGCTTATTTAAATCATATTGCTATAGGTGCAAGAGATTTTTATTCTGAATTTATTTGCTATGATATTAGTAATTTCTTTAGCTGTGGAGTAATTAACTTTTTTATAAAAACGACTTATGATTTAAAGAGGTTACAATATGTCTTGTTATATTTGCCGATATTACTATCTGTTTTACAAGAAAAGCATTTATAATCGACTAAAGTCAAGCTGGCCAGTGGGTAGGCGCGGGCTGCCCAGAGCGCCAAATCCGAGAATCCAAGCGAGAGGAACATACAATTGCTCGAGTATAATCGGAGACAAAAATCGGGCGGTTTATTACCAGTATAGAGAAAATCGACGTTCGGCTTGTACGCTTACCGCTAGGCAAGTGCGTGCCTCGCGTAGGGAACTCACACAATTTTCAACAGATTATAATACACATTTGGTTTTGTTATTTCTCATGGTCCATAATTGTTTAAGAATGCAATTTGTAGAATAATAGCTTGATGGTCAGCGAGAATTTAGTCTCCTTATGCATCGTATTATGCAGCTTTTAGAAACAATTACCTCGAGCTAGATTGATTTCAAGATATCTTGCTTTTTCTGCGTGTTGGATTTGTGTGTCATCCAATGTGATAGTGAGAAGTATCCCTTAGGGTGGTGAAGGTGAAAGTTATTTAGTTTTATTTACTTTTATGCGCCATTCTGTTAGCCATTTTGAGATCTTAGTAAATTGGTTTTGGAGTTTTCTTGATACATCCTTCAGATTGCTGTCAGTCGCCATGAATACCATATCATGAGCAAAGGTGCCGGTTATTGCTTTATCTGTATTAAAGGTCTCCCTGTCTTCTTCTGCTGGGGGGTCCGCGGTGAATAGTTATTTGCAAATAATTTTTCAAATATAACAAATACGTAATTATTTTAATTTGCATTTTATGAGTTAACCATTGCTCCTTTTAAAAATTAACATAAATTCCGCAATATTTAAATTACAAAACGAGTTAATTTTACTAAGAAGTACAGCTGCTAGTAAGAACACAATAGAGAGATAAGTTTCCATCCGCAGTACGCCTACGTATCGAGAAAGTTCATTTCACAGAACAATGAGTGGTATAAGTGTAGCTCACAGCAGTTAGTCACAACATAAACAGTCGAATTCATAACTAGAAAGCCGCAGTCGTCGTCCGCTGGCACCGCCATAGCCGCCGATCCAATGACTCTGCCGCCGCCGCACTGTGTGCCATATCCGAGCGCGAGCGCCAGGGGGGGATTTGGAGGAAAAAAATAAAATCCAAAATTTCGAGAAAAAAACATATCCACTCCATTGTAGATACATGAAACCCTTCTGATCTTGCATATTTATATTTTTTAACCCCCTATATTATTTGCAATTAACGCTTAAAGTTGATCGATTTAGAAAACTTCATTTTTACGGTATTTCACGCGCACGTTTAAAAAATTATATCATGGATTGTAAGCTTGCTATCAATACAACAATATACACAATTGTTTATAACATAATACTGTATGCTATGGTTAAAAAATCAAGTATGTAAATATTTTAGAACAAAATTAAAAAAATTTTGAATATGATAAATATTTTAAATATACATTTTGCCTTTAAGAAGGGTTATATAAAAAATGCCAACTCGATGAGGTCTGGGACTATCGTCAAAAATTAGTTCAATGTTTTCTTTAACTACCCTCAAAATTTCGTATCTCCACCGGTGCGTTTTTGGGGTCTTTTTAATTTTTTTATTCGGCGCCACCAATTAAAATTGGGTCGACCGAGGCCCGTGTGCCGTGCCGTGAGTATCGCGGAGTCGTCCGCACTATCGTCAAGCAGCACAAAAAAAATAAAAACACACTTAAAACGCACCTGCAAAAATTCAAAAAAATTAGGGCAGTTACAGAAGATATTGACAAATGTTTATATGATAGTCTCAATCCTCCCGATTTGCGATTTTGCAAAATAATTAATATAATAATAATAATTCATTGCTGCAAAATTATACACAAATGTTATAATCTTTACAATGGTTGTGATTGTCACCAAAAAATGTTCTATGTTTTTAACTACCAAATCGAATCTCTATATGTGCGTTTTGTGTGCCTTTTTGGCCGCACACAAGTGACAGTGAAGACGAACAGACTGATGAGGATGAGAAATGTAATGTATATTCTGATTAACAATTCACATTTTAAACCAGAGTTTAAATTATTTTTAACTACAGCAGATACTTTTCACATTTGTCCGTTTTTTGGAGGTGTTATAATTTTTATTAACCGAAATGAATCGATTCGGTCATTGGCCAAAAAGGGACACAAAACGCACATATAGAGATTCGAAGTTTTGGCAGTTAAAAATATAGAACATTTTTTGGTGACAATCACAACCATTGTAAAGATTATAACATTTGTGTATAATTTTGCTGCAATGAATTATTATTATTATATTAATTATTTTGCAAAATCGCAAATCGGGAGGATTGAGACTATCAATATCTTCTGTAACTGCCCTAATTTTTTTGAATTTTTGCAGGTGCGTTTTAAGTGTGTTTTTATTTTTTTTCTGCTGCTCGAGGACAGTGCGCTCGACTCCGCGATACTCGCGGCACAGCACACGGGCCTCGGTCGACCCAATTTTAATTGGTGGCGCCGAATAAAAAAATTAAAAAGACCCCAAAAACGCACCGGCGGAAATACGAAATTTTGAGGGTAGTTAGAGAAAACATTGAACTAATTTTTGGCGGTAGTCCCAGACCTCATCGAGTTGGCATTTTTTATATAACCCTTCTTAAAGGCAAAATGTATATTTAAAATATTTATCATATTCAAAAATTTTTAAATTTTGTTCTAAAATATTTAGAGACTTGATTTTTTAACCATAGCATACAGTATTATTTTATAAACAATTCTGTATAATGTTGTATTGATAGCAAGCTTACAATCCATGATATAATTTTTTAAACGTCCGCGTGAAATACCGTAAAAATGAAGTTTTCTAAATCGATCAACTTTAAGCGTTAATTGCAAATAATATAGGGGGTTAAAAAATATAAATATGCAAGATCGGAAGGGTTTCATGTATCTACAATGAAGTGGATATGTTTTTTTCTCGAAATTTTGAATTTTATTTTTTTCCTCCAAATCCCCCCCTGGCGCTCGCGCTCGGATTTGGCACACAGTGCGCCGTTGCCACCACGCCGCCGATCCAACGACACTGCCGCCGAGCCGCCGCCGATCTGAAGACAAGACCCGGTCACCCATCTGAGTTCTTGTCAGCCAAACCGGTGCTTGCCTCCTGTGAAGTGTCTATTATTATTTTTTTGTCATTTTTTTGTGTGACTCTTTTTCGTGTGTTTATATTTTTGTTCACGAAGATGTTATAATGTGCGCATTATTTAATTCTATGGGCAGCATTAATGGGGTACATTTAACACTCAATTTCATTAAACACGCATTTGCGTGTTTAATATGCTTATTAATATTAGCGTGTTTAATACGGTTATTAAACACGCTAATTCGCGCTTTAATTCATAGAACGCGATTTATGATAACATTTTGTTTGCCCTGTTTAATACTGATTTTATTTTTATTTTTTCAATTATAATTGTAATTACAAATTTAATTTCGATTTTAATTTTGATTTTGATTTTGTTTTTATTTTATTTTGATTTTGATTTTAATTTTAATTCTGATTTTAATTTTTGTGAACAAAGTATAGTGTACAACTCGTATATAATGGCTATTAATCACTCGAACGATTTGCTCCACTCTCCTACGACTCGTTCCGCAAACATCGTTCGCGTGATTAATAGCCATCATTATATGCTCGTTGTACAATATACTATTACTGAACATTTGAACTTTAAAATTCTATCATTGTGTGTATGATAATGTAAATAATAGAGGCTGCCGAAACGACATCTACTAGCAGTTACGCCGTAACTGCTCACCAAATGACGGCAGCGAATCACGCCGCCGAGAGCTATTCTTTGACCACAAAAAGGGACTTACCGTCAGATCTGGAAACAGCTCTCTGTATAGTCACACGAAACTCGCAGCTCCACCCGACGTCAGTACCAGGTGAAGACGTCTGAGGAAGCTCCGCCCTCCGGGCCTCCACCTGTGCCTGACGTCCACAGGCGCTGCCCTACGGATGATCCATGGACGCCCTCCGGATGATCCTGCAGATGCCGCAATAACCCGACGAACAGACGCCCTCTGGCCCACCTGTTACTACCGCAAGCAGGAACGAAAGGCAAATGATTGTGGACCTGCGAATCGTGACGCCAGTTACTGTTAGTGTGATCAATGACAATTCCAGACTTAGTGATAGTTCCTCGCGAAAAGACGTAATACATAGTGTTAACGGGTCGGTACCCATCGGAAGTACGTTACACGGTCCTCTAGAGGGGGATTAAATCAAATTAGTACAACTATAGGCAACACAACTTTCACTTTTTAGAGTAATATTTCGGTCTGCATGATTTCGCGATCGAGGACGAAAAAATATATATCACACGCCTCCAAGCACGGAGTGACCACGCCTTAATAAATTTGAGCCGACATGTTTATGCGTTTTTGACGGCAATAACAAAACTTGTGTTTTTTTCATCAGATATAATTATTTTTGTGGTGTTAGTTTATCTGATTTGATATTACCAGGGGCAGGGGCCAGTACCCGCCTTGGCAATCCGGGCGCCCCGGGTGAGGTATTTTTCAGCGCTCTTTTTTTTTAACGAAAATGATTAGTTGATCAATACATTTTATTATTTAAAAACGTCACCTACTGGGACTTCCCCTTTCTCTGATTTGTGTTGTGGCGTCATTATTTTTGTTTGCTTCGAAGTCGAGGTGCCCCCAACGATAGCGCCCGGGAGGGGCTAAATGTGGCAAATTAAAGAGAGATAAATTTATTATTTTATTTTATTTGTTAAAATATAAGTACACATAATATTTTGGGCTTATAACCAGATCAAAGAAGTTGGGTACTAATAAAAATAAAAATAGTCAGAATAAGGCAATAAGCAGAAAAGGCCGAGAAAGGTAGTAAGAAAAGGCAAAATATTCAGAATAACGGTACAAAACGCAAAAAGCAGTAACCAATCCTGATACGACAGTAGAAAGGGAACAATAAATAGACGTATACATAAATATAAAAGGTAAATATACTGAAGGAAAAAAAAATGAAACACTTTAAATTCGTGAAATTTCGACCATTTTCAAACCGCCATAACTCGGCGTATTTTTAATCGATTTTGATGAATCTTTAAGGGCGAAAAACTTTGAAGTGTCTTCTTTAAAGTCATGTATGCGAAATTAAGCGTAACCCCTTCCGCCCCTCTCTAACGCCCCTGTGAAAAAAAAAGTTTTTTTCTGGAAACCATATCCAACTTTGACGATGTCTACGGAGTTGGAAAAATTGTCTACTCTATCCACCATAAAGCCAATAAAATTTGATCAATTCCCTTTGCAGGACTCAAAGAACGAAGTTCCTACGACGATTTGGCACCAAGTTATAGGTGTTTGAAAAAAAGTGCATTTTGAGGTTCTTCGCACATAACTCAGTGACTTTTCAACCAAATTTGATGATTCTTTCGGGAAAAAATCCCATTTTGGCTCTACTTTAAGAGAGTAAACTCAGATTGGAATGATCCCTTTTAGAACCCTTCAACCCCCGAACAAAAAGAACACGTTTTTGGGCAAAAAAACGCCCAACTTTGGCAACGTGTACCGAGTTGGAAAAAATGAGTCGACTCGATACACGAAAAGGGCATTGAAATGTGTTCAATTACCTGCTCAGGACTCAAATAAAGAAGTTCCTACGACGATTTAGCACAAAGTTATGGGTGTTTGAAAAAAAAGTCAATTTTGTGGTTTTTTGGCTCATAAGTCCGAAGTTTTTCGACGAAATTGTTTCCATTTTCACGAATGAAATTTTCTTTGCATGTTGTTTGAGGTATGCACGAAAATTAATTGTTTGCGTGAAATCATGAATATCGTATTTTGTACTTTAGAACTCCATTAACAGAAAACTTTATTTTAGGTCAAAAAAGGCTTACTTTAACGATCACTGAAGGGTCGGAAATAAATGTGGGCCTAACTCACCACCATTCGTCTATTTTTCCATTCGTCCAATAAAAACAAACAAATTACACTGACTGAAAAAAATAAAACATTTGAGATTTGTAAAAATTTTCATATGGTCATAACTTAGCTTATATTTAAGCGATTTCGACCATCTTTTGAGAAATAAAAAGCAAAATGTTTCCTCTTTGAGAGGGTTTATCCCCCACTCCAAGAGAGGGCTCTACGCCCCTCTATACAAAATAATAAAAAGACCCCAAAATGCACTTTATTTAAACACCCATAACTTTGTGCCAAATTGCCGTAGGAACTTCGTTTTTGAGTCTTGCACAGGCAATTGAACACATTTCAATTCTCTTTTGTTGGATCGAGTCCACACATTTTTTCCAACTCGGTACACGTTGCCAAAGTTGGGCGTTTTTTTGCCCAAAAACGTGTTTTTTTTTGTTCGGCGGTTGAAGGCTTTCAAAAGGGATCATTCCAATCTGAGTTTACTCCCTTAAAGTAGGACCAAAATGAGATTTTTTCCTGAAGAATCATCAAATTTGGTTGAAAAGTCGCTGAGTTATGTGTGGATAACCTCAAAATGCACTTTTTTCAAACACCTATAACTTGGTGCCAAATCGTCGTAGGAACTTCGTTCTTCGGGTCTCGCATAGGGAATTAATCAAATTTGAATGCCTTAATGGTGGATCGAGTCGAAAAAAAATTTCCAACTCCATAGACATCGTCAAAGTTGGACATGGTTTCCTGATTTTTTTTACAGGGGTGCTAGAGAGGGGCGGAAGAAGTTACGCTTTAGTTCGTATGCATAACTTTAAATAAGACACTTCAAAGTTTTTCGCCCTTTAATATTCATCAAAATCGATTCAAAATACGCCGTTATGGCGGTTTGAACATGGTCAAAATTTCACGAATTTAATTTTTTCTTTCCTCCAGTGTATTTTATTATCAGTAAAGAGAGGATTTTATGCACTACAAAATGCTGAAATATATTTATTATTATTATTTGAAATATATATATGTAATAAATTGAAATATGTCAATGAAAAAATACATAAGTTTGTTTATATACATTTTTAATAAAGAAAAAATAAGCCACATACTCTTATTAATGTTAATAATAAGAAATCAAAAATGCCAAACTTGCTCTAGATGATTAGTTGTATAAATACGACTACAATTAACAAATTACTTTTTGAAACAACTACTTTCCTGGCGAATACCACGACGAATATTGAATTATACAAAAATGTATAGTGGTATTTCCGATTTAATAAATCATACCGAAAGTTTTATTTTCGGGACGGCTGCAGAAAAATGATTTAAATATGGATTTTATATGCGGTTTAATTAAAAATAAATGTTTAAAATTAAAAAAAATGCGAGTGACAACAGATGACTATTTATTTATTTATTGGAATTACTACCACCTACCAACCATTGTTGTTACAAATGTTTGGGGGTGCTACCATATCTAGAGTCCTTGTGCAACGGTGTTGATATTTGCTAGTTTGTGAGCAAAAAAAACGGTACAAGTAGTTTTGTACTGTCATATCTGTGTGAGTTATTCATATTTTTAAATAATTAATCTAACAGTGAATAGCTCGATTTTTATAGATAAGATGAAGTACTTCTGCTCTAAAGAAATAGTGCTTAAACTTGTGCCAGAAACACCTTCTTGGCTACCAATGTATGAATTTCTATCCTTTCAGGATGCTTTTGTCCCCAAAACTAAAATGATTGATAGAAGTGACGGATAACGTCTGAGATTCATTAAAAACCAAAACAAATCATGGCCTACTAATTTTAGTACCTACAAATGCGACGCGAAAGTGCATAATAAACTCCCGCCTTTGCAGAGCCTTTATTAATGTGAAATAACCTCGATATAGAAAAAACTTTTCAAAAATGCAATTATCATTTTTGTAAACTACAAAGTGTAAATATTTTGTTTTTCAAAGCAATATTTAATGCGTTAATTATTATTGAAAATATGAATATTTCTAATAATTTTTTGGCCCACTGTGAGTGGTATTTATAGTACAAACAGAACAAAATAATTGATTTATTGAGATGTTTTTCAATCAGTACAGTTTTAGATCAAGATCATAAATACTACATTTTTTAATGTTATTGTTCATTATTTTTGGTTGTAAGTTAATCAATCTTTTACATTTCCTAGCCCATACCCCAAATGTCCAAATGTGTTCTTTCATTTTATAAATATACGAGTGGTACTGAATTAATTAAAAATTAGCTATGTTTTTAATTATAATTAAGATCAAAAATATTTTTGTAACTACGTAATTTCCATTTTTATATGATCGATATACAAAATGCACTATGATCTGCTTCCTGTAATAATGGTAAAAAACTACATTGAAAGCTGTACAAAACCCCTTGTACCATTTTTTTGGCCCACGGTGTATTAATAAAATATACAAATGTAAAAAAAAGTGTGAATAACAGCGCACGAATACACATGTGTATGTGTTAATGATCCAAGTGTGCTGCGTCATTCTCATGATTCACGTATCGGGGAAGTACAAAAATGTGCCTCAATCTGTTTTCGCGTTTTCCGTTCTCAACGGTTTCGCATTCACGTATTCACAAACAAAATTAAAATCTGTTTACACCACACCATCACATCGTTATTCCATGCGCCTCCCCGTTATTCCATGCACCTCCCTATCCCCCACCAAATCGCACGCTTCATTAGAATTGGTAGTATAGGCAACCCAAATAACAATTGCATTCTCACTCGATTTATAAAAAATTGAAACTATACTTTTTTGACATACAATGATAAAAAAATCATATTTTATCCCGCGGTTTAAAAAAATATCAACATAAACCAAGTACCTAGGCAGTCAGTACATTCGTATAACCTAGAATGCAATATATTTCTAGAAATAATGAAAATTGTCAAAATTTGTTCATAAAATTTAAGAAATAATTCAATAACTCATTAAATATTAACCTATTTTAACTAAAAATTGCTGACCTCCTAGGTATTATAGCAACGTACATAGAAAAAAAAATAGAACATTCTAACTTTTACACAAATTTAAAAATGCACGAAAATGCTATATTGTTTATTAGTAATTTGTTTAATTTTTTTTTTCTTGCAAAAGGTAAAGTGAACAGTCATAAACAATATATCTTAAATCGGTATGTTCACATCTTATGATAAACGAGCTACACCCAATCTACCGCACCAAAAAAGGTAGGGGTCACCTGCCCTTAAGTGTCCTCATGAACGCTCCAGTGCGCCATGAACAACGTTCGAACAATTCTTGTCTGCCTGACGACACGCGGGCCTCAGAACGTGTTGCGATGCCGCCCCCAACAAGCTGCGTATACTTCCCAATCAACAAGGCGTTAAAACCAGTATTGGTGTCCATTAAATACGAATGATAATATCATCTTCTTCCCGTGCCTCCAACTCCAGCCGCCTCGTGCCTCCTTATCAGCGTCCGATGAAACGACCAGACCACCTTCACTTACATATCATATAATATAAAATTAAAAGTTCCAATAAACGAAAGTACTGGAATGGCATCGCCAATTAAATTTCTTGGGAAGCACCACAAACAATGCACTTCCGGCCCATTTTGTTAGTATAAAGAGATAATTCACCTAAAAACGCACTCACGGAATAAACCGTAAAGAAATAACAACTGATTCAGGTTATGTAAGGTTACATGTGGGTGCCCGCCTAACGTACGTCGTAGGCTTGCTCGCTCGCTTCGTGATCGCGAGAGAGATATCGTGCTAGGAACTAATGTATAATAGAACGACGAGGGTAGAAAACGGCACGTTGTACATGTTTGCTTCATAGGTGTATTAGGACACGTATGTCTATATTAGCATCTACTTGTACAAAATTACTGGATAATACTATGTTTAACAGTAAGAGGGAGGAGATAAAGAATTATAGGGGGGTAACAGTTATGAGTACAGGGTATAAAATAATGATGGTGATGGTGAAAAATAGAATGGAAGCAGAGGTGGAGGATAAAGGGTTACTACCAGAGTCACAAGGAGGATTTAGAAGAGGAAGGGGGACGATGGACCAGGTCTTCACTCTGGCGAGGATGATAGAGAGAGAGATGGAAGGGAAAGGTGGTATGTTTGCGGTGTTCCTGGATCTAAAAGCAGCGTATGATGTGGTGCCAAGGAAGGGGATGATAGAATGTTTGAGGAGGAGAGGGCTGAGTGAGGGGATGATAAGATGGGTGAGAGAGGTGTATGAGGAGACATGGGTGGAGGCGAAAGTGGGGGGGAAGATAGCGGAGAAATTTAGGACATGGGTAGGACTGAGACAGGGGTGCCCGTTGAGTCCGCTATTATTTAACCGGTATATGAGCGAGTTAGAGGGGGTGTTGGAAAAAGGTCAAGAGGGAGGGGTGGTAAGTGGGTCGAGAAAGGTATGGATGTTGGCATATGCGGACGATATGGTTTTGGTGGCGAAGGACTGGATGGGTATGAAAGGAATGATGAGGAGGGTAGAGAAGTATATGGATAAAAGAGGTATGTGTGTGAATGTAGAAAAAACGAAATGGATGAGATTCAGGAACAGAGGGAGAGTGGGAGGAGTGAAAGAATTAGAGTGGAAGGGAGAGTTGATAGAACGGGTGAAGAGTTTTAAGTATTTGGGGTTTGTGTTTAAGGAAACGGGTGGATATGAGGAGCATGTAAGATGGGTGCAAGGCAAAGCGAGGAGAGCATGGGGGATAGCATGGGGGAAATGGGGAAGATGGATAGAGAATAATATGAGAGTGATGTGTAAGGTATGGGATGCGTGTGTGGGATCGGTGATGATGTATGGCGTGGAGGTATGGGGGACGAGGGAGTATGAATGGGTGGAGAGGGAGCAGGGTTGGTTTATAAAATGTATGTTGGGAGTGGAGAGGTCGACACCGAGTTATATACTTAGGCAGGAGACGAACAGGGATAAAATGGTGTGTGAAACGATGAGGAGGGTGGTGAAATACGAAGAGAAATTGTGGGGTTTAGGGGAGGAGAGATTGGTAAAGGCAGTATGGTGGGGGGGTGTGAATGGGGAAGAGGGGAAATGGAGAAGGGAGAGAAGGAGGATGTATGAGAGGGTGGGGTTATCGGAGGCAAAGGTGATAGAGTGGATGGGGAGGGGGGTGAAGGTGGCGGGGTGGGTGAAGGAAAAAATGAGAGAGGTGGATATGCAGGAGAGACAGGGGCGGATAGAAAGGAGTGAATATAATGATATGTATGGGAGGTGGCAGGTGTACGGGAGAATACCAGAGTATTGGGGGGAAGAAGGATGGAGTAGGGAGGAGAGGGTGAGGTTGGCGAGGGCGAGATGTGGGTCAGGAGAGAAAGGGAGGAAGAGGTGGATGGGGGAGGATTATATGAGATGTGGGCTGTGCGAGTGGGGGAAGGATACATGGAAGCACTTGGCGGAAGAATGTGAGGGGGTGAGAGAAGAATGGGTAGGAGTGAGAGGGAATAGAAGGGTGACGGAATGGATGAGAGAGGATGGGGCAGGAGTGAAGACGCTGGAGAAGGTGGGATGGGAGAAAGAGGGGAGAGGGAGGGTGGGGAGGGGTGGAAGGGGGGGGGGGTGAGGGATGTGAAGAGTTGATTTGTTTTGTATGTGTGGTTATGCCAATAAAGGTTCTTTTTTTTTTTTTTTTTTTTTTTTTACTATGTTTAACATTATAATTGCAATTGATGTGTAGTACTTAGAGCACTGTCTAATAATTTGATTAACCTTTCTATTTTATTGTTACAGGTAGAATTACGTACGAAATTCAATGAATTTCTGCAAGGCCAATTAAAATTGCTGCAGGCGTTATGTAGAAAAGAGATGGAAAGGCAAGTCTCATTGAAGATCTGTGATACTATTAATTTACTTCTATCTGATGAAGAAATGCAACAAACAAAAGACACATGTTCTACAATAGCCTCAAGAATGTGCATAGAGAGGGTGGAGCTTTGGTTAAATACTCACATAAACGAAGGTAATAATTAATTATACAATGAGATCAAAAATTTAACTCGGGAGCAAAAATAGTAATAATTAGTTCTGAGAAGAACTGTTATGTTTGAAATTGGTAGACAGAAACACACAAAACTTATATCAAAACAAGTAACATCAAAAAAGTTTTACAAAGTCCTTCATGAAAATAATTACAGCTCTACTAGGCTTGTTAAAAATAGCTGACAACAATTCTAATGTAACAATTTAAATGCTTTTTATAAAATTATTTACCATTATTATCTACAAATTTGAAATGTTAACTCAAAAAGACAGGTACAGATGCACTTTCAATGCCGAATGTAATTTTCATTAAAAAAAGTACTTTTCGTAATGTACATCATAAGTGCGATCAATGATTCAGTTTTAAAATAAGTTTGTCAGTAAAATTCAAATATTTATTTGAATTTTAGTGTTAAACTTAAAATTATTTTGTGTGTGTGTGTGCTCGTGTACTCGTGTGCGTGTGTGTCTGTGCGCAGTAAATAATTCATTCAACCTTGTGTTATTTTGGTAGCTTTGCTATTTTGCTATTCAAAATATTTCATGGCATAAGCCAGGAAGGTAATTGTTTCACTAATAACTTGTTAATCCAACATCTCTTAATAAAAGTTCCGTTGCTAAGGCAATTTTAGACAGGTAAAGTTTCTATTTGCAAACCGCAAAGTGTTTACCCTTGTTACTACACAAACTAGTGAGCAATTTAAAAAAAAATCACGTTATTTATAATATGACTTATTTTTTTAACATTATCTAAAATATTAATGGCAAAGACAAGAGTAGCCATTTGTTTTACAATATGAAAAAAAAACAATTTTTGAACACTACATCCGCCAAATGTCCTCCGTTGACATTTAAACAATCTTGGAGTCGAGACTTAAAGTTTTGTATAACCCTTCTCAGCATATTAACAGGTATTGCTGTAATCTCGTCGTGAATCCGTTGTTTGAGGGCTGGGATTGTCCTGGGTGGATCAATTTAGAACACTTGTGTTTTCAGGTATCCCCTATAAAAGGAAGGTGCAGACTGTTAGGTCGGGAGACCCAGGGAGCGATGGATATCTCCATTTCGAGTAATGATACGCCCCGGGAACAAAGCATTCACAGCATTCATTGAGATTCGGGCAGTGTGGCTTGTTGACCCGTCTTGCTGAAACATCGTGTATTCATTCTCATTTTCACCCTCATCCTCAAAAATAAAGGACCGATAATTCCATTGACCGATATCGCGCACCATACTGTGACTTTTTGAACATGAAAAGGTGTTTCATCAAGTAATTGAGGATTTTCCCTCACCCAGTATCTGAAACTTTGTTTATTAACAAAACCGAAAAGGTGGAAGTGCGCCTCATCGCGACACAAGTTGTTGAGTTGGTTGTCATTTCCCTCCAAGCATAACCTCACAAAATCGGAGACGTTGTTGATAATCACTCGGATTAAGAGATTGCACAACCTGCATTTTGTAAGGGTGAAATCCAAGATCTCGATGGAGAATTTTTCTCGTCGATGTTTCACTTATTCCAAGGCCTATGTCATGAGTCATGATGGATGGCGCGGACTTCTCAACATCGCTTGTCGAACAACTTCGATATTGTCAGGCATTTAAACGGTTTTCGCATAACCACCTCGTTTTTTAAGCGTCGACCCACTTTCCTCGAGGTTGTTTATCCACTTTTTAATAGCGTTGTCTGACGGAACAGGTTGGTTGCGCAGTATGTTGAAATGCTTTAGAAAGTTACATCGCGTTTGCACTAAGCCCTCGCCATTTTTATAACACGCTTTAACTGCGTAGCCTCATTGTTCACCCATCCAACGATTAATTGTAAACTAAATGGTAGACCATGCAGATTATGACAGATCGGCAACTGATGTTTCCACTATTCTAATCCCAATTTAAATCTTTCCGTTTCACTGGCGGACCCTGTATTTTTGCTTATATTAGAGGTGCTGAATATAACGTTATACTGCACGAGGGCACGAATTAAGGTAAAGTATATTCATTAAAAAAAAACCTCAAGTGTGCCATGATTTTATAATTTTAAAAATTTAAGTTGGTTACGCATATTGAGGTTATGTTACTTCTCAAAATTAAACAAACTATAGTCAATTTATAGACACGTTAAATTTTTCACTATAAAATTATATTAAATGTTGTATGTGCCTTCCTTCTTCTTGAACACAAGCCTGAACTCTTCGTCGCACACCCTCCATAACGCCCGGCAACAACACTGGATTATTGTTAATTTCTATAAATTTATCTCGAATTCGTTGCTGCATGTCTTCTAGATTGTGTACTGGTTGTGCATAAATACAATTTTTCAGGTATGGCCATAAGCAAAAATCGCAGTTGCTCCGTCTTGATGAAAATATCCACACTTTGCAGTTCGTCATCATTTAATTCATTTATAAAAGGCAATAAAATTTCGGTACGATAACGGTTTGCTGTTATCGTACCTAAAATGAGTGCACGGTTATTGAATTTTTATTATTAACCACTTCGCGCCCATGCTGCTTTGATTTAATCCCAGGTTTGATGAAAAATTACTTCTTTGTTGTTGTTAACTTTTTCTATGAAATATCATTTCACTGTCACAAACTTTCAATTTATGCAAAAAAGTATGAAAAAAATATTCCTTAGATAGCGCTAAAGAAGTAATTTTTTTTGTACAATGTTTTTGTTTTCATTTTTTGCTTGTTGCCACATGTGGCGAACCTTGGCGTGAAGAGGTTAAGAATAAAAAGAGGATTTTACCTTCAAAGAATATCGGTCCAACTAATCTTCCCCCACCAATCGCTACCCAAACGCCAACTTTCTCTGGATGTAGTGGTTTCTCTCGATATATACGAGGATTTTCATCCGACCAAATTCTCATAGTTTGGGAATTAATGTACCCATCCTTGTAAAACCAAGCTTCATCGGTAAAAAAAGTAATTTGTAAAACATCCTCGTTTACATTTTGTAAAAACCACTAATAAAATTTCAGTCGTCTGGGGTAATCAACAGGTAATAACTCTTGCACCGATGTTATGCGATAAGGGTATACTTGCAAATCTTTTCGTAGAAGCTTGTAACATGTTCCTACCGATAAATTCATTTGCTGTGACAAAAGTCGTAGGTTCATCTTCCAAAATTTCTTGGGCTGTGTTAATAGCATCTTGAGTTCGTTTAACTGGTCTACCACTTCCTGGTTTACGGAGAATACTACCCGGTTCACGAAATAATACAACAGATGGTGATATGGTATTTTTAAATTCATCATAAATAATAGGCACGTTAGGAAATCCTTCCTGAAACTCTGCTAAATGTGCGTCGAATGAATACACCCAATTTCCGTCCACTAATCCCAATTTAATCCCATTTGAGAAATAACTTTCAATTAAAAACGTTTTTTGCTGGTTGCTATAAACCATTGTGAGCACGGAATAATTGTGACTTCTAGAAAGATCTGACGTTTATATGTCAATTCCCAACAAGTGTCAAGTGTGCCAACTGAAATTTTTAAAACGAAAAAGTCATGGCACACTTGAGGTTTTTTTTTTAATGAACATACGATATGACCGCTCGAGAAAATTTGCTAACCTATTCTCTCGGTGAGTAATATATTACTTTGCCCTCTTGTGCTGTAAATAACTATTATTCATTATAGTCTTTGGAGATTCATTGCAGATAACGAAAAGTATTGTATTTTCCATTAATATATTATTTATATGCAATCAAGAAAGGGGATTTTGTTTATTTTAATTCATATGTTTTTAGGGCATTGTAGGCTTGATGGAACTGAATTTTTGTATATCAAGTAGTAGCTCTAAAAACAAAGTTTACTTGTTTGATTGAGAAACTCAAATAAAAGAAATTTTATACAAATGTCGTATTGCTCAAATCTGTGGTACAGTTTCTTCTATTATTGAACATATTACTATAATTCCACTGCTACTTATAATCACAGATTGAAAATAAATCTCTTGGTATTATAATAATGTACTTTTTCTTCGAATATAAAATGTAGTTTAATTTTATTTAAATAAATTCCATTTTTAGGTATATTTAGCAAAGACTTTGATCTCGAATTTACGAAAATTATTGAGGGTCATCACAAGGAATCTAAAACTAAGCCAGTCTTCAGCTTGCCAACACTAGGAAGAAAATTGGAGCACAATTCCGGCACCTGGAGTCCAGCTTATGCAGTTAATCAAATTAGAGTAAGATAATTTTTATAACTCGATAATCTCTTATGAATGATGGGTACACAAAAATATTAAAAGTCATTTTATATGTTGAAATGTGGTTGGGCTGGTTTTTCAGATTTAAAAATTACATTGATGCGATGTCTATCTACACACTTTTACCGTTCCGCTGAAATTCCTGGTCACATTTTATCTTCAGATTTCAGAAAAAGGGAGGGCGGCAAGGTCATAGTATGTAGGCCCTTGTGTGGGCCCATTGTCTACCTCCATTTGTTCGAGAGCTAGCTTTCCAGCCATCCTACCTTTTTTAAAGTTTAGGATTTTGTCTCCTTGGCCTTGGCATGATATAAGTAAATTATTTGGCAGTAAATTCTTCAAAGAAAATTTTTCGAAAACAAATTCTTCGAAAGTAAATTTTTCGAATGCCAATTCTTCGAAAATAAATTCTTATGATCAATTCTTCAAAGAGAATTTTTCGGATTTACTATAAATAATTAATAGTCAAATAAATTGTTACCAAATAATTATTACAAAACCAAAATCTCATGTCACCTGAAGGTAAGGTTATCGCAGAGTGAGAAAGTATTCGGAAAGAATGCGATAACAGATCTCCGCTTGGCCGCACTAGCGGATTGAAGATGAATCATCATGTGGCGACCGATTCTATATTTAAATTATGTTCACGCGGCACTCGCTGAATAATTATGAGTTTTCGGCTCCCCCTCTTAAAATTTAAGATGATCGTCACTGCGCAACTTGCCACTCTTCGGCGGTCGACGTAATACTACGAGACATGTATACCCATTTTTCAATTGTTATTCTAATCAGCAGTGTTTCTCAGTGTGGGCGAAAGCCTCCTGGTGGGTGATCGTCATTCAAATTGGGAAATTATCTGATAGCTCTGGGGGGGGGATAATCATTTTGCTTGGGCGAATGTATTTTGAATACCCACCTGTGGCCCAAATCGCCTAAAATCTTGTTTGTAGACCAGGTGACAAGATTATATCTCTTGAAATTCGAACCAAATATTATTACACTTCGCAAAGATCACCAACCTCAAAGTTCTCATTAAAACTTTAAATTTCATTAATTTCATTGAAGTGGGCGAATTAAGAAGCGTTAATTATTAAGTGGGCATTCGGTCAAATAAGATTGTGAAACACTGTTCTAATGGAAAATGGATCCCATCGATTTAAATAAAAAATTGGGCGAAACAGACGATAGGTGGTTACTATACAATTGTTATTATTATATTTTTTCTCAAATCCTTTACTTTTTACTATTTTTTTTTAAATTACATATCATATTTGATTAATCATTTAAATTCGTAAACCAAGGAACAATCAAACTAATCCGTGTCTAAACTTTTCAGATGTTAACCAGAGAAGTAATAGAACATTCTTCAAACCTTGATACATCTACAGTTACAAAAATGCTGCAGTCAATTCGAAATACTTTGAAGCAACGCTGTGATGTTAATGAATGTATGTTCAGCCTCACCAATAAGATGCTGCTTGACCTCATTATAATAATAAGTAAGTATTAAATAAACATATATTTCCTCTTTTCTCCTCAAAAAAATTGTTGAAGAGACATACTCTACCATAGATTATATATTAAAGTTTCTGCATTAGAAAGTGAGATAAAGAAGGTATTGTTTTTGAGTTCATTATACAATTCTTTAACAAAGATTAAGCAGTTAACTCTTTGCTTTATGGGGTTTAATGCCCAAAACTATTTTTTGCTAAAAATAAATTGTTTCTGGTTTTTCATTTTCACCGCTAGAAAGTGCTATGATTTAGGCGGAACAATAAATTCTTTAAAATCTATTGTATATTACAAATCCTCTGAATTATAGTAAGGTACTGTGAAGTTGGAAAAGGTACTGTACACCACATTCCACCTCCCCAATAAAAAAAGTTCAACCTTGTTTTTTGTTGAGGAGGTCGAATGTTTTCATTCTATGGAAGATTGCTTGGATTCGGGTTAAAAGTGGTGAACCCAAGACTTGTCCCTCTTAACAATTTGTGCCATGAAGCCCTCTCCTTAGTACACCGAGTGAGGTGCTGCAAGGACAGACCCATTCTGTTTATGTTGTGTTACTCAGACTAGATGTCACGCAGCCTATATGGCAAGCTTACGTATGCTGCCATCTGCTTGCAATTGTAAACGGTATAAGGTATACTGACATTTACGACTTATACAGGGTTGGGCAAATGTGTCGGAATACCTGATTTCTGACTAAATGTCGTTTTTTTCTTATTACTTTTAACAGAACTGTTTATAGTTTGATTTATTCTACTTTGATTTTCAACAGCCACCCTATTTTTCGAGTTATGACGTCATCGGCACTTTTTTAAATAGATCACCCTGTATACATGGTGGTTAAAAAGTCTGGAAACGGCGAATTTATTTCGCGCACGGGTAGAAAATCGGAATTCTGATACTGAGGTCTTTAGTAATTTTGCCCACGGAATCGAATGGGCCCATCAGATTTTGGGCCCGATGGGGCCTTATGAGAGATATGATGCCCAACGTTGAAATTTCAAATGCAAACCTATATTTTTTTTTGCGGATTCGGATTCAGCGGAAAATTTTACATCCAAATTAGCTAAAACCCAACATTTTTTGGTCCATTTTTGGGCCTTATGGTGCGTTTTTTGGTCAAAAGTCTGGGGACGTCTGGTTCATTGAACCCAGTCGAGAAAAATCGAAAAACTGATCTTGGAGTCTCTAGGACTTTGCTTGGGGAATGAAATGGGCCCATCAGATTATGGGATTTCCATGCCAGAATGCCTTGAAGACTAAAATTTAATTTTCCCGCCAATTACCACTTCTGACTAATTTTGTTTGTTGTTTGGATTTAGAAAGCCTCAAAGCGATGTTTTCTCTCGCACTTACTGAGCAAGATAAATACAATAAAAAAAATAAAATAAAAATAAAAAAAAAAAGACCTTTATTGGCATATTAACCTATTAACTAACACTAACTAACTATTCCTAGTCTCTATACAAAACAATTAACTATTCTAATTACCCAACAACTAAATCATAAATTTAACAACTCTCTCCTACATTCTTTCTCCCTCACCATTTTCTGCAATATCTTTACCCCGGCACCATCCTCTCTCATCCATTCCGCTACCCTCTTGTTCCTTTTTCCCCCCATCCATCCTTCATTCACTCCCTCACACTCCTCCGCCAGATGCCTCCACGTATCCCTCCCATTTTCACACATTACACACCTCATATACTCTTCACCCATCCACTTCTTCCTCCCTCTCTCTTCTGATCCACACCTAGCCCTAGCTAATGTCACCCTCTCTTCTCTGTTCCACCCGTCCTCATCCAAATACTTCGGTCTCCTTCCATGTACCTGCCAACTCCCATACATGTTATTATATTCACTTTTTTCTATACTTCCCTGTCTCTCCTGTACATCCACTTCCTTCGCCCTCTCGCTCACCCACTTTGCCACATTTACCCCCCTCTCTAACTACTCCCTCACTTTCACCTCAGACAGTCCTACACTCTCATACATTTTCATTCGTTCCTTCCTCCATTTACCCCCCCTTTCGTTCACGCATGTCTTCCATACCGCCTTTACCAACCTCTCTTCCCCTAACTCCCATAACCTCATCTCATACCTAACCATTCTCTCCATAGCCTCACATCCTAAGCTTCCTCTGTCAGTCTCCTGAAGCAGTATGTACCCGGGAGTCGACCTTTCCACTCCCAGCATACGCTTCAGAAACCAACACTGCTCCCTTTCCACGCACTCATACCCTTTCACGCCCCACACTTCTACTCCATACATTATTATCGACTTCACACATGCATCCCACACTTTACACGCCAATCTGACGCTGTTCTTCATCCATTCTCCCCATTTTTCCCACACGATACCCCACGCTTTCCTGGCCTTTCCTTGCACCCACCTTACATGCTCCTCATATCCCCCTGTCCCTTTAAACATAAACCCCAAATACTTAAATATTTTCACTCTCTCAATCACTTCTCCCTTCCATTCTAACACTTTCACGCTCCCCTCTCTTCCCTTATTCCTAAATCTCATCCATTTCGTCTTCTCCACATTCACACACAATCCCCTCTTGTCCATATACCTCTCCGTTCTCCTCAACATGTCTTTCATCCCTTCCCAATCTCTCGCCATCAACACCATGTCATCCGCATATGCCAGCATCCACACCTTATCCTTCCCGATTACTACTCCTCCCGCCTGCCCTTTCCTCAACACATCCTCTAGTTCGCTTAGGTATAAGTTAAATAACATCGGGCTTAACGGGCATCCCTGTCTCAATCCTACCCACGTCCTAAAACTCTCCGACACCTCCACTCCCACTCTTGCTACCACCCAAGTTTCCTTATATACTCCTCTTACCCACTCAATCATACTCTCATTCACTCCTTTTCTCCTCATACATTCTAGCAACTTCTCCCTCGGCACTGAGTCGTACGCCGCCTTTAGATCCACAAACACCGCATATATGCTTCCCTTCTCTTCAGTCACTCTCTCCGCCATTCTTGCCAGGGTAAAGATCTGCTCCCTTGTTCCCCTCCCCCTTCTAAATCCCCCCTGAGTCTCTGGTATTAAATCCTTCTCTTCCACCTCTTCTTCCAGCCGATTCTTTACCACCAGCATAGCGATTTTGTAGCCTGTGGGCATCACTGTAATCCCCCGGTAGTTCCCGGCCTCCTTCTCGTCTCCTCCTTTATGTACCGGGCACATCGTACCCCATCTCCAGGCCTCCGGTATGTTCCTTCTTCCCCTCCACATTTCGTTCAACAGCTCCCTGAATTTCTTCTTCCCCCCTTCTCCTATCTCCTTCCACATCTCTGCCTTCAGCCCATCCAACCCTGCAGCCTTTCCTTCTTTAACTTCCTCGAAAGCTCTTTCCACTTCCTCCTTAGAGAACTCCTCCGTCATCTCCATACACCTTCCTTGTCCCACTTCCTCTGGGTACCCACTTGTTTCTGATTGTATTCTGATAAATACAATAAGACTCGACGTACTCGTACCCATACATAACACGGCAAATATTTTCCTGTATGTAATTAGATTTATGTTGTCAAATCCAATATTGAAATCGATACGCTCAATACAATGTTCCACAGTAGTTACAACTTTTGTCCTCGCAAATTATTTTGTATTTTCATGTTTGTGCGAGAGAAAACATTCCCTGCTTCCTAATGACAAACGTAGACGGAAATCAGTTGAACGTGGTCATTGTGTGAAAAATCATAGTTACCTCGATATCGCCTGAATAAATCTTGTTACAATCGCTAATTTTTTCATAGCTTTTTCTTCGAACTAAATATGCCCTTAACCACATGTCACAGAATAGAGATCTTGATAATGCGTGGATACGGTGACAAACAGACATCATAGGTGAGTGCTCCGAATTTGTAAACTGTTGCCTGTAGCAAATTTGTTGAGATCGGGCCGGGGTAAAAGTGCCACGAATGAGGAGAAAGCCTTGGAGGTTCTTCTCAGTGTCATCGAGGATCCTCATGTGAGCCAAAAAAAGTTGTCCCAAACTCTTGGGGTAAGTAAAACATCAGTCCAAAGAATTTTAAAAACGAACGGTTGGCATCCCTGTAAAATGCGCTTAGTCCAGGAGCTCGCCCCAGAAGACTTTGATAGTCGTCTGGAATATTGTGAGGTAATGATGGAGAGATATGTTGCTGATGATTTCACCTTTTTCTGGATGTGTTCCTTGGATGAGGCAGGATTCAGTTTGAATGCGAGGTGAATCGCCACAATATGAGATATTGGGCCGATGAAAATCCCCACTGGATGCGAGATACACACATGCAATGGCAGGATAAGATCAATGTTTGGGCTGGAATTTTGAATAACCAAATAATTAGGCCTTTTTTTTCTACATGCAAATTTCACTCACGCCTGCTACTTATAGATGCTGGAATGGGATATCATTCCAGCAATTCGTGCTGTTGGAGTTTAATTGGAAAACGTGTAGTATCAACAAGATGCATTTTGCATTACTCGTTAGGCAGTTTCTCAATGTTACATTTCCTGGGCGCTGGATAGGTAGAAGAGGCGCCATCGAGTGGCCACCAATATCTCCCGACCTTACCCCTTTAGACTTCTTTTATTGGGGCTATTTAAAAGATAGAGTCTACGAAACCAAGCCTGCGAATATCAAAGAACTCCAGAGAAGGATAGTGGAGGTGTCAGCCACGATAACCCCGGAGATGTTGGCACTAGTGAATGAGGAAATCTACCTACGACTAGCATACTGCACTGCACCTTATAAAATAGAGTCCGAGTCCTGGGGACTCCAAGGTCAGTTTTTGGATTTTTCTCGACTGGGTTGAATGAACCAGACGTCCCCAAACTTTTGAACAAAAAACGCACCATAGGGCACCAAAAATGGACTAAAAAATTTTGTGTTTTAGCCAGTTTGGATGTAAAATTTTCCACTGAATCCGCAATAAAAAATATAGATTTGCATTTGAAATTTTAAAGTTGGGCCTCATATCTCTTATAATGCCCCATCGGGACCAAAATCTGATGGGTCCATTCGATTCCCCGGGAAAAATTACTAAAAACCCCAGGATCAGAATTCGTTGTTTCCAGACTTTTGAACCACCCTGTATATTTACTGTTATTTTTACTTTTTCAACAATTGCAACGATATAGGGTTTGGTGGGTGTGCGACTTGTGTTTTTTAATATTAAAAAAATAATTCCACACTGAATTGGCTTTTTACATCTTTTTACACTGTTTTCTGATAAAAAATCTCGTGTTCTTATGGTTCCTGTCACTGACAGATAGTATCCATGTGAAATATTAGCATTTCTATTCAATTATGGGTGAACTAACTGAAGGTGAAAGAATTACGTTGTTAATAATGGTTAGTTTCGGAGACAACATGCATGCAATATTTTTAATGCAGCATTCCCTAATAGAAATTTTAATATTTATAAATCAACAATTTCAAGGATTGTGCAAAAATTTCACGAAATTTACAAATTTCATTTTTCATTATTTTATTTAATATTTAAAAAACCACACCCACATATCATTGTAATTGTTGAAAATGTCTCTATTTAGACATTTAGTTCTTTTCTGGTGTGGAACCACACCATCTCTGTTACATTGTTAATATCCGCAATTATTGGTCTCCGATTTTGTTTCTCCATATTAAAATGGTGTTCCTAATATGATTAAAAATAAAAATCACCATTCATTGCCAGGGCTGGATTATTAACTTTTTTCACCCATAGGCAACTATATTATAGCGCCCCTCCCATTCCAAGACTTTTGAAATGCTATTATTTATACTTGAAAATAATATACTTTAAAAATCACAATACAAACGGAAAAATAGCATTAAATGGAAAAGTTTACAAGTAGGTATGAACATGTTTAATCCGTTTTCTGGATTGTTTCCTGCAAATAATATCAGCAAAATCAAGCGCACCAGTTGAGTCATGATTTATTGATAGCACAACTAAGTCCATTTTGACTAATGGCATTTCGTAAATATATTTTTGTTCATTTCAAAGTAGAAAATTATCTTTTTCCTCTCACATTTGTTATTGGTAGAGTAGAAAAAAACCTTAAAGCAATTTCCACATTAGGAAACATAGTTGTCACATGTTTTTCTCTAATAAATACCATCATTTCTCCAACATTAACGATATTTTCTATGTTTTCAACAAAATTTTTGAATTCAATACATTTTTTAGCAAAACATTCATCCAAATCGTTTGAATATTCAGTTTGCAAATTATTTAAATCATTTCGTATGTCGTTATCATTCATAATGTTAAGATAATTTAAAATTGGGAACTTTTTTTATTTCTATGTAAGCCATCAATCATTAATTCTTGTTCTAGTCTATTAATAATTGCTAAAAAGCATTAATATCACTTTTGCTGTCGAAGTTCGTTTAATTTTCATCAGTTTTGTCATTTTGAAGCGTTCTCTTTTCTATCCTTTTTTATTCCATACTTTTGGATAGTTTTAGACAATGTTTTTAATTACCTCATTGCCATTTTCTTCGTCCTCTTCCCATGGACCCATGCAAAACTCAAATTAAAAAAAAAAACTACACTCTTGAAGCGTAAGCAGACTTTGAAGGGTATTTGTGAGCAAAGGGAGTCACTGAAATGCATGGTACCGATCCCACGCGAAATCTGATTATCCACCTGTTTAATGGCTAGGATCTGGGTAAAATTTCAAAATCGACTTTGGCCAGTTAGATTAGTAAAATCAACTAAGTGCGTCGGCGTCCCCAAGCCATCGGCGCCCTTAGACAACTGCATACATTGCCTTATGGATAATTCGGCCCTACTGGTTGCAGATGCATTACAGAAATTAAATAAAGACGAAATTAGCCTGAATATATAAATATTTAATATGTTATTATTTCTGCAAACTTAAAAAGACTAAAAACAAATAACTTATCGAAGCAACTAATTTCCGGGCTATTGTCATGCCGGATATTGAATGGTACAAAAGGAATTTGCATGTTATAAATACCACTTTTATTTGAAAACTTCAAACTATTAATGCTAATATCAAGGAGTAACGCCACTCCAGTATCCGAAAAATAAGCCTAACTTTGACAATTTATTTTGGGAGTATAGAATAAGGAATGGGATTTCTTTTTAGAGGGTTTATTTAACACTTATTGAGGCATGAAACAAAACACTTGTATTATCATTTTAATGCAAAATGGCGTCGACAGAACCAATCTTCTGAATCTGAAATCGCCGTTTTTTAAACTTCTAAACAGGAGGACGAATTTCTCGTAAAGTATAAGATCTGGAACAAAAAAAAAACTATTTTTTTAATAATTCAGTTACCATTGGCTATGGAAGTACACATCAGAGAAAATACAAATGAGAAACTCGCTCGGCGAGGAAATGCTGCATGTCCGTGCTTGGTTCAGTCGAAACGGGTATCTTATAAAAGGGTATCCCGAGATAAGATGGTCAAAATGCCACCTGACACGGATTTTTAATTAAATATGAAAATATCATTAGTTGTGACTTTAACCAAAGTAGCCGTAAGCCGTATATAAAAAAAAACCCGGGAAGCCCCAAAATAAGATTTTTTCAATTTAATTTTTTTAACCGCTAAAAATTATTTAAAAAATCTGAAAAAATCACTTATATTATTAACCCCAATACCAAATAACCTGAATTTTTCAGTCATTGAACGTTATTTAGAGTATTAAAAAAATGTTTGAAAATAAAAGAAATAAAGAATTTTATTTCGTCATATGATTGCTATCAATAAATATCATCTATGTGACTTTTTTCATCTTTCGACGTTTGGTGCGACATCTTTAAAAATTCGGATAACTAATATTTTTACGATATTTTGATATTTTTTTATAAATTTATCAACAATTTTATACAAAATTATTATTAGTATTTTAGTATTAGTATTTTTTTTTCAGCTTCGTATAAACAACCCCATTTTTTGTAAATAGAGTAATTTTGAAGACTAAAGTTCAACTAAACTTTACACTAAATTAGAATGAATTATCTTTATTAGTTTCAGGGGAGCACTTTAACAATTTTGTTCAAATTTTTCTATAAACAACTGAATAACACGAAAACGGCGGGGTTTCAATCCCCACAACCTAGGTCATTTTAATCTCCAAGTAACAAGGAATCCAAAAATGCTAAAATATGCAGGGTGTTCCATTTAAAAGAAACATAATTAAGGTCTGTTACTTTGTTATGAGACACCCTATATAAATTTAAAAATTTTTAGGGCGTGCAGCTCACTATTCTGCACAACTTTTATATAAAACATTTTTCAAAATTTTGACAAATAAGCACGTGATTGACCGTTCCCAGAGCTCTGAAACACTGTATATAAAACTATCAAAATATCATAAAAAGATTAGTTATTCAAATTTTTCAAGATGACACACCAAACATTGGAAGATACGGTATTCACTGATAGGAATCATATGACGAAATAAAATTTTCTGTTATTTGTATGTACGTATGTATTTATTTCATGTCTTGACAGTAAGTCTTACACACGTCAGATTACATAGTATATAAATAATAAAAATGTGAAAGTAAATAGAACATAAATAATTAGTAATGCACACTAACAAACATATTTTAATAGTATCTAATTTTGCGGTAAACACGTTTGTTTGATTTTCAAAATGTAATTTATTTAAACCACTACATATGTTTCGCCACACTGTGGCTTCTTCAGGTGAAGAAAATATACAAATAAAAAACACAGTACTTCTTAAATATTAAGTGATTGTAGTTGGCGGGGGAGAGAACATTTTTAAGAGGGGGGAGTTTGATAAATCTGTCTGTTCGTTGAGTAGATGGCCGGTTTGAAAATGTCTATTAATTTCCAAATTTTCTAATAAATTTAGTTTTTGTCCTTTTCTTTCGGTGTGTAAAATCTCGAAGTTCGGGTTAAATGAATGCTTCTCTTCCAGAAGGTGGTTTGCATATGTGGATGTGCTTTTTTGATTGATAAAGCATTTCCGGTGTTCTTCAATTCGGTCTTCAAAGGTTCGTCCGGTTTGGCCAACGTAATATTTAGGGCAGTTCATACATCTTAATAAATACACTCCACTGTGTTTATTTTTAACTGTTTTGTCTTTGTTGTTTTTAATTATTTTTGATAGGCTATTTTTGGTTTTAAATGAAATGTTGAAATTTAGTTTTTTAAAAATTTTTGCTATTTTTTCACTTGGAGGTCCGTTGAATGTTATTGAAGAGAAATTGGTTTTTGTTTCTGATTGGTCGGGCATTATTAAGTTTTTAATTATATTGTTTTGTTTTTGTTGTAGTAATTTGTTGATAGTTGTTATGTTGTACCCGTTTTGTATTGCTATGTGGTATATTATATTTAATTCTTTTTGGTAATTTATAGTCGACATTGGAATGGAAACAAGTCGATGTGTCATTGATCGGTATGCTGCTAACTTGTGTTGTATTGGATGAAATGATTTGTTATTTATTGTACTATCTGTGTGTGTAGGTTTGTGATAAATTGCAAAGTCATGTTTGTTTTCAATATTTGTGATAGTGAGGTCTAAAAAGTTGATTGATTTATTTATTTCAGTTTCCATTGTAAATTTAATTTTGTTATGTTGTTGATTTATGTTTTTTAAAAAAGTGTTTAATTGTCTATTTGTGCCTGTGAATGTTATTAGTACATCATCGACATATCTCCACCAGTAGGTACAATATTTAAAAAATGGTAATTCGGATATTTTACTTTCGAGGTGATCCATGAATAATTCGGCTATTAGGGGGCTTAGGGGATTTCCCATTGCCAGACCTTCGGTTTGTGTAAAGAGCTCGTTATTGAATTGTAGGTAATTTTGTTTCAAACAGATGTCTAGTAAAATTAAAATTTCGTCTATTATTACCGGGTTGGTTTTATTATCCCTGAGCTTATTTACGATTATTTCACGGACTTCAATTGCGGGTACGTTTGTAAAAAGGTTTGTAACGTCGAAAGAGATGAATTTTGAATTGTTGAGTAGATTGATGTTTTTAATGTTATAGATTAATTGAAGACTATTTTTTATTGAGTATTTAGGCTTGAAATTTAGGTATTTTATTATAAGCTTGTTAAGTTTTTTAGCTATTAGTTCACAGGGGGCATTTATGTACGAAACAACTGGTCTTATTGGATTATTGGGTTTATGTAGTTTAATTAGTCCATATAATTTTGGTGGCTGTGGGTTCATATTTATTAAAAAGTATTTTTCTTTTTCTGAGAATAAATAATTAATTTTGCTGAGTTCTTTATGTATTGACTGTTGATAGATTTTTGTTGGGTTATTATTTAAAGGTTTAAATGAGTTTGTTGACATGAATTCTTCAACTTTGTTTATGTAGTCTATTTCATTTATAGCGATTATTGTGTTGCCTTTATCGGCTTTAGTGAATATTATATTATTTGCGTTTGATTTGGCTTTAATTGACTTAGCGACTGACAATTCATTACTAATGTAATTTTTATTTTTAATTTTTGTGTCCTCGATTATTTTTGAAAATTTAATTTTTTTTTTAATTTTTTTTTTTTTTAATTTTTTATTTTTTTTTAATTTTTTATTTTTTATTTTTTTTTTTATCTTTTTTTTTTTTTTTTTTTTATTTGTATATTTTCTTCACCTGAAGAAGCCACAGTGTGGCGAAACATATGTAGTGGTTTAAATAAATTACATTTTGAAAATCAAACAAACGTGTTTACCGCAAAATTAAATATGGATTTTCAACTCCTGACTGCCTCAACAATCAATCATTTGAAACTATCCAGTGATGGAAAATTGGCAACATCGTATTTTAAATTACAAATAAAATACACATACTGCGAACAATCTCTATGGTTCCTACATCAGTGCAAAGAACAAGAAGTTACTCCGGCCCACGTATCACTAAAAACGAAAAACACATCTCTCGCCGCCCAGAAAGCTGTAGCAGCCGGAAATAAGAAATGGATCAAGGAAGAAATTGCGGCCCTTTATGCAAAAAGGAACACCCTATCAGCATATCTTAAGGTATGTCATACAGAATTAGCATTTAGACTCCACTGTGTCGAATTTGACTTACTCCAATTCTATACAAGACAAAAAGTTTACAAAATAACATTTAAAAGCAAATTAATTAAAAACAATAAACTTAAACGATTAATAAGAAAAAAGAAAAACAACTTACAACCACAAAAAGCAGTCAACTGCGAACAAAAATTCTTTGATAAATTTATTAACTTAACCAATACTCAATTTAACAAAAACGAAAAAGATTTATTAGAAAAAGGCTTCAAACACAATATTAAATGTAAAACTAACTCCAAAGAAATTGAATTAACAGCCGTAGAAACAGAGTTAACCTTAACAAAAGTACAAAATAATCTATCCGAAAAATTTAAATTTTCAAAAATAATCGGACACAAAAATTAAAAATTAAAATTACATTAGTAATGAAATGTCAGTCGCTAAGTCAATTAAAGCCAAATCAAACGCAAATAATATAATATTCACTAAAGCCGATAAAGGCAACACAATAATCGCTATAAATGAAATAGACTACATAAACAAAGTTAAAGAATTCATGTCAACAAACTCATTTAAACCTTTAAATAATAACCCAACAAAAATCTATCAACAGTCAATACGTAAAGAACTCGGCAAAATTAATTATTTATTCTCAGAAAAAGAAAAATACTTTTTAATAAATATGAACCCACAGCCACCAAAATTATATGGACTAATTAAACTACATAAACCCAATAATCCAATAAGACCAGTAGTTTCGTACATAAATGCCCCCTGTGAACTAATAGCTAAAAAAACTTAACAAGCTTATAATAAAATACCTAAATTTCAAGCCTAAATACTCAATAAAAAATAGTCTTCAATTAATCAATAACATTAAAAACATCAATCTACTCAACAATTCAAAATTCATCTCTTTCGACGTTACAAACCTTTTTACAAACGTACCCGCAATTGAAGTCCGTGAAATAATCGTAAATAAGCTCAGGGATAATAAAACCAACCCGGTAATAATAGACGAAATTTTAATTTTACTAGACATCTGTTTGAAACAAAATTACCTACAATTCAATAACGAGCTCTTTACACAAACCGAAGGTCTGGCAATGGGAAATCCCTTAAGCCCCCTAATAGCCGAATTATTCATGGATCACCTCGAAAGTAAAATATCCGAATTACCATTTTTTAAATATTGTACCTACTGGTGGAGATATGTCGATGATGTACTAATAACATTCACAGGCACAAATAGACAATTAAACACTTTTTTAAAAAACATAAATCAACAACATAACAAAATTAAATTTACAATGGAAACTGAAATAAATAAATCAATCAACTTTTTAGACCTCACTATCACAAATATTGAAAACAAACATGACTTTGCAATTTATCACAAACCTACACACACAGATAGTACAATAAATAACAAATCATTTCATCCAATACAACACAAGTTAGCAGCATACCGATCAATGACACATCGACTTGTTTCCATTCCAATGTCGACTATAAATTACCAAAAAGAATTAAATATAATATACCACATAGCAATACAAAACGGGTACAACATAACAACTATCAACAAATTACTACAACAAAAACAAAACAATATAATTAAAAACTTAATAATGCCCGACCAATCAGAAACAAAAACCAATTTCTCTTCAATAACATTCAACGGACCTCTAAGTGAAAAAAAATAGCAAAAAATCTTAAAAAACTAAATTTCAACATTTCATTTAAAACCAAAAATAGCCTATCAAAAATAATTAAAAACAACAAAGACAAAACAGTTAAAAATAAACACAGTGGAGTGTATTTATTAAGATGTATGAACTGCCCTAAATATTACGTTGGCCAAACCGGACGAACCTTTGAAGACCGAATTGAAGAACACCGGAAATGCTTTATCAATCAAAAAAGCACATCCACATATGCAAACCACCTTCTGGAAGAGAAGCATTCATTTAATCCGAACTTCGAGATTTTACACACCGAAAGAAAAGGACAAAAACTAAATTTATTAGAAAATTTGGAAATTAATAGACATTTTCAAACCGGCCATCTACTCAACGAACAGACAGATTTATCAAACTCCCCCCTCTTAAAAATGTTCTCTCCCCCGCCAACTACAATCACTTAATATTTAAGAAGTACTGTGTTTTTTATTTGTATATTTTCTTCACCTGAAGAAGCCACAGTGTGGCGAAACATATGTAGTGGTTTAAATAAATTACATTTTGAAAATCAAACAAACGTGTTTACCGCAAAATTAAATATGGATTTTCAACTCCTGACTGCCTCAACAATCAATCATTAATAGTATCTTACCACCAAAAGTTGTATATGCTTAAATAAATATGAAATAAAGAAAAAATAAATGAATGGCGATTTCAATTTGTTGGTATTAGGGAAATCCATTATGTAATATTCGACCCGAGAAACTCATCAAAAGTGTAGGGTGCCATTTTTATAAGCAGTTCCTTTATGTTAGATTTAAAATTTGGTAAGGACATATTTTTAAGGTTGGTCCCCAACTTATTAAAAAACTTAGGGCTGTAGTAATTTTCAGCTGTTTGGGATTTGACTAATCTTGTTTGAGCTATACTCAGATTTTCTTTATTCCTTAATGAATTGTTGTTACTTGTTTTCATAGTTATTAATATTTTTTTTGATATAGCATAGACATTTATACCGAGTGTTTGGGATAAGGGGCGAACATAGGGATTTAACATGTAAAATTAAATATGTGTAATTATTTGCTCCCCTATTCATTTTAGAGAAAAATCGTAAAGGAATATTTTTTAGAGAATTAAAAACTGTAAATGTATCATCCATTTAATTTACGTTTGTACCAGAATACACCTCAGAAATAATAAAAATAAGTTTAACAATTTACCATTTAATAAAAACCCTTGCCATGACTTTGACAAATGTCATGTTTCATGTTATAGTGAAAATAATAATATTGCAAGTCAGATATCAATTCTAGTTATTACGATGAACAATAATCTGAGTTATTCCAATGAAGAGAGGGTATTCATTATTAAAACATTTTACAGTGGCGTCAGTTTACGCAGAGTTCGTGACTTATTTTCGGTTACATTTAACAATCGACCAATTCCGTCTGTATCAACAATTTCCAAATTTGTGAAAAAGTTCGAAAATACAGCAAGTGTAGCGGCAGATGATTCAAAAGGTATTTCAATAGTCCAATTTTAACAAATATTATTTCAAAAACATTAACATTGCAGGCAAACGGAAGAGAAGAAGCAACGATGAATTGGAAGAAAGAGTTTTGGGGTTGATAAATGCTGATCCAACAACTAGCATACGATGCATTGCTCGTGAGTGCAGCGTGTCTACATTCTCAGTATATAAGATTCTGAATAAGCATGGGTATTATCCCTACAAACATCAATGCCATCAGGAGATATTGCTAGTGGATGAAGAAAGCAGGCGTGTATTCTGCGAGATAATGCAGGATCGATCAAACATAGACAGAAACTTTTTGCAGTCTATCTGTTTTACGGATGAATGCACGTTCACACTTAACAACGAGCCCAACACTCAGAACACGCGATACTGGACCCAAGAAAATCTGCGGATATGCCTTAGAACTAGACCCCAGTTCCCGCAAAAAATCAATATTTGGGCTGGTATTTTTAAAAATAATATTATTGGGCCGTTTGAAATATGTGGAAATTTAAATTCGAATTCTTATTTAGACCTTTTAATCAACCAGGTTGGCCCTGCGTTAGAAGAAGTTGCATGTGACAATCAGGAGATATGGTATCAGCATGATGGATGTCCAGCCCATTATGGTTTAAATGTAAGGGAATATTTAAATGCTAATTTTCCCAATTGCTGGATTGGTCGCGGTGGCACTATCAACTGGCCACCAAGATCTCCTGATTTAGCACCATGTGATTTCTTTTTGTGGGGTCACTTGAAAAACAAAATTTACAAAAAAACACCATCCAAATATTGAATCTTTGCGGGAAGCAATTTTTGCGGAATGCACTTTGATTACAGATAGGCAGTTGGCTAATGTTAGACATGCATTTTATAACCGATTGGGTTATTGTTTACACCAGAACGGAGAACTTTTTGAGTACTTGCTCTAAAATTTCCCGTTGACCGCTGGTTACGGTAAAACCAAAAATATATCACGAACTGTGTGTAATCTGACACCACTTTAATTCAATTCATCGTTGCTTCTTCTGTTCCGTTTGCCTTTAATTTTAATATGTTTGAAATAATATTTGTTGAAATTGGACTATTGAAATACCTTTTAAATCATCTGCCGCTACACTTGCTGTATTTTCGAACTTTTTCACAAATTTGGAAATTGTTGATACAGACGGAATTGGTCGATTGTTAAATGTAACCGAAAATAAGTTACGAACTCTGTGTAAACTGACGCCACTGTAAATATTTTGATAATAAATAATACCCTCTCTCCATTGGAATAACTCATATTATTGTTCATAGTAATAACAATGCGTGAATTGATATTTGGACGTGGATGGAACTGCGGGTTAAGGAGATTGAATGATTCGGGAAATTGGCGTCGGCTACGAGGCCATCTGCCATAATCATTGTATTGTAATATATCAGAAATTAAATGAATAACTGAATAATGAAAGACAAATGCAATGTCCATGGTCCCGAGCGAATATTCCGCGACCCCGAAATCGTTCGCCCGGGCTGGGATTCGAACCCTCGCGGCACGCGGTACAACCGGCATAAGCGCTCGCTTGTACCCACTAAACCAACGGGCCCCCGAATTAATGTTTGACTAGTAAAATTATTCTCACCATAACATGACATTTGTCAAAGTCATGGCAAGGGTTTTTATTAAATGGTAAATTGTTAAACTTATTTTTATTATTTCTGAGGTGTGCAAACGTAAATTAAATGGATGATACATTTACAGTTTTTAATTCTCTAAAAAATATTCCTTTACGATTTTTCTCTAAAATGAATAGGGGAGCAAATAATTACACATATTTAATTTTACATGTTAAATCCCTATGTTCGCCCCTTATCCCAAACACTCGGTATATGTATAGTACTGGTACAGTCAATATACTGTATTTGATATAGGAGGATTTGCAATCTTCTTTGTATCCTAAATTTGCAACGATCCTGACTGCTTTCCTCTGCAGTCCAAACAGTCTATGACGAGAAGCTGAATGGCCCCATAATATGGCTCCATATGTTAGATGACAATGGCAGAGACCATAATAGGCTTTTATTACGACTCTAGGAGACACATTACATGAAATGTTTTGGAGGCAGAAAATACCTTTTGACATTTTACTAGCTATCTCATTACCATGTACATCCATTTTAGAGTGGGATCTTTTTATAAGTAGCGGATGTGACACACAATCGAATGCTTTGCTTAGGTCTAGAAAAGTCGCCATTTCGTAGCGACCATTTTCAAAATATTCAATTGTTCTTGCGACAAACATTTGAACAGCATCAGTTGTTGACGAGTTTTTACAAAAACCAAATTGTCAGGGGGACAGCAGGTTATTTACTTCTAAGAACTCCGTTATTTGATCTTTCATTATAGTTTCAATTATTTTTGACAGATCAGGAAGAATTGAGATAGGTCTATAATTATCTTCACTTTCTGGATCTTATAGATCGGGATAACTTTGCTTAATTTAAGGTTGTTAGGGAAGATGCCCGTCAGAAACATATCGTTAATTAGCTTTGTAATAGGTGCGATAAGAATGTCTTTAATGCATTTAATTAGTTCACTTGTCAAACCATGAACATCAATGCATTTACTATTTTTCAATGAATTTATAGTATCCCTTACCTTTACCATGGATAGTGGTTTAAATTTAAATGTCATTTGACAGTTAATGTTTATTAATGTGGGATCCCTGTTCGATGCAGGTAAAGATAGTAATAGCCTATCCACTATGCTAATAAAAAATGAGTTAAGTTGATCAGTTACAGTTCTTGGCTTTTGAGTTTTGATTTCTTGCAGAGTTTATTACATTCCATACCCATTTTTGGTAGTTAGAGGATGAATTAATGTAAGTGTCATTGCTAGATATTTTCACTCGTTTAATTTCATTTCTGTAAAATATTCTAAATTGATTTCGCTGTTGCTTTGTTTCATGGCAAGGATACGTTTCACATAGATCATTTAGTAATTCCATATTCTGTCGCAATTGTGAAAGATGTTGGTTGAACCATTTAACATGAAACTTTTTGTATGGTTTGCTGTTTTTCTGTGGAAAAAAAAGGCAGCGGATGCGCAGTGAGTTAAAATTGAAATTATTTTGTTACTGTTTATATTAGTATCAGATGTTTGGCTAATAAAGTCCCAATCAACTTTCAATAACATTTGGAAAAATTCAAACTTTCCGTTTTGAGTAATAGGCCGGTACACTCTTCTAGAGGATGTCCATGGTTTGTGAGGGCAGTCAATAGTTACAGTAATACCAATGTGGTCAGATATCCCGGGGTCGAATGAGTTTATTTTAATGAGGTTATCATCAAAATTAATAAAAATATTGTCAAGGTAGTTGTTTCCTCTTGTATTAAACATAACAATGTTTGTCAAATCATAGCACTTGAGAGTATCACATAAATTGATTACCCGGACGTCATCCTGGTTTTGAAAATATACATTGAAATTGCCACCCAGAACAATGCGGTTATTAACAAGGTCTAATGAATTCATAAATTTGGTTATAATATCAATAAAAGATCCCTCGAGGGAGACCTGTAGACACAAACAATGTACAAGTTGTAATTGGATATGTATATTGCAGCAAGTTCACAGACTTTATCGCAAGACAGAGAATTTGTTAAATAGATATCTTGATGTTATTGTATTATCACTAGATATAATTGATCGTCCATAATTGCCTTCTGACCGCTACATGAGAGTGTACTTATTTTCGAAATCTGGCATTCAAGTTCAGATAACCAGTGCTCAGTCAGAGAAATTACATTGAAATTGTACTTATTGTCAAAAATCGCTCATTCAAGTTCATTGATTTTATTTCTTATGGACTGAGCATTTAGGAAGAGAATATTTAGGATGTGATTACCTTCTTCCTGGCCGGCTGAAAAAAATTGTTGACACAAACGTAATAGTAATTTTGAAAGACGAATATTCTAGTGGATGTTTTGACAACAATTGCTTGCATTTAATATTTGAAAAAAAAATTTCTCTAAGGTAATTCACTAACTGCTCCGAGGTTAGATCAGGGTCAAGTCGAAACACATGTAGGTAGCTGTATCGTGTCGCTCCTTTAATGGTGTTGTCCTTCGCAGTTCCACATATCGCGTTGAATTTTCTCTTTGGTTTGGATTTCTTCACCACGATAGTCCATTCCATAGGGTTCTCCTTGACCTCTGCGCTGGTTGCCTGGGATTTAGTCAAGGTTTACGTGGTATTGGACTAATTTTCCTTTTCTTCTCGGTTTTTCTTCGCATCAAAATTCATTCCGGTGGTCGATAGTACACGCGTATTTGTGTTTACCTTCAGCGCTGAAGCTAAACTCACAGTATTCTGCTGTCCCGTTGTCACCGGAGGCGTTTTAATAGCTCCGGATTTATTTGCATTTTGGATGTTATTTGTGTTGCCTACAGTTGCAACCTGGCGGTTCATTTTGGATCCAATGCTTCCATTTTTTTCCTCGAGTAAATGGATTGTTTTATACATAATACTGATTTTGTCGCGTAGTTCATCAATAAGTATATCTTTGTTTTTTAATGCTTCTTTGAGATACGACAATTCAATATCCTTAATAACTAGGTTATTAAACGTACTCACGTTTTCAGTAATATCCGCGGAAGTAGGGTTAGATGTAATATCATCTCCTTTACAACAAATGATTGAGTTTTTATCAGTCCATACGACGCCCTTCTTTCTTTCGATGCACGAAGGGTGATACTCAGTATCGCACAAACTACATTTGGGTCCTGAACGGGCTGCACTTTGACAGATACACAGATTTTTATTTTGTAAATCTTTAAGCACTTCTTTACCAGACGACGTCTTGTCTCTTCCTCCCCATTTGATAGCATAGGGGAAAAAAAATAGATAAACTTTAAAAAAAATGAATACATGAAATAACCTTTTATTTGGGTAATAAATATATGTGATTTTTTTACATTATTTCTGACCTAGGAGTCCTCTTCGATCAAAAATTGACCTTTAACGCTCATATACGTAAAACTGTAAACGACTCTTTTAAGGTGTTGGGTTTTATAATACGGAACTGTCGCGATTTTAAACAGATCGGAACTGTAAAATTACTTTACGAGGCATTTATTGTCAGCAAATTTAATTATTGCGCAAGTGTTTGGGCACCGGGTTACAACGTTTATATCAATATGCTCGAGAGAGTACAAAGGTGGTTCCTGAGGTATTTATATTTCTGCAAATATAAGGCTTATCCTGATCATGCTGTTTCTTACAGTTCGCTCATGCTGGAATTTGATATGCTCTCTATATATGACAGGCATAGATATAGGCTTATATACGACTTGTATAAGATGATTCATTACCACATTGACAACAGTGCCTTTCTTCACCTTGTCAATATTCGGGTGCCGCAGAAATCGTGTCGCAGTAGCTTAACTTTTTGGTATCCAACACCACGGAGTACACATCACTCTTTCTCATCTCTCGCCTTGATGGTTAGAAAATATCATGAGGTACAGTACGTCCTGGATATTTTCTGTCCAAGTATGAATGAGTTCCGTAGAATTCTTAAATCATGCCTAGTTTAGGATCGCAAGAATTGTAATTGTAATGTTAATATTAATCTATTACTTGTACTTGTACTTTTGTCTGTAACCTCGTTTATAAACAATCATTCACTGTTTTATTTTGTAGTTTTCCTTGTAATTAGGCTTAGGCCTGTAAGGAAATGAAATAAATAAATAAATAAATAAATTATTATAATAATTTTTACTGGTTAAAAAAATAATACGAAACTGAAAAGAAAATATTTAATACTAAAATATTACCAATAATTTTATATAAAATTACTCTTCAATTGATAAATATATAAAAAAATATCAAAATAACGTAAAAATTTTATTCGAATTTTTGAAGATGACGCACTAAAAATTGGAAGATGAAAACAATCACAGATATGGAATCCGTCACTCGATCACTTAGGGGCGAGAAGGGAACTAGGCTTGTAAATTTTATTACCTCATAATTGTATTTTAAGCAGGGACTAACTAAGCACCGACATGCGGCAGCATTCCCTGGCCGAGCGAGCTTCGCATTTGTATTTTCTCTGACTGTACATAGGGTTTTTTTTTCTAAATCAAATTTTGTAGAAATGGTGTTTCAAAAAATTTATCGATTTTTGGCTAAAAAATTAGCAGTAAATTGTTTATAAAAAAAGTACACATTAAGCACATACATTTTACGAGCACATACATCCTTACGGCATTCGCATACTTTAGTGGACTCCTGAGGAACCCTAAGGAATTTTCTCACCATAGGACCAACTGGATATTATTTATAAGACCCTAAAATATTGTTTAGGCAAAAAAACGAGTTCCAAAATCCTAGAGTGGTGTTACCTCTTAACCCTCTTACTGCTTACAGGTTTTGAAAGCAGTACTCTAGAAACTGAAATTTGTTTTTCTACATAGTCTGTAGTCAATTTACTTTTGAAGTCAAAAGCATTTGAAAAATGAAGATGTAATTTTTTTTTACAGGACACTGCTAAACCTATCTAATGCTTCCTAATGAATCAAATTTGATGATAATTGAATGTTAACATGAAACATCTTTGTTTAAATAAGCAATGAAAATGAATGATTTAAGATTATGTTTCATTTTTACATTTAGTTATTATCAAATTTGTTTCATCTGGAATCACTAGATAGGTGTCCTTGTTTTCAAATTCAACTTTTTCATAATTAGATCCAATTTCATGGGCAAGTGCATCTTACACATAAGGAGATATTTTCTTCTTGAATCTGTTTTGCATCCATTTAACCATCGAAATTTTCAGCCAGAGCCAGAATTAACTGACCATCCTTCCAATTTTGAAAACCTACGCATCATTATCAGGAAGAAAATAAATAATTTCTCAAAAAGCCTTAATTGTTCCGGGCGTGTACAATTTTAATAGCTATTTGTATCATTAGCAGAATTACCAGGTCTCATGGTTTTATCCGGAGCCTCGAGGCTTTAACTAGTGATGTAGAAAAAGTAACTATTCGTTACTTAAGTATTCGGTACACTACAAGTTCCGAAGTAACGAATATCAAGATAGAAAATGATTCATGATTAGTTACTATAGTTAGTACATTTCGTTTTCGTTATGCGGAGCACCGATCGCCACATTTACATTTTGCATTTACTTTCACTTGTTATTGTATTTTTAAATAACAACCATTGAATACATTTTTTTATGCAAAATCGTGTGTAATAAGTGAATTATTGTGGTCATTTGATGGATGTAATGTTGTTTATTACTCACAAGTGAGAGAATAACACTGACTCACGGTCCCTCACGGAATACATAAATCCTTCATCAGATTTTCTGAAATAATTCAAACTGACACCACGTACTTCAAAATTTCTTGTCAACATTTTATAATAGTATATTACGTACCTAGACGGGATAAACATCATTACAGCCGAGGGCATAGATTGCAAACCGAGGCGCGAAGCGCCAAGGTTTGCAATTGCGCGAGGCTGGAATTGTGTTCCCGCGAGGTATGTATACTATTTTATTCACAATCACGAAATGTAATGATAAAAGTAAAATTGTTTGATTTTGGTACACATATTTATTTCAATGTCGGACATATTTAATTCGTAAAAAAATTGACGTATGGGTGTCACTTAAACCTCAGTACCACACTTTTTATAATTGTGGTAAGTAGTGTATTACATAATACAGCTAGATTACGTGGAGAACCCGAGCCACCAGCAGATAATGATGTAATTCAATACGACTTACGGCAATTGACATAAAATGGGGTAAACGTGCATTTCACGTAACGGACAAAAGTAAACGCAACAACTTCCGGGAACCAAAAGTTAAATGATTCGCATGTTGACATAACTAATAACTAATTTCGGGTAACGGGAACGAGAAGCTTGCTATATTTTCGCCTCCGTTCCCGTCCTCGTTACTGTCCGCGGGTTGTTGTGAAGGCGCATTTATTATGAGGTTACGGTTTTGACACTTGATGGGTTGTTGGGATGTTGCCAACCTGAGATATGCATAAATCCGTTTCGTGTAAGAGCACAAATCATTAATATCCACTTATAAATAAGAAGTACTTAATGAAGAGGATGGTTGCGACCGTTATGACGTGGTAATCCATAATTAAACAGAATTGTAAAATTCACTTCAGAGTAGATTCGTTGGAGAACCGAGCGCATGATTGATGTCAATTTGACGTTTATATAAACTGACAATTGACTGTTTCTGTATTTCGAAATAGAGGTTCGCAAAATGTTTCTGTACCTCGAAATAGACGTTGGTAATAGAATATTACCCATCTCGAAGAGGGAATCGCTAATATCCCAACTTTTTCGTGGTTAAAAATATGCATATTATTATAGTGATTGTGAATAATAGAATATTACCCATCTCGAGGAGGGAATCGCTAATATCCCAACTTTTTCGAGGTTAAAAATATGCATATTATTATAGTGATTGTGAATAAACATTATTTCAATATTTAATGCAATTACAGGCGATTTTGGATAAAATGTTATATTAGACTCATGTGGAATTGCTTATTAGTTCCTTAAGAAAATCACTTTTTCTTGCGGGACTAACTACTTACATTCCACACTCGTATAATAAATAACTATTATTAATATCTTCTTTTTTCTGAAACCACACTTAAATTACATCATTCATAAATATACATAAGTTTGCCGTATTAAAAAAAAAAAAAAAAAAAGAACCTTTATTGGCATAACCATATATACAAAACAAACTCTTTACATCCCTCACCCCCCCCCCTTCCACCCCTCCCCTCCCTCCCTCTCCCCTCTTTCTCCCATCCCACCTTCTCCAGCGTCTTCACTCCTACCCCATCCTCTCTCATCCATTCCGTCACCCTTCTATTCCCTCTCACTCCTACCCATTCTTCTTTCACCCCCTCACATTCTTCCGCCAAGTGCTTCCATGTATCCTTCCCCCACTCGCACAGCCCACATCTCATATAATCCTCCCCCATCCACCTCTTCCTCCCTTTCTCTCCTGACCCACATCTCGCCCTCGCCAACCTCACCCTCTCCTCCCTACTCCATCCTTCTTCCCCCCAATACTCTGCTATTCTCCCGTACACCTGCCACCTCCCATACATATTATTATATTCACTCCTTTCTATCCGCCCCTGTCTCTCCTGCATATCCACCTCTCTCATTTAAAATAATCTCCGCTGATTGAATATTTATAACGGGTGATTTTTTAAACGTTTGGTTTTTAAAAATTAAAAAAAAAAGAAGAAAATTTTCGATAATGAATGAAATATTTATTTGGAGCGATACATCAATGTCTGCCATTTACTTTTTAAATATTATTTCATGTAAATGTTGCCCGCGGCTACGCCTGAGGTTGTCCATCCGTAAGCTCCAATTTAGGCATACTTTTTCCAGCATTTCGGCTGGTTTCTCACCAACGGCAGCTGTAATGTTGAATGAAATGAACTCTTAGACGTACTTTTTTTATACAAATATGATTCAAACTCAAAATTATATTCATAATGTTGATTGTTTGTGTTATATTTTACAGCAGAATAACTTATTATAGATTTATATTAATAATTTTGTATGTATTTTTAGTTGCCTATAAAAGTGAAATATGCAGCAGTAATTTATTCAATCAATTTACAAGTTTTTGGAAGGAAGATAATGTTATTTGCAAGGATTTGTTCAAAACAATAATTTCTCCAAGAAATATCACAATTTTGAACCAATCACCTAACCATACTTCCAGCTGGAATGGTTTTACAAAATTCATCCTTATATTGTTACATCAAAGTCTTCTGGATTGTGATGAGTTTGAGTCGGAGTGTATAGCTATATACAGACAAAATTGGAATAAGGTAATTTTATTTCTTTATTTATGAAAACAGTTTAAACTAGATCAGTATTTTATCTACCTCCAATTGATATATGATTTAATTTTTGTCAGAATATGTTCAAATTAACCTTCGTTTAGGATACACCATAAAAATATAAATCAGGTCGTTCTTATTAAAATATGTCGGATTAGTATGGAGTTAAAATTTTATAGATCTAGTTCTCGGCTTAAATATTCGTTGGCATAATGCTCCCCAAGACCGAATCTTGCGATTGAAAATGTACTGTTTAATAAAATTACAATTAGGAATGTAGCACAGTTATTTTGAATTTTCAACACCTGGCAAAGCGTAATATGTAAGTTTGTGCAGCTAAGGTGTAGAAGATAATCTGTGTATTATGATTATATTGTTTACGAAGCAATCTTATTGTAGCCCAGCTGTAGCCAGAGAACAAGAAGGACAATTTCTATAAGATCACATTGCTTACTAAATATACTAAACTTGAATCAATTACACTGGGCAACAAAACAAAATATATTTCCTGTTGCATGAGACTGATTCTGAGTATTTTGTCAATGCTGATTTCAAATCTGAAATCAGTTTTCTTATGCATTCTACTATTATCATGCAATTTGAGATTTTGATTTGTCATTATTTCTGTCGTTGGTGAATTTATTTAATTGCTAACCAATAAATAACGTCAGAGTGATGTGTTGCCCTACTTTTTAAGCCAAATATTTCACAAATAACCTCCCGTTTTTTATTTTTTTTTATATTTTGCACCGCTGCCGAGGAATAGCTGCCCAATCATGCGCGTTCGACCAAGTTTGTCGTCTAAAACTCACTCTTCGTTTTTCTGTTTTTTTTTTAAATTTAGTTCACCATACTTTTGTAGCAACCTACCGTTTTCCTTTTGTTGATATTTTAAATAGGGGTCGAGCTAGCGTGTTCGGGCGCATCATTAGTTGCCATGTAAATATCCTGAAATTAGCCACCTTCCTCGCCCCGAGAACACATATTTCTTCTCGCAGGCATCGAAAGAAAAACAATCATTAGACGTGTGACTTGTGTGTAAACTACGAGCTTCTGGTTACTAAAACGTTGTTGCCTTTTCGCGAACTGTGATATAACTTGAGTATCGTCCATTTCTTGAACAGTCACCTTGATAAATTCCCAGAAAACTTTGGGATTGTAAGTGACGAACAAGGTGAGCGCTTCGATCAGGACCCAATGATCATGGAATAGTTTTATCAAGGGCGATGGCACAGGAATATAATGGCGGACTACTGCTAGGGTATAGAACGAGATTGCCCTGAGCAAGTGCAGAAATGTAAGATCTACAAGCGCAATTTTTTGCCGGTATAGAACATAGCTGAACTGTAAGGTATTGACCATTATTTTGGGCTCATAATATGACTATATTTCTACGCTCATATGTGATTTATGACTTGTTATGCTTGTAATATGTAACGTGTGAGCCACAAGATTGTTATTCAGAGTTGGCTGTTAGATAAATTAGGAATGCCGCATACTAAAAATTAGGACATTTAGCATACAGGCTATTGGAGCTAATCTTTATGAAAAAAGGGATAGTTGGAGAAAATCAAAAATTGTAATATGGGTTATATGCCCACCATGTCCCTGAAAGTAATTATTTGAAAACACAAATTGTCTCGACTTGTCAGTTTGATTTTAATTTGACAATTCACATAGTCATAGACTACATTAGTTCAGTTGAATTAAAAAAAATAATCTCAGACATGACTGCTATGTTTCTCTCTCTCTCATTCATGGCCATCTCAGCAACAAAATTCAGTGGCTGACACCTTATAATAAATACGCAAATTTCGCAAAATGTTCATTGTTGAATTGGATAAAAACGGTAGTGTAGGGAAAAAATATCGTTCAGCACACAAATTAGGCTAGTGATTTTATCAATGCAACAAAAAAAAAATTGTTGCCCGGTGTTATCAGTAATAAAGTTATCAGGTGTGACGAATTGGGACTATAACACGCTCAAATTATGTAATTTTGAGGTTAAATCTGGGCAAATACCATTTAAATAAATAAATAAATACGATTGTTTTACGTAAAAAGGTAATATCTATAAATAGACGTCATTAGTTATTTACGTCGTTGTTGCTTACGTTTGTATTTATATGAACTACTTGAATTGAACATTTTTGTCTATTTTTTAATCAATAAAAATCACCTGCGGTGGTTGGTAGAAGATGATCGGATATTAACATATTTACAGTATAGAGGGTGTTGGAAATTCGATACATACGCAATGCTATCTCCGTAACTATAAGAGATGGAGAGGCAGAGTTGCGCGTTTCACTGCTGATTACATTATTAAAGAGAAATTTACAATATTCCAACTAATTCCGGAGATATCCAAAAGTACCCAGAAAAATAATTTTGGTTTTGAATTTTTTACGAGTTTATTAGTGGTTATTTTGAATAATCAGGAGGACTTTCTTGAGACATTTTTGTAAGGTCTTGCAAAAAATAATTTAAATTTTCAAATACGACGTTTCTTTATTTAGGTATCCACATCAACTTATTTTCTTTAAATCTGGATCTGGATTATTTATACCGGGTGAATATTTCAAAACCGAACATAGGCATTTAACATGGGAAAAATGTTTTTAGCAGGTTCCTGCTCCCCATTGTAACTAAGAGGATTTATAATGACAGCAATCAAAAGAAGATTTTTTTCCTCATATAATATCCGAACTAGTTAATTGTCAGTTATAATTCGGAAAATCGTGTTAAGCCATGACTCGTAAGATAATAAACAGATTCATGGTGTGCCATGGCTTGTGTGAAAACAAGTTATCAGTTTATGATAACTGTCATTAATTTTTCTCTGTAAAATGTATTCCATCGAGGAAAAACTATTCATAGTAAAAAACTTTTACAGCGGAAATAGTTACCGCAGAGTGCGAGATTTATTTTCCGTGCAGTTTAACGAGAGCTCCATACCGTCAGTGTCGATAATACAACAAATAGTCTTTAAATTCGAAAATTCTAGTTGTTTAAATTCAGGTAAATATTATTCACTTCAAATGATAGTTTCAAAATGATCTCATTATAGTTGTTTATCAGAACATCACAGAATAAATGGCAACAGACATTCATGAAGAAGTTGTTATTCGATTGATATCCTGGAATCCTCGACTAAGTACAAGATCTATTGCTTTAGAATGTGGTAAATCGCAAGGAAGGGTCTCCAAAATTTTAGGAAATTACGGCTACAGTCCATACAAATTTCAGTGCCATCAAGAACTATTGCCGTTAGATGAAGAACCTAGACAAACCTTTTGTGGAATTATTCAAGATCGTGCTAATGCTAGTCGCAATTTTCTCCTGTCGATTTGCTTTACGGATGAATGTACCTTTACAGTAAATAATTAATCAAACGTTCAAAACGAGAGATAAGGGGCACATGAGAATCCCCATCTGAATTTAAATCTTAGAACGCAATATCCTCAAAAAATTATTATTTGGACAGGCATTTTTAATTCTCATGTTATAGGTTATTTCAAAATTATAGGAAATTTAAATTCAGAAAATTATTTAGAATTGTTAATTACTCAGGTTGGCCCTACAATAGAAGAAGTCCAAACTAGGATATCTGGTTCGAACAGGACGGATGTCCAGCACATTTCGGAATAAATATCAGTGAATAATTGAATAATGCAGTTACAAAACCCGTCATCCAAACATTAATTCTTTGAGGAATGCAATATTTAAGGAGTGCGGGTTAATAACGAATAGACAGTTGGAAAACGTCAGATATTCGTTTCACAATAGGATGGGGTATTGTTTAATTCAGAATGGAGGTTTATTTGAACACTTGCTTTAATTATTGATTTCTAATTATAATTGTTAACAGGTGTATTATTATTGATCAAATTGGATACTGTGCCCCAGCAATAATAAATGTTGTACTGTAACTTCTTCCATTTGTTTCATTTATTCAAATGTATTTATGTTATTTTTGTATTTTTTCATAAACATGATGCGATCGATGCTACTGAAGTTTACTGAATTTTACATTTACCAGAAATTCAACCGCAGTTTTTTTTTTACAATTGATTTCAGTAAAGAAAATTGGAAATCTCAAAATCATAGTCGCCAACGGCGTAATGAGTTTGTCACTCCATTGACGTTTGAATCTGTTTATTGTCTTACGAGTCATGGCTCAATACGATTTTCGGAATTGTATTTATTGCGTATTTTGATAAAATAATAAAGAATTACACCTGAAAATTAACTAGTTCGGATATCATTAGATGAGGAAAAAATCTTCTTTCGATTGGTGTCATTATAAATCATAAAAGTTAACACGGGGAGCAGGAATCTGTAAAAAACATTTTTCCCATATTAAATGCCTATGTTCGGTTTTGAAATATTCACCCGGTATATTGATTAAAATACTTGGTTTAGTTTCACTGTTTTTGTGTTTGTCTCCAAAAACAGTGAAACTAAAATAATCAACATTTAATACAGAAATGTTTTACCACGGAGTAAGTGAGAAACTAATTTAATCACTGGATTTTTTATTTCATTTTTGAGTAGTTTTCACCTCCCGAAACTAATGTGTCACACTTAATTCTTTTCTGTAGGAATTATTTGATGATTTAAACAAATTGAAGAGTAGACATTGAAACAACAAAAAATTTTGTCACACTTAATTCTTTTCTGTAGGAGTTATTTGATGATTTAAACAAATTGAAGAGTAGACATTGAAACAACAAAAAATTTTGTCACACTTAATTCTTTTCTGTAGGAGTTATTTGATGATTTAAACAAATTGAAGAGTAGACATTGAAACAACAAAAAATTTCCGCAAGAGCTTTAAAAATAATTCTAAAAAAGTGCTCTTGATTTTTCAATATGGCCAGTAATAAATTAGTAAAAAAATAAAAACCAAAATTGATTTTTTTCGGTTTTTTTTTAATATCTTTGGAAGTAGTTGAATTACTGTAAAGTTCTTTTTAACAAATTATTCAGAACAAAAATCTGCAACTTTACCTTTAATTCAACCAACTCTCTATCTCTTATAGTTACCGAGAAGCAATGCTAATGTATCGAATTTGTATATCAAATGTCATTTACTGTTTTAAACGAAGGTAACAGTTCTGCCCACTTTAGTTTTTGTATCTGATATTTTAATTAGTAGAAAAGATCTTATAGGATGTTATCAATAGACAAAAATTTAAGCTTATAACGCTGACACAACAATGTTCAATATCGTACAAACATAGATAAAATTAAGTTATTAATAATATTTAGTATAAATAATAAATATGTGACCTCACTTTCATAACTTGGTACACCTAATTGGGTATATTTAATATTAATAATAATAATTATAATAATTCTTTATTCATGTTCATAACAGAAGTTTTACACAAGTAAACACGAAAAGACGAACAGACGAATGCAGAAGGACTCGGCGAACGTTAATTGTAATTGTCTAATAAGTATATAAGTACATAAGTGGTAATAGGTCACATTTATGTACAACATTTAACATTTATATACTCTACATATATATATATATATATATATAGATTTGTTTAACCGCGTATACAGACCCAACTTGCCATATTCCACCTACAAAGCCAGACCAAAAAAGACGTTATCAGACCCGGCTGCGGGTCTGAAAACGTTTTCTTGTGTTTATCGATTACTACAAGTGTACTTTGATTATAGACCAATTTTAGGTGGGTCCCAAAATGTGGTCGAATATCACCATTTTATACAATTTTAGTTGATGCGATTGCTCACCAGAGGTAGTCCGGTCGATCTGTATATATTATATACAATACCACCATGTCGTACCGACGATCTCATGCAGGCAGTCTGGCAACATCGTTCTCCACTTTTTTTTATCATAAAACGCGATGTGTATGATGTATTTAACTCTACGTTAGGCGCGCGAACTAGTTATAGACCAGTCTTTTAAAAACGATTATAACTCGATAATTCGCGTTATTTGTGCATGCATCCTTATAAGTAGTAATTAAAAAAACATCTCAATTTAGATTTTTAGTCACTTGAGTTTAGTGATTTTATGCAATAGTGTGATTTATTGCACTCCAAATAGCGATGGATTCTTCCCGGTCGACTGTAGACCGCGCACCTACCGTAGGGTTAAAATAAAAATGTACATACGAATCTGGCCTTACAAAATTTCTTTTTGTTTATGACCAGTGACGGCTTGTGGGGTGACTCATGGTACGGCCGAGGTAGCAGAGGTAATACATATAGGTGTGGTTACGCCGCCAGCCGTCTCTGCAACTTACCCCAATTTTGGAAATAGGATATTAAAATTATTATTTACTATTAGAATTGCTTAATTGATTTTGATTAACTTTAAGGTTGAAGGTTTTTATACAAATGATCCTATTAAAACTAATTGCGAATTTATAAGGGACTTATAGATAAGTTGACATTACTTAGAATAAAATACAAATATTTAAGAATGATCTAAAAGGACACGGACTTTCCAATTTCTTTACTGAAAAATATCCCGTTAAATATTTGAAGTACTTTATAAAGTATGTGCATCATTATAATGTTTATTTTAAAATCACTATTTAATTTAAAATCTTGCGTAGTTCATGAATAATTGAATATACAACTATTTATAATAGTACCAATAATATATTTTCCGTTGTCTAATTAGCTTAAAATTAAATAGATATTTTATATTAGTACTGAAATTAAATCATTGTATAGTATCATATTATAATAGTTACAAACAAACTATATCTGTGATATTAATATAGACTGTGGTAACAAATTTAATTTTAAAAGGTCAGAGAAATAAAAATAAGGGATACAATAAATAGCATAAAGAACAGTAAAAGCACTGATATACAGGGTGTTGTATTGCAAAGCGAGCCATAGGGACTTACATGTAAAATTTGAAATGTGATAATAGTGGCTCCCCTACTAATAAACCATATGTTTGAACAAGGAACATTTCCCGATGTTTTGAAATTAGGTATATTAAAACCGATTTTTAAAAGTGGTGATACTAAAATCTTTTCAAACTACAGACCGATAATTCTCCTGAATATCTTTTCAAAAATTGCCGAGAAAATTCTTGCATCACGAATTATTGATTTTTTTAATGAGTATAAACTATGGAATGAAGCACAGCATGTTTTTTTAGGAAAAAAATCTACTTCTACGGCTCTTTTTGAATATGTGCAGACAGTAACTGATGCCTTGGAGAGGGGGGAAATGCCTATTGGAGTATCTCTTGACCTCTCTAAGGCGTTCGACACAGTGGATCATTCGATTCTTTTAAATAAACTTTACTCCTACGGGATACGAGGAAAGTGTCACGATTTAATAAAAACAATTTTAGAAAACCGTAGAAATAAGTCATAAATCAAAACCCAAAATATTGAATCGCAGGGGAGTGTTCTGGGACCAATACTCTTTATAATTTATGTCAATGATTTGCCAAAATATATCTCACCTACGGAGGCGAAATTGGTAAATTATGCTGATGATATATGTGTCTTAGGGGCAGGAAAAAATATTAATGAACTTAAAGCGAGAACTTAGGTTACGATAAATAAAATCGAAAATTGGCTAAACATAAACAAACTGGTATTAAATCGAGAAAAAACAAACCTAAAAAATGGTGATGTGGCCATCATGTTACTTTCTCCGACTTTATATTTACGTTTTCATGGGTTTATTTTCAATTGAAATCATATTTTAAATGTACATCGAGCGTTGCGTAAACTCGGCTGAAACTGACGTTTAAAACGTCAAAATTATGAAAGATGGAAAAATTTTACTTCAAATGCAAAAACTAGGTTTACTCGAAAACTAACAAGATTTTGAAAAAAACTTATTCTTTAGAAGTTGTTCATTTTGGTATTCTCTATAATTATTATTGACATAAAATTGCTGTAACTATTATCGTTTCATAATTATAAACCAAAAATTAAAAAAAATTAATAAATTTTTTTCTCGAATAGCAATGATTTTATGAAAAATATTTTTAAGCAAAAGCTATTCACTTCTTTGTTTTCTTCGATGTTTGTTTAAATGTTTTTGTGATATTTTTTATATTGAAGAAAATATTGGCAAAAAACAAAAAACAGTTAAGGTAAACACCCACTTCCGGTGTACGAAATTTTACCAAAAGCTTTTCAGTTCTTCGGATTATCAAATAAAATTTATGTTCAAAGTTTCATATCAATTGCTCCATTGGTTTTTGAGATACAGCGCACACAGACAGACACACACACACACAGACACACACAGACACACACACACACACATACACACACACACACACACAGACACACACACACAGACACACAGACACAAAAAAAAATTCCAGAAATTGTTGAAATGACATCTAGGGACCCCAAAACGGATATTTCCGTAAAAAAAATTTTTGAAAAAAAATCACGATCACAATACTTTCTCGTACTTCGTAACGGAGAAAGTAAAAATTCACTTGAAAAGTGTTACATAAAAGCGCTTGGCGTCACAATAGATTACCAACTACGCTGGAACGAGCATTGTTCGCAGTTAATAACCAATTGAACTCGATCGTGTATTCCATAAGGTTGCTAAAAGGAACCTTTGAAACAAAACATTTACTGCTTTTATGCCATACCAACTTCGAGTCCCAATTAAGATACGGGATAATATTCTACGGTGGCAGTCCTGCAGCAAATAATATTTTCTTACTTCAGAAAAAAGTCGTCAGAATAATTGAAACCGAATTATATAGTCTTGGTGACTATCGGCCCACAGTATGTTTCTGGCAGTTTTGCTTTTATTTTATGTACTATGTATTATTTCTTCGGTACTCTGCTTTAGTTTTATTGACGTATTTGTATTAGTTTTGTTCCATTGGATGTATTTTATGTTACAATGTATGTACAAACTATGTATAAATAAATTTGATTTTGATTTGATATGATTTGATTAATTATGACAGAATCGGTCTTCAAATTATTTTTAAAGCTTTTTAAGCTGAATGATTTGGTACCTTACTCTATTGTTGCTGCAGGGTATTTATCGAGATAAAAACTTTACAATTATTTTGCATTGGAAACAAAGGTTTACCATGATATCATAATGGCGGATAATTAATTTCATTCTAAAAAGTTTAACTGTCCCATCTGTATGATGTTATTTATTACTTATATATACCGGGTATCTATTTAAAAACGAGCAATGCTCTATAAGTATAGACCTAAAAAAGATATAAAAAATTTCTCAAAACTGTTTCTAGGGTATGTAGGGGAATCAGTATTACCACAAAAATGACCTTCACCTTGCAACCCCTGGGGCTGTAGCCACCCCGACTCATTTTTTTTTAATGGCAACACCCCCTCTGTGATATCTCATTAGAAAATTGCTATTTAACAATAAATAACAGTCAATTAGTCAATTATAATATTTGTTACCTTTCTTTTAATTTCACACTTAATTATTGCTAAAGTACGACGCCACGGACCAAGCGCTCGCAGTCGCGCGCCGGGTAGCGTGTTTTGTCGTACAAATTAATTTCTTTCATACTGATGTAATCAAATGACCATTGAAAAAATAGATTTTTATATGAACGAAAATGAGGCACACAATGGTATTTTGTTCAAATTTTTAAAGTGATGGCCTTGAGTAGTAAAATTACTTTAAATATTTTAATTGTTTATAATAATTAAAAATTAACAACAAAAGTAATATTAATTAACATCAGAATGAAGAATTGAATTGAATTGAATTTAATTTAATTCAGAGAGTTCCATTACCTTTAAAATAAGCTCTAACTGAGCTCCATACGACTAATAGTTTTTAGGGAGTTATAGCGATCTAAAGACATGCATAATTAGCGAGTTTTCAAAACTTTTAGTGTCTGTATTTTCAAAAATACCGACGATAAAAAATGCGAAAATACGGGTCGGCTTATTTTGTATAGGAAACGCGTACAAATTTTAGACCCAATATTTCCGTTCGATTTGTAAAATAATGCCTCATATATACATATACAGGGTGTGTATAAATGTGTCGGAACACCTGATTTCTGGCTAAATGTCTGTTTTTTCTTATTACTTTTAAAAGAAATGTTTATGGATTTATTTATTCTATTCACTGACATATTTTGATTTTCAGCAGCTACTCTCTTTCGCGAGATATGACGTCATCGGCGACACTTTTCCAGCAATTACAAAGATATGAAGTTTGATGGGTGTTTGACTTGTGGTTTTTTAAATATTAAATAAAATAATTCTACAGTGAGGTGGCTTTTTACACTGTTTCCTGATAAAAAAAACTTTCGTGTTTTTTTATGTTTTCTGTCACCGACAGATGTTATCCATGTGAAATATTAACATTGCTGTTCAATTATGTTAGTTCACCAACTGAACGTGAAATAATTACATTGTTAATGATGGCTAATTTTTGGAAATTAGCAGAAATCTCTGTAAGGTGCATGCAATATTTTTAATGCAGCATTTATTGACACAAATTACAATATTTCTAAATCAAACGTTTCAAGGGTTGTGCAAAAGCTTCAGAAAATTCACAAATTTTATTTTCCATTATTTATTTATTATTTAAAAAACCACAAGTCGTAAACCCACCAAACCCTATATCATTGTAATTGCTGAAAAGGTGTTTATTTGAAAATGTAAAAATATACAGGGTGATCCATTTAGAAAAACTGCCAATGATGTCATATCTTAAAACATTGGTTAGCAGTTAAAAATGAAAGGACGTCACTAAATGAAATAAATAAACTCATAAACATTTCCTTTAAAAGTAATAAGAAAAACACAGACGTTTAGCCAGAAATCAGGTGTTCCGACGCATTTGCCCAACCCTGTATATATTATTGTATTGACATTTTATAGATTATTTCTATTTTTGTGACTTTAAATGTATGGATTTATTTTTACAAAATACAGATTATAACAGGGTACTTACAATAAATAAAATGAAATAACAAAGAATACATTCCACATATTTGTAAATAATCTAAAAGAACACGAACTTTAAGACTTCTTCATTGAAAAAATATTCAATTTTTTTTTTTAATTTTACACATAGACTTATTTAACGTTGTCATAAGAAACCAAGAAACCATCTAAATAACCTTTTATGTACGCAATATTTCTATATCAACGAATTTTAACGACCGTTGCTATGAATAGTATACATAGCAACGGTCGTTAAATCTGCCACAGCAGACTTAAAAACAGGGCATCATTGTAGGAATAAAATAAGAATAAGAATTATTTCAGTTTATTTATCATTTTTGATAATATTAAAATTAAAAGTACAATTAGTAAAGTGTCCAGATAAATTAATCCCGTCTTCACATATTTCATTAATATTTTAATCATTGCTATTAGAAACTGTTCCAGATGATGTGGAGAGAAGGTAAACTGTAGTATTTACCGGATTTAATATTTTGTTTGCAATTTTAACTTCTGGTACTCAGATTCTTCAATATATCCTTCCACCACACTCTTTCAGCGCCATCCACCAATACTATTTTACACGTTGATCGCCACGCGGTATTCCCTTTGTGCAGCGGAGTAGTATCTAACTATATGGACTCATAAAATAGATGGCCTGAACGATTATAAACATTTAGGTTTCTTGAAATTATTTATTTCGTTATTGCATTATACTCAATACGTATTATATAGTATTTGAAGAAACTGTTGAATCACAAGAACTTTCAGCATCACAGGGTATATATTCATCTGCGGAGTCGCCTCCTCTAAAATCGTGCACCGCGTCATCGGCGAGTAAAAATTCATGTACATATAAACTTAAAACGCAAGCACTTGTTTATCGAAACATCGCACTGAAGAATGATATCTGCCAGCACACGGAACATTTAGGCAACGCCGCAGGGCTTAGGTAGGTCGGTTGAACAACAATTTTTATACAATTGGTCGCCACTTTGTAATAGCCGTGTGTTGGGCTTATTGAGGTGGATTAAATATAGTGAATCTGTATAAAAGGTGGTCTCAAGTTTGTTCAATCTTTATGGCGGGTCTAGTAAAGTCGGTTAGATACGTATATATATATATATATATATATATATATATATATATATATATTTATATTTGTAATGGGTCGCTTACGATTGGTGAAAACAGTTCGGTAATTCATCAATTACAAAGTGGGAGTAGGTAAAATTTATTGCACAATAAAAAGCATATTGTTTATTTATTGAAAGTTAATATTTTCTTACAATTATATCTCATTCAACAATTACTTAGATTAAAATGACACATCCCGTTTTTTATTTGTTGTAGTAATACATGTAAAATTTTATTTTCAGGGTACCTTAACTCAGCTGTCAACTTGCTTCCGAAATATAGCCGCGGAATTCAACAATCAATCATACACTCACTCCAAGTTTGCCTTTTTGATGTCTTATTTGTCTGAATTTTGTTCAGACATGGATGTTGGAGTAGATTTTTAACTATCGGCCACTTCAAAAGTGGCCATTTTAAATACTCACACACATGCAACTATTTGAATAAATTTTATTTTATTTCTTAACATGGGTACATAGAATTGGTAGAAGTTCTATAAGAAAATTTATGTGGAATGTTTCTACATAAAACAAATAATTTCCCGTGGGACAAATATTCAACACTTGCATGGGTGTGTTTTGGATACTATTTTATTTAAACAGACATATATTTTTTTACATATAGAATTTATCTAAGCATAAATATATATATAAATAAATAAACTGTATGCGGCAGAAGTTGGACACATCCAATTTCGTATTTTAAACCATCCGTCTCCCGTAAATTTTCCAAGTAACATGTTTGCATATCTTTAATAACGAGGATTGTTTTACTATTTTTTTGTATGATTCAAAATAATGCAAAAAACTTTTTGCGTTATTTTCTGAGAAGTTAATAACAAGACATCCTTCCATTTGTGTCCAACTTTCTGCCGGACAGATAGATATATCTAAGAGATTTTATTCGTGCCGTATTGAATTAAATATAGTATTTATTTTTTAATGACAAATTACTTGTTAATGCCAGATTTTAACGATTAATATAATGCTTTAACTTATTTTATATGGTTTTATTTTATTTCCATGAAATATCCCGATATGGTACGGGCAAACTTTACAAGGGCGCCGGCACTCATTGAAAAGTGTATTTCAATATAGGTGTGTATTATAGAGGGATTTCTATGTTTTTTTTTAAATCTTGATTATTTGCACTCCGTGTTGTTTTATTGTAAAATCATAAGGGTGGTTTCTTGTAAAGATCAAAAAAACTCGATCTAATTAACCCATTTTAAATATTATTTTATTATACATTCGAGTTATGATTTAAAAATCAGTTAATACAATCATTATCAAAATTTCGATAAAACTTCTATAATCAATTTGATCGGCCGAAGGGGCGCGGTGAACTAGGGGGCGGGTGGGGCAATCGCCCCCCCTGGCCCCCTATACGCTACACCACTGGTGAGTGTTTACATTGCCCCTTCATACTTACCAATACTTACTTCCCATTCTACCTCGGCAAATGGAGGACGTCGAAGAAGATGCAGCTGTAGCGCTGGTGCTTCGTGAGTTTATGTAACTATATGAATGTTTTAAAAAGAAATTATATAGAAAACAAACGTCGTCGCAAAAGGAGATGGTGGATGATATCAATTCATCGTAATAGAACGTTGTAAGTACCTGTATACATATTGTTTTTTAGATATATTTGTTTTTAAATAAGTTTGGACTAAATTAAGAAAAACCTATATATAGATTGAACAACATCACGTAAACATATTTTATGTTGCAGAAGTAGAATGGAGCATTTTTTCAAAGAGATGACGTGTGAGGAATCTGGGGAATTTACTAATTTTTGCAGAATGTCACGTAGAGATTTTGAATTTTAGCTAACCAAAATTGAACCTATGATAAAGAAACAGACTAGACTGAGAATACCCATACCACCAAAAATACGTGTGCAAAGCTATCAATAACATTCTCTAAGATCAAATTAAGGTAAGAAAACGATTTTCTAAAATTACAAAATGTAGTTTTAATAACGTAACGTAATAAATACAATCTTATATAAACTTGACACGAAAGTTAGGATTTCGTAAAACTGTTCAAGTATGTCATCTCGTAGATATTTCTAGATGTCGGGGCTAGTATAACATCTTGCGATCCGTTCATTTCCGGTGTGCCGATCTGACTGAATGGAGACTGAAGCGTCTCTGCTTGCATGGCATAGTTAGGAGGTGTGGAATGTTGAGATATTTCATTTCCTTCTTGCACGTTGACATGTGCTGGAGATCGTGAATAATATGGGGGGGGGGGGGGGGGGTGCACTTGATGTTCGTTCATCAGGATAGGGATTATCCAAAAGAAGGCCATCTATTTATACATAATTCTGTCTCGAATTCTCTGTGGATATTTTCTCAACTTTGTTGCCAAAAGCTTTCCGTATATTTCACAGTCATCTTCTTCTAGTCTCTTCCTCTTTATTACTTCGTTCAACGTGTCAAAACTTTAATTAATTTTTTTTCTGAGCTTCATCCAAAGAGAAGTCCGTTATCTTCTTTGGTCTTTTCCTACAAGCAGTAATTTTGGGATTCTTTTTATTTTCTTGTACGTGTGTTGGCGATAATAGCAAGATTTCATCACTGCACACAGACTGAATCGAAGTAGATGGTGACGGGGGTGACATCATTGTTTCGCTTCGTTGAACCTAAAAAGAAAAAACGTTTTTAATGTTTTCTTTGTTTCACAGTTACCACGGACACCAAAGGAGTGGTTAGTTATCGAAGAGGGATTTAGAAGAAAGTTTCCACGATGCATTGGAGCTATAGATGAAAAACACATCGTAGTAAAATATCCAGCACACAGTGGATCAGATTACCATAATTATAAGGGTACATGGTTGATAGTGATTACCGTTTTATTTTTGCCGATATCGGTGGCCAGGGGCGCATTAGTGATTTTTCAAAACAGCTTACTTAACAGTGATATGACTAATTTTCCACCAGAAATCCCATTACCCGGAAGAGAACAAAATGTGCTATATGTATTTCTTGGTGATGGAGCATTAAATAAACATATGATGAAACCTTTTCCCGATAATCATGATAATGGTACAGTGGAACGCACTTTCAATTACATACTTTCGAGTACTCGCGTTATTGTTGAAAATGTTTTCGGTGTGTTGACTTCTGTTTACCGAATTTTTAGAAAACCGATAGAAATCGACCTAAAAAATGTACCACTTATAACTATGACCTGTATTTTGTTACACAATTTCTTAAGAAACAGTGAAACTTCGCGGCACATTTGTACTCCTCCGGGAACATTTGATTCCATAGTTGAAGGAAAAAATGTTAACAGCTCTTGGAGACAAAATCATACCGCTTCGTCAGCTATAAGTCCAATACCACTTGTAGCTAGACGCTCGTCAAACAATGTTTCGGAAATTCGATATGAATTTGCAAAATATTTCCATAATTTAAATTAAGTAGGTATTTACAAAGAGAATTTTTACTTATACGTTGTTACTATAATAATAGATATAACAGAAAAATGTAAAATAATATTGTAGTTCTATGAAAAATGTAAAATAATAATGTTGTTTAAGGAAAAATGTAAAAGAATATTGTTGGTCTATTTGCCAACCAAAATAAATGAACTTACTGTGTCTTCCGTATTTATCGTCTCCTCGACATAACTCGTCCCCAAAAAGCTCTCCATCAGATCATAATAATAATAATAATAAAGTTTATTTACGGTAACCACCTTTGCATACATAAAATACAAAATATATAATAACAAAATAAAGTATGTGAAACATTTCAACTAAGTGAGTACATCCATTATAAAGAAATAACATATGGTACAGATCAAAATTGACATAAAAGTTACGTAATGCTGATGTTATACAATATTAAAATAGGAAAAGGAAAGAACACCAAAAGTAAATACAAATTTCTTCATCTAAATTTCAGGTTTCTTTTAAAATGATTAAATGAATTATCAACAGTAATATAACGAGTGCCCATGATTTTGCCGGCAATTATTAGCGGCAGTATCACGATTTTCTAGAAGCAACAAGCAAGAGTGGTCCAGACGCTAATAATTGCCTAGGAAAAATCAGTCACGAGTTAGATTCGAGAAGACAATTGGCCGAACAGAAAGTTCACACTTCATAATTTGAAGAATTAAATTTAGCGACACCAAGTGTCAGACGTGTATTAATCGGCGCCACAATAATTGTAGTAAAAATGAGCTTATTAAGATTTTGAGAAATGCCCATGAATACTATTACTTATGAAAGCACCAACACATAACCCGAAAATATAAACAGATCGAATTCAGGAGCAAACTGTATAATGGTCCGGCAATAACTGACGTTTTATACCTTATAGAACATGTAGCGACGCGTTGCTAGGCAATACCAACATGAGAGATTATCAGCTATAATGTCCCAAGGGCACTGATAATTTCGCGATAATTTTGACTAAACCCCGAAAGTGTGTTGCTTAGTAATTGCCCGACGCCGTCAGGCGGAGGGCAATTACTTAAAGCAACACACTTGAGGCAGTGGCGGCTCGTCAACTTTTGGTTTGGTGAGGCACAGATTTAATATTGTCGACACTTCACTCGGCCAATAAAACATCTGTGTATATACCGGGTGACCCAGGGTTCTGTAAAAGCCTCATAACTTATTTGCTATTTGAGATATCGACTTCTATTTTTCATAAACTGGTACCCACACTTATTCTACATATTTTAAAAATATGTATGCTTTTGTACAGGGTGTCCTAGTATAAGTAACAGATCAAAGTTATGTTTTTTTTAAATGGAACACCCCATATTTTATACTTAATTTTTAATCCTCTTAAGAAGCTGATAAAAATAGTATAAGATACTATGGGTCTATTATGGACGGTTAGTTAGTTATGGGCAAATTTGTGGCAAAAACATGTACACATTGAAAATATTGCAGAAGCATTCCTAGCAAAGATTGCTTCATTTTTTATACATTAGAACATTTTCCACATCATGAAGAATAATACACATCGGCTTTAGTCCTTTTTTGTTAATACTGCTATACAGGGTATCAACATACGCAAAACAACGGATAACTATTTTTTTCAAATAAAACACCACCACGTTGCCACCAATCTATGGCATTTTTGATAAGCTTTCCAATGATATACAGTTTGCTTAACAAAATATTAAGGATTCTTGAGATTTATCAATAAAAACATATTTCTTTTATTACCTTCTGATGATTTATGGATTTTCAGCCAAAACTATGCATTTTCTGGAAAAATTCCGCTCTACAACTTTGGTCTCTTATTATTCTTTCAGAAAATGCATAGTTTAGGCTGAAAATCCAAAAATCAACAGAACGTTGATATATAGGGTGTTCCATTTGAAAAAAATAGTTATCCATTATTTTGCGTATGTTGACACCCTGTATAGCAGTATGAACAAAAAAGGATTAAAGCCGATGTGCATTATTCTTCTTGATTTGGAAAATTTACTAGTGTACAAAAAAAAATGAAGCAATCTTTGCTAGGAACGCTTCTGCAATGTTTTCAATGTGAACATGTTTTTGCCACAAATTTGCCCATAACTAACCAACCGTCCATAATCTTAGTCTGTAATACCGTCCATACTATCTTATACTATTTTTATCAGCTTCTTAAGAGGATTAAAAATAAAGTATAAAATATGGGGTGTTCCATTTAAAAAAACATAACTTTGATCTGTTACTTATACTGAGACACCCTGTACAAAAACATACATATTTTTAAAATATATAGAATAGGTGTGGGTACTAGTTTATGAAAAATAGAAGTCGGTATCTTAAATAGCAAATAAGTTATGGGGTTTTTACGGAACCCTGGGTCACCCGGTATATCTTTAAGATATTCTATTGTTCAGCAAGAACCACGAGAAGGTGTGAAGATTTTCTTGCCGGGATGGGAAAATTGGAAAGGAAATAATAAGGTTGAACTATTAAATAAAAATAAATAAATATTTAAATTCTATAACAAAAATAAAACTCTACGTAGGTTTATAATAAATAATGGAATGTGTTATGGAAATAAATGGGACAACAAACTTAAAAATACTCTAATAAATATTAAATATATAATACAACATAAAACTATTCATTTGAAAATAAATAAATTCTTAAACAAAACTAGAAATGTGTATATTGAATATTAAAGAAAACGGATCCTATTTATTTAAAGAGATTGCACAAAAGTGTTTCAAGAAAAATGTAATCAAAAAATTTAATGGTTTTTATATATTAATGGTATTCTTCTGTTCTTATTTTCAGCAAAATAATCTATAATTTGATCGTAAAAATGTTCATTTTTACAAAGTGTTTTCACAAATTCCTTTTCAATAGCAATGAGTGACATATTTGACAACCTATTTTGGCCTATTTGATTTCTTGTGCATGTTTTTATTCGTTTTAATACTTTAATTCCACAGATGCAGATGTTACCGGTATGGTTACTATTAAAGAAATTAGTTTGTACAATTCAGGCATACATACTTGCAAGTCATTATTCTTTATATATTCTAACATATCCATTGGCATTTTAGACTCACCAAGAAGCTTATCTGAATATAGAACCCACAGTTCATTTCGTAATTGTATTTTGTCAAAAAATGGATATTGCTTAATTAATTCTTCAAACAACTGCAATGGAAACGTTTTTGAATACAGTTCAAACTTACTAACAGAAATTAAATCAAAGAATTTTAATTTACTTAGATCAAAAAATCTTGTTTCGATTTGTCCTACCACTGTATCTAAAATTTCGTAAAATATCTGTTTATATTGTAATCCCGTATCATCTGCATCATCAGAGCGCTTTCGCTTTTTCGGAGGATTTTCTATGTCAGAAAAATGTTTTTCGTATATATGATTAAAATATGTTTCATTGGTTCTAAATTCCTTTAATTTTAAAATAAGTGAAGTTAAACGCCCTCTTGCATACGTGATGTCAGTTAGTTTGTGTTGAAGAATTAAAAATACAACACTTGTTTGTTCAAAAATAAGTTTGAAGGAATCTAATAAGAAACAGAAATGGTTGTCTTCTAACAATGATTTTAAGCCGTATGCCTCTCTGATAGATATATTATCAAATTTGTCTGAATTAATTATAAAATTGAATACTTCAATGAATTAATTTTTATTTTCATGAATTGTAAAAATAACCCGAGATGTAAAATTCCAACGTGTTTGTGCATTAGATGGTATTCTTGCATTACAAATTTCATCCAATACTGCGGTTCGTTTTGTTGATTTTGAAAAGAAAGCAGAAAATCCTGTTAGATTTGAAAAAAATATTCGTACTTTTTTTATTGAGTTGCACGATTTACTTAGCACTAAATTTAGAACGTGAGCATGGCAATGAGTAAAAATTGCTTGTGGAGCTACTGATTTTACTTTGGTTTGTAAACCATTCAAATGACCAGCCATAACAGCAGCACCATCATAAGTTTGAGCAATTAATTTTTCTTTGATATTAAATTTTCCAAATGTTTCTGTTAACAAGGTGAATAAATCTTCTGACGTTCGTTGAGAATTTACATCATAAAATCCCATAAACCTTTCAACAAGTGTTCCCTGGATGACGTATCTAAATATAACTGATAATTGAGAAATACAAGTGATATCAGTAGTTTCGTCCACTTGCCATGAAAAAAAATTGGAATTTAAAATTTCACTTTCTATTTGATTCTTCAGTGTGTAACTGATTGAATCAATTAACTCATTTTGAATTGTTTTTGAAAGCCCCGAAAAAATTGAAGCATCATCTAATTTTTTTTTTAAATCCCATCCGTTTTACTCATTAACAAAACTAATTCTCGAAAATTCCCCTTATTATTTGAGGTTTCTGATTCGTCATGCCCCCTAAATGACAATTCCTGACTGCACAAAAATATTGTCACATCGATTAATCTTTTTAAAATCCCCCTATTTTCCTTCACGTTGTTATTGTACGTTTCGATTTCAATTTGCCGAGCCGTACTTAAAACATTAACTATATTTTGTTTACCTAAAATGTGAAATTTACAATTTGATGATATATGATCTCTACTTTTGGAATGCTTATCAATAGAACGCGCTAAATTTTTTAAATCGTCATAACCTGTTTTATGCCATACCGACTCATTGCTATTTGAAAACAATATGCAAGGCCAACAAAATAATTTATTTCTAATCATTGTACCTGTCAACCAACTACATTTGTCAAACCATGCACTTTTAAATGATCGATGTTTTTGAATCAATAATAAACTAAGATCAGGGCAAGGCCTTTTGATACCTTTTACATAAACTTTATCATCGTACGACAACCGGCTAAATGGATTATCAAGCAAGAAATTTATGATGTCTTTACAATTTCTCACTGTAAGAGTGCTATTTCCGTGATCCATTATAATATAGGAATAAATACTATTTACTAATAAATATCAATAAGATTACCTTTAATAACTAACGCTGATCAACGGACGGCGGAGTGAAATGAATAGATTACTAACACAGCTGACAATTGCGAGTGCCGCGAGGTTCTCTCTCTCTATCACGCGGGTGATTTCCGACCAATGAGAAGCCTGTGAGGCTCGCCTCCGATATCGAAATAAATCTGCACATTACTTCGAATGTGATATGGGTAAACTGTGTGGAGGCATATTAAGTTGCATAAATTCCTACCGCTCTGGTTCATTTCTGCCGCAAGTTCGGCCTGGATGGGCGCGCTAATTCTGATCATTAAAAATCGGGAATTTTCCGTTAATACATCCATTTATAATTACTGTATAATTAATTATCAATATTAAAGCCAACACGGAAGAAATTTATTGAATAGATTTATATTTTTATAAAATAGAAAATTAATGGTGAGGCAGTGCCTCACCTGCCTCCCCTGACGAGCCGCCACTGACTTGAGGGAACTAGTCAAAATTATCTCAAATTGATCATTGCCCGAGGTACATTCGGTAAGATAAGTTCTTGAATTATGTACAAAACTTGAAAAGCTATTTATTAATTAAAAGTACAATTTTCGAAAGAACAATGATTAAAACAGTAAGTAGGTTGCTCTGACGTATCTCTTCTTGAGTTAGTTGAGGTGGTGGCTATTTCTTGTCGTACTATTGTATTGTTAGTTACACGCATATTATTTATGATTTTCTCGTGATGGGTTTGGTCAATATTTAAGTATGGTTTAATTGAATTGGCATTTTTGTGTCCCGTAATTTTGAGCAATTATTGCTCACATACTCCACTTTTAGCGAGATGGCTGACAGCTGTTGATCTGTTGGAATGATTAGTTATTTTATTATTAGTGGCATCTAATCCAATTGCTGCAGCAGCAGATTTCGTCCATTTTAAAATAGTGTTTTTTCCAAGTGGTATATTGACATACCATATATCCTCATCCATTTTTCAATTACGGTTTGGTGTTAAAAATAATCTATTGGTTTTAATATTTCTGCTTCTTTTTGAGATTAATTTATGAAACAATCGAACCGGGCATTTATCTTTATTTAAATTTTCAGCAAGCCACTTACTACTTGCACAACTGTTTGCTGCTCCTTGACAAGTTTTATTAAAAATAGGATTATATTTAATTCTTCCTGTCGTGGAACCATCATTAGCTCTTTCAACGTGAAAATAATCAATTAAACAATTAACGGCTTCTCCACCTCTCCATGCTAATTCAACCGCAATAATGTGATACAATTTTCGTTACAATCCCTCTGGTGTATTTTCATTCCATAATGTTATTATTTGATTATATTCACTGGTACTTAGTGGTACTGAACTAACCTTACGTTTTTGGGGCACAGATTGTAGTATTCGTCTTTTGGCGTTACGAGCGTCACGAGCTTGTTTGAATACGATGCTATTGAATGGATCCAAATTTATTTTAAATTCCGTGTTATATTTTTCTTGTAGTAATTTGGCAGTTATGTTCCAGATTGTTTTAACAGTAGACTCCTTGTAGTCATTGCCATTACTTTGCTTCATATTTACAGCCCAATCTTTCAACATCAAGGCAATTTCTTCAATCGATCTATTGCCATTCAATTCGTATTTTCGTACCTCACTGTTGGAACAGTTTCCATACGTATTTTTTATTTTTTACTGTGTTTTCTGGTGTCGTTTTTTCAATTAAATTATTAATTGCTTCATCGCATTCTGTCCCGAAGCGTAATTCAGACATGTTTGTTTATACGTTGACAGATCGATCGTAATTTTTTATTCAAGGGTATCTATGAATATGATATAAATCTGAACATCGACACCGGCAGCGGGGGTCTTATCAGCCTAAGTTTAACAAATCGCACTGACGCGCGGGGTCTTACCGTTTCTCAGTGACATTGACGTTCTAAGTTTCTGTAGCGTGCGGCTTTCGACAGAAATGGACCAATCTGATTGGTTGTTTATTTATGAAAGAACTTATCTGATTAGATACCACCCAGGGTGAATTGCCATACATAAGCGTGGTCTTTACGCATCGTAATTAGAATTTTATTGGATCATGTCATCAACATTATTCGATTTCATTGGTTAATAAGTAAATGAGGGCAATTGTCAAATAAATCAAACCAGTCATGGCAATTAAATTCATTTCCAAGTGTAGTTAGCCGAGAAATCGAATTGTTGTGACCAGATACAGTATTGTGGGTGTTTTGGTAGAAAAGAGTAGTTGATCGAGTCCTTCTATAAGGAGTATGAAACAAAAACATTTTTAAAATATTCGGGGAGTCAATCTTTCCGTGAACCAAATGGTGCAGTAAGCATAAGTCCGCATCAATGCGACGCTCCGCCAGTGTCTTCATGCTTAGGACGAGCAATATCGCCTGGTAATCACCTTGAATATGATGACGACCTAGTTTGAACTCCATGCTTCTTAGGTATTTCTTTTGGACAAGTTCAAGTCGCATAATATCGGTGGTAGTAAATGGAGTCCAAATGGGTGAGTTATATTCTAAAATTGATCTAACAAGAGAGCAATATAAAACTTTCAAACTTGCAGCATTCATGTCTTTACTTATGGACCACACATACCCCCACATTTTTAATGCATTATTAGTAATATTAGGTTGTTGAAAGTGAATCTGGTATCGAAAGTAATGCCCAAGTCTTTCATAGTGGTAACCTGTTTTATGCTAACTGAGTTGATAGTGTAAGTATGCATGATTGGATTATTACAACGATATGTAGACATTGAAAAACATTTTGTGACATTCAGAGACAAACTATTTCTGACATACCACATATTTATACGATCCAGGTCAGCCTGAACCTCAGCACAGTCTTATGGATGACTTTAAAGATCTTTAAGCCATCGCCATACAATGAGGAGTTACAGTTTACAATTGATTCAAGTAAATCGTTGATAAATAATAGGAAGAGGATTGGGCCGCAATGAGACCCCTGGGGTACCCCCGAAGTAATTGTAATTATATTAGATGTAAAGTTACCGATCCTAACAAACTGTACCCTGTTATTGAGAAAAGAGGATATCCATAATAAAACTTCGGCACGTAAACCCAACGAACTCAACTTATCCAGCAAAAGAATAATGTCAATTCTATCAAACGCCTTGGTAAAGTCACTGTAGATAGTGTCTATCTGACACCGACTATCCAAAGCATTCGAGACGAATTCCTTATATTCCAGAAGGTTAGATAGAGTGGACCTACCAGCAATAAACCCATGCTGGTTGGGAGAAATAATAGACTTAGTACACCAAGCCAACAGATCTGCAACCATTTTATCCAACATTTTAGGGATCGTGGATTGTATACATACGCCCCTGTAGTTTTTCACATCCGCTCTCGAGCCAGATTTATGTGACGGGACAGTGAAGCTATTTTTCTATCTTCGTACACAACATTAATGTTCCATATATTAAAATTCCAACGAGTTGTTGCGACGTGGGGCATCATTTTGGTAGCAATCTTGTTCAACACTTTAACACGTTGGGGTGATTTATTAAAAAAAGCCAGGAATCTCTTGTAAATTTCCAAAAAAAATACACGTACTTGCTTATTTAATATGGTGGGCATAACAGTGTACAGGGTGGGCAAAATTCGATGTTTGTATAGGGGATCTCGATAACTATAATAAATAGAGAAAAACCGATGGCGCATCCTCAATCTCTTTTTTTGAGAAAAACTCGATGGTGAAAACTAAATTGATTTATCTTCTCTTGTTTTTGAGTTATAGCCAAACAGTCAATTTTTTCCATTTTAGATGTATTGAAATATCTCAGTTGTTTATCATTTGGCAATAATGAAAGTTATATGTTGTTGAGGCACTTTTTTGAAAAGAATAAAATAAACTTTACAGAATTTCGATATCTTCATTAATATAAAAGTTATAACATAAAGTTGTGTTTTTTAAAATACAATATATAGTTGGCTTTGACCTACTTTATTAGGTTATTTTTTCTCTTTTCGACGATATATAGCATGTAGGGGTTGTCTCTGTAATTTCATTAAAATTTATTAAAAATCATTATTTTTGAAACATACAATATATCAATATACTGAGTGTCTGGGATAAGGGGCGAACATAGGGATTTAACATGTAAAATTAAATATGTGTAATTATTAGCTCCCCTATTCATTTTAGAGAAAAATCATAAACGAATATTTTTTAGAGAATTAAAAATTGTAAATGAAGCATCCATTTAATTTACTTTTGTACTAGAATCCACCTCAGAAATAATAAAAATAAGTTTAAACCATTTACCATTTAATAAAAACCCTTGCCATGACTTTGACAAAGGTCATTTTATAGTCAGAATAATTTTGCTAGTCAAATATCAATTCACGTATTGTAAATACTATGAACAATAATCTGAGTTATTCCAATGAAGGGAGCGTATTCATTATCAAAACATTTTGCAGTGGCGTCAGTTTACACAGAGTTCGTGACATTACATGCAAACGGAACAGAAGAAACAACGATAAATTATAAGAAACAGTTTTAGATTTGATAAATGCTGAACCAACAACGATGCATTGCTCGTGAGTGCAACGTGTCTAAATTCTCTGTACAGAAAATTCGGAAGAAGCATGGTTATCATTCTTAAAAACATCAATGCCATAAGGAGATACTGTTAGTGGATGAAGAAAGGAGGCGTGTATTCTGCGAAATAATGCAGGATCGATCAAACACAGACCATAACGAATGCTAATAATTTACTTCCATGTAACAATAAAGCAGTAAACATTCAGTTTTTTAATAGAAAGACACCAATTGTTAATTTAAATCAGAGCACCAAATCTCTTGGGATTGCTGAGGACGAGCAACTCACCTGGTGTCAGCATGTTGATTATGTTTGTAGTAAATTAAATACTGCTTACTATACAGTTTTTAAACTAAAACCAATTTTACCACCAGAGTCAATCATAACTCTCTACTACTCATAGGTATATCCTTATCTCTTCTATAATATACCAGCGTGGGAAAGAAGACATATTTAAAGGATATTCATAGCCCAGAAAAGAATATTAAGATTAATTTTTAACAAAATTAGATTGGAGACTTCCCGTAGTTTATTTTAGGAGAACAACATACTTACATTAATATGCATTTACATATTTAAAATGGCAACATTTGCTGCGAATTAATACACTATCTAAAAACTAAACTAAGCTTAACTTTTTGCAGTCTGTTTTGCCGAAGAATGCTAGTTCACACTGTACAACGAGCCCAACGTTATTGTTCATAGTAATTACAATGCGTGAATTGATATCTGACTAGCAAAATTATTTTCACTATGACATGACATTTGTCAAACTCATGGCAAGGGTTTTTTTTTAAAGGTACATTGTTCAACTTATTTTTATTATTTCTGAGGTGAATTCTGGTACAAACGTAAATTAGATGGATGATTCATTTACAATTTTTAATTCTCTAAAAAATATCCCTTTACGATTTTTCTATAAAATGTATATGGGAGCTAATCATTACACATTTAATTTCGCATCTTAAATCCCTATGTTCGCCCCTTATCCCAGACACTCTGTATATTTTCTCACATAGTGAGCTAAGGGATACTTTTTTTTTAATTAATCACTTTGTGCAATCAATTTATTAGGTAAATTTTGAGTTAACGGATCTAACAGTTAAAATTGTTTTACTGTGTTTCTGCATCACATTTCTCAGGAATTAAGTAGTTCCAAAAACGTTCAATAGGCTCACCATCGCGAACATGACTGCCAGCTGAAATTTTGCAGTAACATCCGTCGTCTCTTCCGACATGATCGCCAAAAATGAAGAATTATTGTTTGTTCATGACAGACTACAAGCATACAGTGGAACAGATCGTTCTGTATTTGTTTAGAAGTGCCTTTAAATATTGAAGAATTCTTTAGGTGCTCACTTAGTTGCATCTTACCCTATAGTAGCACAATATCTGTCGGAAATATTTTCCAAATATTGATTTTACATTTTTCTGTTTCGGAAATAAATTTTTCGCATCTTATTAAATAATATAAATGTTGTTAAATCGTTTTTGATTGAGAAAGTTGTCCATTATTCGGCCGAATCATTTTCTCTACAGGTGACGTCCAATCAAATGATAGCGGTTTCATTGCCCAACAGGTGACGTCCAATCAAATGATAGTGGTTTCATTGCCCAACAGTTTAGTTGTTACTATGGTTACGATTTGTTTTTTGTCAGCGCAAACTGCCGCAATTTCCAAATAGAAAAATTATTCGTTATAATTTAATATAAACAGAAAAATCTTTGAGCAATTATTTAATATGATGCGAAAAAGTATAGTATTCAACTCGTGAGCAAGTTGGCCATTCCCACTCGGGTAAATTGCAACACTCGCCTAGGGCTCGTGTTGCAAACTTCACCCTTGCGGCAATGGCCAACTTTCTCACTCGTTTAATAATATACTATTATAATGTCGATTGAAATATTATTTTATAAACATGTTCTATATATTTCAATCCATATATTTATGCCCACTTGCACCGCAGCAACTTAATCGTCGTTTACAATTGTGAAGTTATTCATATTTGACCACAGTATTTGACAGACGTTATTTATCTTTCCGTGTTTCCATTGCTTGGTGGTTGTTAAAGCGGTGGATTTAGATATTTTTGACGAGATTGCCGACTTATCGATTTGGTTAATTTTGGTGTACCTCGTCAAATAAACGTACGTTTAAACTCCTTCGACATATTTGATGATGTAAATTTCCATCGTCGATTCAGATTGACGAAGGAGTGCACCATGTATTGTGGCGTTGCTTTTTTTTAACTCGTCTTTAACTTATATTTACTATTGCATGCATTACCCTAGCTCAAGTCGGGTTTGGGATGAGTTCTTAATTGTTCATTTAATGGGCGCCACGTGATTTTTAAGCATGCAATAATAAGATCTTCAATAATAGAAAAAATCACGAAAAAAAAATCTTTGAGAGTTAAAGACAATTTAATAATTGAATTTAGGTCTGTTCTTATAATAATTGGATTAATTACTTAAATATCTAACAAGTAATACAGAATGAATTTCGTTAAAATTTGGAAACAGTAAGCTTACTTAATCCTTACAAAATTAGATTAATCAGTATTTCTGACAACGTTCAAATACAACGCTCTAATGATGAACAAAAATTATAAGACGCATACACGGTAAATAGGACGATTTTAAAATTCAACATTACTACCCGATCGAAAACGTTTTTGGATGTTTATCTACAATTCGATCTTATCCGACTTTTATGTCCTGAGTGAAGTTCTTTAGGCCAGCGCTGCAGAGAGGATCATACACAGCCCCAATCTGATCAGTCGGAGAGACGAGCAGGAGCCGTCCGGTTGACAATCCTAACACCTTGACATTTATCGTAATACAACGTCAAATAAATCTGATTTACATGAGCCTGGACTAAGCCGCTCCAAAAAACCTAGAGAAATATGGCACGAATGTGCCAGATGGTTATACAAAAGAAACTACTTAAAAGGTTTTTTTTTTAAATATACCTTTTAGGTGTTGTTCGGTTTTTTTTCTTCTTTTTAAAATGCGAGTTTCCGCTGTATTTATAGGAAATCCTTGCAGAGTCTAAGCAGAATTCTCCTTAATTGCTTGTCCTTTCAAAACGTAATTCCTCCAACAACAACAAAAATCCGTTTCTCATGGATATTCAAACAAACTCCTTTTTCATAGGCGACTAAAAAACGGCGTCTCATGACGCTTCAAAGAAATGCGATTTATCTTGAATCAATAATTATAATAATGACAGTAATTAACTAATCAGGCAATAGGAGCGTTACAGTATTTATTAAATTTAATTCAAGGCCACATTGAATTGGTTGATCGGTAATATTTTTAATATTAAAATAATTATAATACCTTATTACTAAATGTTAATTTCTAGCAAAATTTTGTGTTTCGCCATTGAACCAGTTATTAACGTGCCTTCGGTACTATGCTACAGGTGGACACATGCAAACCATTGCAGATACCAGTGGAATGCATATGTCCACAGTATCACGGATTGTAGCTCGTATTACTAAAGCAATTGGTCAACATCGTAGGACCTTCATAAAGTTCCCGACTGGGGTAGCCGCTCAACAAGTGCAGCAAGAGTTTTTTTTAATATTGATGGATTCCCAAGGGTAATTGGAACAATCGATTGCACACATGTTAAAATAAAGTTCCCAGGTAAGGATGGTTTACTTCATATTACTGTAGAGCAGGTGCTACAGGGGTGGCTATCGGGGTTGAGCCCCCCTGAAGACATTTACATACCGCCCCAGGAAAATTGTGCTTTTTAGAATCTTATTTAATTGTAATGCCATTGCTTTGTTACACTTTGATTTAATGTCATATTCACAGATTTTCAGTTTACATACATGTTTGTGTGTGACTTATCATATGCAAGCCAAATTTATGGGTGCGCGCCTGCTGAAGGCATCATAAAAATCGGCATTATGCAGTAAAATTGAGTTTTGTGTATATGTGAACAATAATTATTACAAATGTAAAGTATGAACATTGTTTTTGTTTTTTAGGAGGAGAAGATCCAGAAGTTTTCCGTAATCGAAAATCATATTTTTCGGTCAATGTGCAGATGGTGTGTGACGCCAATTTAAAAATTACGAATGTTGTGGCCAGGTGGCCAGGATCGGTGCATGACTCGACAATTTTTAATAATTCGATAATTAATGCAGAATTTGAGCAGGGACGTTATGAGAACTGCATTCTTCGTGGTAAGATTATGTTAAAAATTATTGCGGCCGGGCTGAATAACTATTTTAACCTGTAACTGCTGCTAGATGATCAATTTGACCATTGCATAATTTAAAAATAGAATATCATGTTTCATTTTTCTGGTTAGTAATTCATCCATCCTTTTCATAACCTTTCAGAATATATCGTATGTTCATTAAAAACAACCTCAAGTATGCCATGATTTTTTATTTTGAAAAAATTAAGTTGGCACACGTGTTAGGAATTGCCATACAAAACTTCAGATCTTTCTAAAAGTCACAATTATTTCGTGTGACAATGGTTTACAGCAACCAGCAAAAACGTTTCTAGTTGAAAGTTATTTCCGAAATGGGACTAAAGTGGACAGAAATTGGGTGTATTCATTCGACGCATCTATGGCAGAGTTTCAGGAAAAATTTCCTGACGTTCTCATTGTTTATGATGAATTTAAAAATACCTTATCACAATCTGTTATATTATTTCATGAAACCGGTAGTATTCTCCGTTAACCAGGAAGTGGTAGACCAGTCAAACGTACTAAGGGTGCTATTAACACAGCCCAAGGAATTTCGGAAGGTGATTTGTGTCGTTTATCACAGCAAATTAATTTATCGGTAGGAACATGCCGCAAGTAACATAACCTCAATATGTGTTACCAACTTAAATTTTTAAAAATAAAAAATCATGGCACACTTGAGGTTTTTTTTAATGTACATACTTTATGAAAATACACAAGCGAAGAATTTGTAACTGGAAAATGAATCGTGTTATTTTAATTTTAAATAGTGGCGTGGTTAATTGGCCAGACAGCAGGAGCAACGGGTTGACATTTTTATTGTATTGAAATAAATTTTTTCTGCATTTGTATATTTACAGAAAAAAGAACAGTAGAACTACAGAGTCTGATCAATGGATCTTTGCGTGCACGTCATAGATAGCCGAACCTAGCTCCGACAAGATTTTCATGTGTTTCCCTCTATGATAAGTTAAATCAGACGCAATAATATGTGTACGTATGTCGTCCAAGGCAAAGACTTACAGCACTCGGTAAAACCATGCATTAAACAAAGACAAAACCTTGGTCCGTAAGTCATTTCGTTATTCGTAATGCATTGGTGGCGCTATAAGCAGTATTTTCTGTTTTGTGTTCGTTTTTGCATATTTGTTCGATTTTACAACCTGTACAGTACATTTTTAGTCGTAACATAAACACGTCGTGATAAACATTTCTTCGTGATATATAGAAAATAGTTCTTTTTAGAACTTTTATAACAATCGGCGGAATCGCTTGGCCTAACCTCAAAATGCCAGGTAAACGTCTAAATTCTCGGGCGCTGAATCTCGTGGTCAATCCTATGGCCTATTTTACAGCAGAAAAGGAAAACAACGATCCTCTAATTTCGCTGAATGCTGTCTAAGAGGTAATTTCTTTCTTTGTTGTCTAATTACCTGATTATTAATAGTACATTACGAACTATCTTCAGTATTAAAATTGCGAGTGAGAGAAATCAGTCGCTTTTTACCCCTGGAAAATCTAGACCCCGGAAGAAATCAATATCTTAAGACTAGACGAGGGTGCCAAAACCAAAAGTTAAATAACATGATTCGCATGTTGACATGCACAACTAATAACTAATTTCCTGTAACGGGAACGAAAAGCTTGGTATATTTTCGTTACCGTTCCCGGGTTATTAAGAAGCTGCCTTAACCGGTTTCTAAGATCATCATGTTGTAGCTTGCGCTTCTCGCTACAACTCTGTAGTGATATGTTACTCCTCGCGCACAGACCGAAATTTACTGACGTTTAAAACGTCAAAATTATGAAGGAATGTTGGGTTCATAACGAATTTGATTTGTTTACCCTCCGGCTAAATGCGGCCACACAGATCAAGTGTTTCGTATTTGGTCACTTCAAAGGCATATTCGCGTATATACATCTCATAGGTGCTGTTTTAATGGTTTACGACGCGGGTTTTGACTAATTTCAGTTTGTTGTTTATTTGTCCGATGCGCAATTTCGACTACGCCACTCGTGGAATCCCTAGCGTTGATTGTACCGGACAACTATCAGTAGTGACGTGCAGGCAAAGATCCTTTGATTCAAGTATAACATTCATTACAATATTAACATATGTGTTTCTATTTCATTGCAGGGGCCAGCGGATACCCAAACAAACCTTATTTATGTACCCCCCTGTTAAACCCCCAAACACCTGGGCAGATTCGCTACAATGAATGCCATATTAGAACGAGAAATACAATTGATAGATGTTTTGGAGTTCTAAAAAGACGCTTTCCTGTCTTGGCATACGGATGTCGCTTACAATTATCAACAACCCTGGAAGTTGTTGTTGCAACTGCAATATTGCACAACATTGCAATAGGGTACAATGATGAAGGTGTTCCAGGGTTACCAGAAGATATCAATGGTGACATCCAATTATTAATTGATAATGGGAACATTTAATTCAACAATAATAACAACAATGTTGGGAATGTCAGGAGGGAATTAATAAATAATTATTTTAACAATTTATAAGGTTAATTAAAATTTATTTAAATGTTCTAATTGTGTTTTTTTTAATTCAATGTCTAACCTAATGTTTTCTTTCTTCAACTTAATTTCCTTCATCCTTGAATCCAATTCTCTCAATTATGCTTGTGACAGCTTTTCATCCCAAGCCCACTTATCGGATTCTCGGTCGTATTGGAGTTGTATCAATCGAAATTGTGTTTGGACCATTTCCTTTTTTTAATTCGGCCACCTCTTCATACTTCCTGGAAAGATTACCCTCAGATGAGAATTATGGTTTTCTTCTTCCGGTAAGAGAGGGTGTCACCTTCAGGATCGATTCCTTCTTCTTAGGGATCACCACATTAGCTGCATTATTCTCATTCTATAATAAGGAATTGAACAGGTGTTATTGAATGAAATAATTTAAACTTCTATTAAATCATGCCCAAGGATACAAAGCAAATAAGCATTCTTCGAAAACAAATTTTACACTTGAAAATATTACTAAAATGCAAAAGCAATAATTAACATTAACTGGCACTTCAACATTGCTTTAAGCAGAATATACCCTATAACCAACACCATATCTATATGCAACAAAGCAGTTCCTCCCATTCACCAATAAATACATAGTATAATCACTTTCCTCCAATTCGTTGCGTAACGTATGATTATCTGTGAAATGTACGTATGATAATGTGATGAATTACATTAAATCATATACAAACAATTATAATTTGTACTATTTTAAAATAATGTGTGTAATTATAAAACTTACATTTATGCATTGATAGGTGCTAGGTTGATGTAAATCGGGATCTACGTTCTGTAATAGATTGAAAAAATTTATGATGAATAAACAGAGATGTTCCTCTTATGTGTAATGAAGCGTTGACAATTGTAGCAGTAATTGTTTTTCATTTATGAAAAACAAGTTGACATATCATACAGATTACTCAACGAATATACCATTTTAACATACAAATTATATATAGAATTTACATCTCTTATGTATTTATATGAATTGTACATACCTCTTCATCGCTCTCAACAATTAATAATTGCTGATCCTCATCATCCATGAGATCACAATCGAAGACATTTCCTAAACCATGCACACTTTTTTGATTGATTATTGACATAGTTACTTCTAATGTCGGGTCAAAATATTCGGCTGTTATTTTGTCCCAATCTGCATCCTTCTCTTTGGATGTCACCCCATCAGTTTTCTTATTTTCTAAGATGTTTTTGTGTTTTGCAATTATATTTAAACACAGCATTTTCTCATCTGCAGTGAAATTACTTGTTCTTGGTCTTTTTTGAGCCATCTACACACAATTAGAATTGATAAACAATGTATATAATTAATTGCAATAAAAGAAGTGAAATTTCATTTTACAATAACTAATATCTGAGATATGTATGAGTATGTACTTATTAAAAATAGAGCTATATGTTTTTTTTACAATACGTACCTTAAATTTAGAAAAATTAAGACGGTCACAACTCGCTAATACACTATTACAATAACTTTGCTCGCAGGTTAATGGAATAAGAAATATAGGTTAGCATTTAGCAAACACCGCGCATTTGTTCCCACTGTTCTCAATAGTACGACGTAAAACTACCAAAAAGAAATTAAAAACCCTAGAAAAACTTGTGCTATCTATATTAGCACTCCGTGGTCGCTGGATAGTTAATCAGCCGACGGTGCAATAGAAATACTCTGATTAAAGTTAATCATGATTAAAATTTAATCATGATTAAGTTCTGCGGTTCTGCGGTGCAAGTGGGCATTAGTAAGTAACATTTTGTTAATATATCCAAAGAAATATATGGATGACAGAAAAAGGCAACATTGTACTGTCTCTGTCAATTCTGCCACCGTTTAAATTGTTTTACACGCAGACGTCTGTGTTAGTGACTATTTCGTTTTATATTCCTATTCTCTCAACCAGTGTATAATTTATTTGCAAGCTTCAATGTGTGATATTTGACCGAAAGTAGAGTTGTACCAAGCAATGTTTATCGAAATGTAAGGTTATGTTTACATTTGGTTCTCGTTCTCATGTAAGGCATCTATCGACGCTAATTAAAAATCCACACCGAATTAATAAACTGAGAGAAGCGGCGAAAAAGAGCCATACGAATGAAACATGCATTGTAGAGTTCGCTGTTTCTTTCGTGTTATTCGTTTTGCAAACAAACTGATAATATAATAAATTACATTTACTCTGCGTATATTGTGTTGTCTAAACATCGTCGCCGACAGCTTAGTAATTCATGCGTCCGGTGAAATTCCTACGTTTTCCACACCGGTGAAAAGTGAACAATTTTACGCCTCCATTTTTCTATCCTTGGCATGCTGGTGGCGGACTCCCCAATATACATTATCGAACATTTTAAGTATGTAACGCATTGGAGGGTTCCAAGCATTCTATGAATTAACGGCAATTTTACATTTTGATGTCGATACCTGTTACGTTTAAGTACTCTGCCAATCACGAAAACTAAAATGTTACCAAAAATTGTTTAATAATGAGCAAAATCTGTAAAATGAAAAATCTCATTTTTAAACTATTTTTGATATAACAGGTCGATTATTACACCAAAGTAGACTGCCGTGCATGCCCTATGTTCCTAGTGGCCGCCACCAATCTGTATATGTCCTAAGAAATCCTTCATGAAGATCTGCTACTTAAATCAAACAACCATTCTGTAAATCCACGACCACCTTGACGATTAAACCACGTAGCCGGAGGTCCGCACCCGGCCCGATTTATAGCATGGGCAAGCAACCTTCAAACTTGCAATGCAGTACTACACAAACCAAAGGATAGTTCCCATGAAATCTACGGATTATCGGGGACTGTTAATTAGAGGAATGCAATCTGCAATAAATGAAGTATTTTGTTGCCATCGATACTTTCTAAAACGCCTGGTCCTTTGTGCTAGTTCTAATAAATGTGAACAAAGAAACCTCCGACGCTCATCGATAGCATTTTCCAAAACATATTTATTGCAATAAAACCATTTCTCAACGATAACGAAATTCACGAATTATGCCTATTTATTCACGATAGCCATAGATAACCCAACAGGGTAAGTAGAGAGCCACCTCACTCGGATCATAACATACATGGGTAGCAGATTACCAAAAGGATGTAAAACACTTCTTGCTCACTACCCACCACTGTAGGACTATAAAGAAAATATTCCGGATTTCCTGAGAGTTTTCCAGAGTCCAATAATAATAAATTTGCCTGTTGCCCCTGTCACTTATGTAAAAATGAGGTTCATAACTCATATCTAAAGAATAATCTTCAAGGATTGTAAGCAGTCTTTCGCCAAATGTTATTCTCTGAGGGTAATCTCGTGTTTAAAGTTGTTAAGCCGTTATTAACTTGTAAGCGGTAAATCAGAGATAAGCGCTGCAGCTTAGCGTAAATTAGAATGCTGTGAGTGGACTCGTAATGACTTCCTCTGTAATTGCTTCTACGCTTCCTGGAGAGTGTACACTCCGAGAGAGGCCAGGAGGTTTTTGTTTTATTACACATCCTGTTCTACGTAATGCCTGGACTTACCTTAATATCGTATCTTGCTTTTAAACTTAGAGATCCATTGATCGATCCCTTTAAGAAGGTATTGCACGTAGGTAGACATTTTATTAACTACCAATATTCTTAATTTATACGGAAACATATTAATTATATTTCAAATTCGAGAACTCCTCAGGTAATTGATTTTTGAATCTATTTAAAAATACGTAAAAATAAACATTTGTGAGAACACAGTAAATATACAGAAAAATCTTAACGACTTTACAATGTTAGCTGCATTTATAGTCAAATCAAGGTAATCATTAAACTCGTCTTGCATTTCCACTGCACATAAAGCTGGGTATTCTGATTCCTTACAGGCTGTACCCTCTTGACACTGAGTGCACGGTTCACCAATTTTGAACACCGGTTGATTTGGGATATTACCAGTAGGGCCGTAATTGCAAATTAAATGTTCAATGTAGGTAACTCGAGAGGCTTTGGAAGCTTGAAACATCGCTCTTGCACAACCTAACAAGTTGAAAATAATACGTATTAATTAATTGATTTAACAAATATTTACCTAACAAATAACTGTCTGCCCAAATTAGTTGTGTGAATCTAGAAGATGTTTTTCCAAAGAGAGATCTGGAACACAAACATTAGAATATGACCAAATATTCTAATATAACATTTCTTACAAGTCGTAACGAGAGACTTCCGCGGCATTGAAGAATTTTGCTTCATTAAACCACGTCATCACCAGCGATAGGTCGCTTTTTGTCGCTAAATTTCCGCGTGCGATGTTCTGCCCGACCGGAAATTTTTCTATAGGAAATTCAACATTAGTTATGGTCTACCGAATATATATGGTTACCTAAATCTCTGCATAAATCCTTTCCGTAGACGCACTGCGCCGCCCATCTTTCGGCGATGAGGGCAAGTTCTTCGTTCCATTCCAGCATTCTCATATTGGATGCCTTTAGTTGGGTAGTCCCTGCGCTTATATTCCCTAACGCTATTCCGTTTCTTAGGGAATTGTGTAAGTCTGTAAGGGATTGTTTCTCCGTATCTGTAAATCGCACACGTACGAATCCTGTACATCCGGGTCCAGTCTCATTTTCCTAAAATGTGTTTTACATCTTTGCAAAGTAATTCCAATTAGCCAAAAGTTAATTCTACATGGATATCAATTATCAAATAATAGAGGTATTAGTTAGGTGTAGTACATAGCTGTCCATCGACCAAGAAGTCTTTTAGCCCACCTTACTTAGACTCAGCGCCATTTTAAAGAGTTTAATGGGACCCTGAGCACTAACTAAAGTTTGGGAGCCCTTTAAAAAGTATTTACTTTAAAATAATTACGTCAAAATGAAAACTAAATCGTCACTATGATTTATAACTTTGTCTCCCACTCACCGTATTTGTCACTATCAATGTTGAAACTTTACTTTTTAAATCCTTTTTTTTTATTGAACATAATAGCAAGAGATTAAGAGAGAGTGACGATGTCACGGTATGTAGGTCCTTGTATGGTCCTATTACACACATCTATTTTAAGGGAGAGCTAGCTCTCCAGCCACCCTACCCTTTTTATAAAGTTTATGATCTTTCCGGAGAACAGACCTTCCAGGTCTCGGTCATGACATCCCCTGCAGAATTCTCCTTATATTAGCTAGAGCAGGAGAGCAGGGCAGTAACACGGGACATATTCCGCCGACTCTACTTCCTCGTTATAATCTCTGCACGTGGGGTCCGTTGAAACTCCCATCAAATGAAGGTTTTTGTTGAGATGGCAGTCTTCTATTAGGATGCCAGTTGATATTTTCAGGTTAGTTCTTGATACATTTTTACAATATTGAGCAACCTTTTCATCAGATTGTGTTCCTGAAGTGAGCACATGTGGTGGTGCTAGAGTAATGCCAGCAGTATATTAGGCCGGTACTTTCTTGATAGGTGCACAGGTCTCTTTCCACTTTTTGAAGAAGCTTCCTGTTTAACCAGGGTATCTGCTCTGTCATTCCCCTTTGTGATTGAATGTGCTCTGCCCCAGGAGAGCAAACTAATATTATTTGCAGATGCCTACTCTAGTTTGAGAACACATTTGTATACCAGTCTTAATGAGACCTTAGGATGTTAAGGCTGCAAAGCTGGTTTTACTGTTTGTAAGGATCCAGATATATTTATCCTTAATAATTTAGGGAAGTAACGCCGTCAAATGTAAATGTAGGGAGAAGATATTGGGTGTGGCCGTGACCACATTTATACTTAATATTCAGTTTAGTTATTTTTTGGGTACCTGAGTATTCCTGTAGTTCTACTGGGAGAATTGTAGCATGATTTTCCAGAAGTATATTTAGTCAAGATTCAGTCCGGCACGGTATATGCCTGCTTCTGTTGCTTCCTTGTTTATGGCTCCTTCCGTGAATATCTGTATAATCGCTTTTGGTCTTTTGGCGTTTTGTAACGTGTAGTGCCTTTCAAAAAGTTAGGTAGGAATATCACGGTCTTGACAGTTCCTTGAAAGGGTGTTCTTCTAAACCTTCCCTTCCAGAATTCTCCCGTGATTAGTCCATCCTGTCTTAGGACACTGCAGTCCATTATCTCTAAGTGTTAGCGCTGTACTTAAAGCCATCTCTTTTACATGACGGTCCAAGGGGTGAAGACTTAGTAAGGTAGGAGCGACACGCAAGGCTTCAGTGAATCCTGTGCATGTAAGACGTTGAATGTATTGGAGTTGATTTGTTGCAGTTTTCAGTTTTGCTCTTGGCCATCATACAATTGCTGCGTATGTTAAAGCAGGCCGCACAACGGCAGTATACAGCCTTAGGATTATCTTGGGATATAGCCCCCAGTTCTTCCCTACGGCTAGACAACTGTACCAGAATGCTATGCTTGCCTTCTGACGTTTAGTTTACAAGTGTATACTCCAGCCCAGCTTGGGATCAAGGATGACTCGATACTTCACTTGTGATGATGGTTAGAGTTGTGTAAAATAGCCTGGGCAGTAACATCCTAACAGATTTATTTTTGTCCGTGAATAGAATAAGCTCTGTCTTGGAAATACCGAGAGGGCATTTTCTACATACCAGTTCTCTACTATAACAAGGGCACTGCATTAATTCGCTGTATACACCCTCATAGCGACCTATCAGTGGGATTGGTAAATCATCTGCATATTTAATTTTATTTAGTTTCCGTTGCAGGCTATCCATTACGATGTTTAATAGTTGGGGTGATAGTGTTCCCCCCCCCCTGCCACATCCACGGATCACCTTCGCCTTCGAAACTTCTTTACTTGCAGAAATTTCAACCGTCCTTTTGAAAAACGTGTCACAATTTGAAGAGTCTTCGAAAAGAATTTACTATCTAGTTTCTTATAATATAATTGCAAAAAGAAACAGCTGAATTTTGAAACCAAGGAATCGAGAGATTCGATATATCTAATAGAGATCTGGCCAGTGCAAATTAGGGACGTAGAAAATTTTCGGCCCCCTTTCAAAGCAAACATACCAAAGGTTTTATAAATGCAAAAACATAAGGGCTCTATCGCCCCCCTTGCTCGAGTCTAGTCTTTCATGATAGATGACCTCCTGACGACCTTAGTAAGCTACGCTGACGATATAGCAGTTATCATAAGGGGTAAATACGACATCATTGTATCGTCCCTAGCCCAAGATGCCCTTAACGCCATATTAAAAGGGTGTTTGCGAGGGCTTCGATGATCTTCTGGACGAAACTGTGGTTATACCTTTTACTAATCGCAGGAAACTGAAATCGGACTACCCGATCAAGTAAAATATCCAGGCCTAGTACTAGACAGGAAACTTAACTGGAACGCGCATCAAGAAAAAAACGATCAGCAAAGCAACAGCAGCACTTTGGATATGACTCAGACTCTTTGGCAGATCATGGGGTTAAGACCTACACTGATACACTGGTTGCACATAATGGAGGTTAGATCCGTTATTACATATGCCTCACTAATATGGTGAACCCAAATAAAACAAGTAATGGCACAAAAGAAAAGGTTGGGCTCTCTTTCCATCACGGGAGCTGCACATAGCATTGGAAGCTCTAGTCCTACTTACTTTGCATGAACACGTCAGAAAAGAAGGTCTAATGAGTGTACTGAGAATAGACCGAACAAGTATAGGCTACAAAATCGGGCACGGGCAAATTCTGAACCTCGTTCCTACATACACCGTCGGACGTAATGCCGATCAAATTTGGCTTCGAATCGAGATTTGAAGTGATACAAACACTTCATGTGTTTTGCTGATATACAGCAAAAATGCATCCAAAACATATGTAGGCACTGGAATAGGCATATATGGGTCTAAACGCAGGGAATCAGTTCCTCTTGGACATGGCCCTTCTGTTTTTCAGGCTGAAACAATAGCATTAGAAATATGTGCCCAGGTATGTACAAGAAGGTCTACAAAGGGGCACACATCTATCTGATCTCGAATAGCCAAGCTGCTTTATAGAATCTTAAAGCAAACAGCCTCAATTCCAAGACTTCCAAGACTATTTGGAATTACAACCAAGTATCATAGGGCAATAAGCTCCTCTAATGTGGGTACCCAGCCACGCAAGTATAAAAGGCAACTAATATAAGGAGCTTCGACCACCATCATTGGACCGAAGCCGTCTTGCGGGCTATCGAAAGCACATAAAAAGGGCAAAATAGATTACTGGAAAAATGTACCAGGACACAAGACAATCCAAAATGTGAATTGACTTCTCGCCAAGTGGAGCCAAATAGCTCCTGCGCCTTAAATAAGCCGAGATAAGACTAATCACCGGTCTCCTTACAAAACAATTTATTTATTTATTTCCCAACAGGACAATCCCAATATAAGGGGAAATATCACACATAAAACATAATACAGAGTATAACTAAAATACAAAATAAAATAATCTAGATTCCGTCTATACAACATATACAAATATACAAATGTGCATACATACACACATATATACATAATTTTATACCTAATTTATACTATACAGTACGTTTTTTTTTTATCGTGGGCCATAGGATTTTACATGTTAAAAATTATACCTTGTTTTAATACATATTTCAACATATAATTTTAAAGCAAATTTTAGTTAGTAATAAATCAATTACTTTTCCACATGATGCGCTTAATTAGATTACCTTAAACATGTTTTATTCCATTAAAAAATGAAATTAATTCACTAATCAATCTGATATTTCAGAAATTCAAGGTACTTTGATTATGTTTGCTCAGTTATTTATTTTAAATAATTTCATTTTTAAATGGAATAAAACATGTTTAAATTATTCTGACTAGCGCATCATGTAGAAAAATAATTGATTTATATTACTAACTAAAATTTCCTTCAAAATTTTATGATCAAATATACATTAATACAAGGTATAATTTTTAGCATATAAAATCCTATGGCCCACGATAAAAAAAAAATACCCTGTATATATACATGATTTTAAAGATTTTATAAATTTACTATAGTTAGACATAAATATGTCAATATCATATTGCACATGATGATAGGCTGATAGCATATTTAGAAGTGGCGAATGGGCAAAATAAGAGGAGCGTGGGCGTTTGTGACAAAATGTACGAGAATGGCAGGTATTATACGATGGAACATGAAATTCGAGGAGATCCAGAATAAATTTGTTATCTAAGTAATGGTGAACATGTTTATATAAAGTACTTACAAGTATGTACTTATGCCTTTGAAGCATAGATGGCATGTTAAATTCTGATAATATCTGTACATATGAAATGGTAAGTGAGGGATATACACCATGTTTAAAGAAATATAGATATCTAACAAATTTTTTCTGTACCTTTTCCAACAGATTAACATATTTTAAATAATAAGGACTCCACACAGATGCGCAATAGTTCATTTTACTCAAAATAAAGGAATTGTATAATTTCATGATACTGCTAATTGATGAGAATACTTGCAATTTCTAATAATAAACCCAAGCAATTTAAGACATGATTTAACCATTGATGAGATATGAGGCAAAAACGTTAATTTATGATCAAATAAAATTCCTAAATCTTTAAGTTCATTTACTCTAGAGATACTAATATTATTAATTTTATGATTAAATATTATCGGAGATAACTTCCGATGGTATGTGATAACATTACATTTACTAATATTAATATCAAGACCTTGATCTGAACACCACCTCGTAAGATTATGTACCGGGTGACCCAGGGATCTGTAAAAGCCCCATAACTTATTTGCTATTTGAGATATCGACTTCTTGTTTTCCTAAACTGATACCCACACTTATTCTACATATTTTAAAAATATGTATGTTTTTATATAGGGTGTCCCAATGTACATAACTGACCAAAGTTATGTTTTTTAAATGGAACACCCTGTATTTTATACTTTATTTTCAACCCTCTTGAGAAGCTGATAAAAATAGTATAAGATAGTATGGGTCTATTATGGACGATTGGTTAGTTATGGGCAAATTTGTGGCAAAAACAAGGACACATTGAAAAAGTTGCAGAAGCGCTTCTAGCAATGCTAGCGTCGTTTTTTATACACTAAAGAATTTTCCACACCATGAAGAATAATACAAATCGGCTTTGGTTCTTTTTTGTTCATACTGCTATACAGGGTGTCAACATACGTAAAATAATGGATAAGTTTTTTTTTCAAATGAAACACCCTATATATCTTGACACCAATGCATGGAATTAAGCTTTCCAATGATGTACAATTTGTATAATGAAATATTAAGGATTCTTATGATTTATCCATAAAAACATTTTTCTTTTGTCACCTCCTGCTCATTTTTGAATTTTCAGCCAAAACTATGCATTTTCTGAAAAAATAATATGAGACCAAAGTTGTAGAGCGGAAAATTTTCGATCGATATATGTCTTTAGACTTTTCCAATAATGCGTGCATTGCTCGCCAGAGTGCGCAAAATCGTGACCGCAAATCCATTTTAGCGTTTTTTTGTTAATTAATTGCACTATACTTTATTTTCCACGTTCTCTAGCAGAGAAACGGGTAACTATGGAATTATTTAAATGACCTACATCAATTGAAAATATTCCGCTCTACAACTCTTAAAAGAAGGAATTTTTGCCCAAAATGCATAGTTTTTGCTAAAAATGCAAAAAACCATTGAAAAACGCAGAAAATGATATATACATTTTCAATCTGCATTTGTAGGGAAAACTATGCATTTTTGGCAAAAATTGCCTCTATTAAGAGTTGTAGAGCGGAACATTTTCAATCGATGTGGGCCATTTTAATTTCCCTATAATTTTCCGTTTTTCCGCCAGAGGGTGCAGAAAATAAAGTATAGTGCAATTTATTAATAAAAATTTGAAAAGAAAACGCTAAAATATATATACGGTCATGATTTTGCTCGCTCTGGCGGGTAATGCACGCATTATCTTAAAAGTTAAAAGACTTATGTCAATCGGAAATTTTTCGCTCTACAACTTTGGTCTCTTATAATTTTTCCTGAAAATGCATAGTTTTGGCTGAAAATCCAAAAATCAGCAGAAGGTGACAAAACAAATATGTTTTTATTGATAAATCTCAAGAATCGTTAATATTTTCTTATAAAAACTGTATATCATTGGAAAGCTTATTAAAAATGCCATAGATTAGTGGCAACTTATATAGGGTGTTCCATTTGAAAAAAAATAGTTATCCATTGTTTTGTGTATGTTGACACCCTGTATAGCACTATGAATAAAAGAGAACCAAAGCCAATGTGTATTATTCTTTATGATGTGGGAAATTTTCTAGTGTATAAATAATGATGCTATCTTTGCCAGAAACGCTTCTGCAATGTTTTCAGTGTGTACATGTTTTTGCCACAAATTTGCCCATAACTAACCAACCGTCCATAATAGACCCCTAGTATCTTATACTATTTTTATCAGCTTCTCAAAAAGATTGAAAATAAAGTATAAAATATAGGGTGTTCCGTTTAAAAAACATAACTTTGTTCTGTTGTGTATATTGGGACATCCTGTACCAAAACATACATATTTTTAAAATGTGTAGAATTTAAATGTGGGTACCAGTTCAAGAAAACTAGAAGTCGATATCCCAAATAGCAAATAAGTTATGGGGCTTTTACAGAACCCTGGGTCGCCCGGTATATTGTTTTGTAAATCAACGCAATCATTTTCACAATGAATTATCTTGAGTAGTTTAATATCATCGGCGTGCATCAGAAAATTGCAATTTAGAATCGAAGAAACACGATTTATGAAAACTAGAAACAAAACTGGTCCCAAATTAGATCCTTGAGGCACCCCGCTCATGGCCATGTAAGGAGATGATTTACAGCCTTCAACTTCAACCATTTGTTGACGATTCGCTAGGTATAAGGCAAGTTCGTTTACAATATTGTCATTAATTTCTAGTTTCCTTAAAGTATTTAATAATATATGATGAGGCATTCTGTCAAAGGCCTTTGAGATGTCAGAATATATAAGAATATATAAAACGAAAACATGGCGCAGAGAAGTGAGTCGGTCTCTGATGCATCTGAATTTATACTCGAAAAAAGTGATTACATTTGTGCATATAAACACTGTCGGAAGGAGATAGTGAAGACTAAGTTGAAGTGTAAAGAATGTGGGGCATTTTTCCATCCTGGCTGCTACAGTAAGGGAAGAAATGATCAAGCCCCTGGCCACGTATGTACGGGAGAGGAATGGTTTCTGGAAGATAATCTCGAAAACAGGTACGAAGTGGAAAATAGATTATTAAAGCAAATCATCAGTGAAACAACAGATAAAAATAATATTTTAAAACAAGTAAATCGATTATTAGAAGAAAAATTAACTTTTCTTGAGAATAAAATAAAAATAAATGAGAAATCTGCAAACAATCAAAAACAATCCAACAAAGTTGTATCCCGAGAACAACAGAGGGCAGCAAGTGAAGAAATACACACTAGCAAAATTGTAAATTCCAATTCGAAAGCGATAAATGTGCAAAAAATAGGAATCCCCGATAATACCAAAAAAGTTCCTACAATGGCAAGTACATTGAACTCCAAACCAGAAAATGTAAACAAAGAAGCAAACACCCCAGGGAAGTCGTTCAAAGAGATTGTCGAAGGCACCACAACAAAACTTAATGAGATAATCAACCTAACAAATGATAACAATCTAGACGAGTGGAAGATTCAACAACGAAGAGGATTTAGAAGTACGGTAAATAAAAATGCCCCCGAACAAACCTTGATGCAAAAATCGACATATAAGAAGAGAAAGACTATCTATGGCACTGCGACAAACATACCAATTAAAGGAAGTGAACGTTTTTCGCATTATTACATTAACAACCTGGACCCTAATACCACCGTACAAGGACTTCAGGAGTACTTAAAATCAGTTAATATTGATCAAGTGACATGTGAGAAACAAAATTCAAATAAACCGGACATCTATAGCTCCTTCAAGGTATCAATTCCCAAAAAATATAGTGAACTCATTATCAATCCTGCCATTTGGCCGAATAACGTAATAAATCCTTTTTTAATTCATTTGTCGAAAATAAAAAACCAAACATAATGTACACTTGTAATAGTTCATCGACAAGCCGATTTCATGGAAACCATTATGATTTTTATGTATTGAACACACGATCTTTAACAAATGAAAAAATTAATCAAATCACAATTGATACAAACTGCTTTAATATCAAATTCATTTGTCTTACGGAAACGTGGGTAGATAAAGATTTCCTTTCATCTAATAATTTTCGTAACTATGTTTTAAAATCATTTTAAATTTGCGGGGTAACTTGGTTGTTTGATAACATCCATAGCATGCATATAATTACAATGTATCGGCCACCCTCAGGCTGCATAAATACTTTCATTTACCAATTGCAGGCAGTTCTTGAACAAATATTTTCGGTGAATGTACCGATCATATTATGTGGAGACTTTAACATTGACTCCTTGGTAAGTTCTACAAATATGGATAAAATCACGGCAGTTCTGGAGACATTTAATTTAAAATTAATAAATAATAGCCCGACACGAATCACTGAGACAACATCCACTTGTATTGATCACATATACTCTAATGTTTCAACAGACATAACATGTATTACAGCTAATAATTATATCTCAGATCATGAAATATTATTATGTAACACGAATTTAAAATCATTAAAAACATACAGGAATAAAAGACACATTCGGTCATATAGCGATCTAAATATGAACCAATTTGTTGCAAATTTAAGTCAGGAAGAATGGTCTGACATGTATAAAGCACATGGTCTTAATGAAAAGTTTGAAATATTTCACAATATTTTTATGTACAATTTCAATAAGTGTTTTCCCCCTTTTTCAGTAAATGTCCGGGATAATAAAAAATCTTGGGTAACCCCTATATTAAAAAAATCAAGTAATGATTTGTATAATACTTACAAATTGCAAAAAGCATTCCCACAGTTTAGGACAGAATACCAAAATAAAAAAAAAGAACATTGCAAACTTATATTTGATATAAAAAGATCATATTATCAAAATAAAATATTCTCGTCCGACAATATACAGAGAGCTACATGGGATGTTACTAGGGAACTATCTAGTGCCCAAACAACTATAAACAAAAACATTGAAATTAACATGGACGGAGTTTGTGTTTCTGATCCCAAGCATCTCGCGGAAGAATTTAACAAATATTTTATAAATGAGCCAACAAATATTCACTCAAACTTAACTTCAAATCAATCACCCTATTTCAGTGTGAATAAAGTCTCAAATAGTATATTTTTGGAACCTTACACTGAAGAGGAATTGCATGTAGTAATAAACAAATTAAAAAGTAATCGGTCACCTGGCTTTGATGATGTACCGGATCACGTCATTAAAAGAGCTGCTATACAACTATTGCGACCATTAACTTATTTAATAAATAGTTCTTTTGAAACAGGCACATTTCCTGATAAGTTAAAATTAAGTATAGTTGTGCTAATATATAAGAAAGGAGACCGTCAAAGCATCAAAAACTACAGGCCAGTGTCGCTGGTTTCGATATTTTATAAAATATTTGAGCTTTGCATGATGGACCGACTACTAAAGTTCATTAAACAAAATAACATTCTCAGCGAAAAACAACATGGGTTTTTGAAAGGGCGATCAACCATGACTGCTATTCACTCCTTCTACGATACTGTTCTTAAATATCTCGACAGTGGAGAAAACCCGATTGGATTCTTTTTAGACTTAAGTCGCGCATTTGACTGTGTTGATATAGATATACTATTGGAAAAACTAAACTTGTACGGTGTGAGAGGGGTGGCATTACATTGGTTTCGCACGTATTTACAAGATAGAAGGCAACGAGTAAAAATAATAAAAAATTGCAAAGTTTTTTTATCTGAGATCTCAAATATCCGACTGGGTGTTCCGCAAGGATCAATTTTAGGGCCAATTTTATTTATTTTATTCATAAATGATATCACTAATGTAGTGCCTAATGATATATTCATTTATGCTGATGATACAACTACGGTTGTTAGCGATCGTGATGAGCGAGAATTGCTAAACAGATGTAATACAACCCTCCTTCGCTTGTACAATTGGTTTTTGAAAAACAAAGTATTACTTAACACGGACAAAACTTCGTATATAAGATTTCAGACAAAATAGTGCAAGGCTGATTTGAATATTAATATCAATTTAAATGATTTGCCGATTAGCTGTAGTGATACTGTCAAGTTTTTGGGGCTGCAAGTAGATAATCAGAATGACTGGAAATATCAGTGCAATAGCGTTATTAAATCGTTAAATAAAACTTCTTACCAAATCAAATGCCTAAAAACAGTAATGAATACTCAACAATTAATCCATATTTACTACGCAAATGCTCAGTCTCGATTGGTATATGGATTATGCATTTGGGGAGTATCGATACATTGGCGTTCCGTGTTTGTTGCTCAAAAGCGGCTCATCAGATCAATTGCTGGTATACCACACAACCAATCATGTCAACCTTTTTTTCGCAAATTTGAAATTATGCCTTATCCGTGTCTAGTCATGTATGAATTAATTTTATATATATTTATAAATAAGCACCAATTTTTAACAAATAATCAAGTGCACAATTACATCACAAGGCAAAACAATGACATCCACATCGCGCACTGTCGCCTAAATATTAGAAAATATTCCCCAGATATCTTGGGACCTAAATTATTTAATAAATTACCTGATGATTTGAAAAACATCACATCGGAAAGTATTTTTAAGAAAATGCTAAAAAGATATTTACTGTCCAATTTATTTTATAGTTTAAATGAAGTAATTATGTAAATTGTATTAAATTTATTGTAAATTATATAAATTATATATACTTTTCTCACATGACGCATCCAATACTGTATCATTTTTGTATATTATGTATATAGTCAATGGAATAAAGATTTATTATTATTATTATTATTATATAACATCGACCTGTGATTGATTATCAAGAGCCTGAGATATGAAATGTGTAGCATTCATTAAATTTGTCATAGTATTGCGCTTTTTTACAAAGCCGTGCAGTTTCTTCAGAATACTAGATGACACCTGACTATATATGTAATCCGCAATAATGCTTTCAAAAACCGTTGACAGATTGCTAATCAGTGAAATTGGACGATCGTTTTTTACATCACGACGATCACCTGATTTGAAAACTGGTATCACTCTCACTATTTTCCAACATTCCGGAAATGTACCACTGGCGAGAATAAGGTTGTAAATCCGGTAAGAGGTGCAGCTAAAACTTCAGCAAGATCATGAAGAATAAATGCAGGTAAAGAGTCGAATCCCATAGTTAAATTTGGTTTCAGCTTCTTCATGTGTTTGATCACGACCTCTTCAGAAATTTTATAGTTGCCCAAGCAATCCTGATTTACTGATTTAAGTTACACGGAGGAATTATCGGGCCGATTTTATAGCAAGTGGAAAAATGGTCTGCAAAAGCCCCTACGACAGCCGATGGATTGCAATAAGCTTCATCATTATAAATGATTTCGCCAAGAATTTTTGATGTTTTCCGTTTCTTGTTAATATACGTCCAAAAATTCTTAGGGTTATGTGTTGTTAATTTTTCGGATTTGGCAATATAGTCGTTGTACGCCTTCATAGAATCTGTTTTTACTGTCTTTTGCAAATTGCGAAGACGTAATTTGTTTAAGAATGATGGGCATCTTTTCAAGCGCAATCGATATCTCCTTTTTAATTTAATCAACTTGATTCCCAGTGAAGTATCATCTTTACAAGATGGCTAAAGTGGGTAACTATCTGTAACTGTACACTATGTGAATCGGCAGGAGAAACGGCCGAACACATACTATGCGAGTGTGCATGCCCTAACCGGAGGAATGGCGACAATGCCAGAACGGATCAGGACATTGTCTCCCAGGAAATTAATTGACCTCACCAAGGTAGTTGAATTTCTGGGAATCTAATAGCAGTAGGGTTTAGATCTTTTGTACTAGACAAAAGATCTAAACAGGTTGCAGTACCGTAAGGTCACCATAGTCAATCGACCCCGTCTATATAATAGCTCTATTCTATAGGAACAAGCCGGGTTTACTTTATTAAGACCATAATGACTTTATTAAGTATTAAGAAACATACATGATACTTAAAAGATACTAAAAGAGCAGTAGCAGATCAGGTGTCTATTACCTTCTGCATGCGGAAAATTGTACATAGATTTTTCTTTAAAAATGAAATTGCTACATTGAATTACATTTTAATTGAATAAGAGGAGATGACCTGCCAAAGACGTCCCGTTAAACAATACATCAATTAATGAAAGAGATTTATTTTAAGTAAGTTATTATACGTTTTTAAATAACTTTATGCATCTTACACCTACCAAATAAGTAATTTAAAACAACGATGAAAGAAGTTCTCATCGATAAGGCTTATTTTAACTGGCAGCAATACTTAGCTGACTGCGATATAGGGTTATAAAATTGCCACCATAATTACTCTAGCGTACACAATTTTGATTTTTAAGTATTTTGTGTTAAATTGCACAAGGTTGTCATTAAGTAAGGGACCTATTTCAACTTACTATAAATTTTTAACAAATTAAGCTAATGACAAAAAGTAAAAGAAATTTAAATAATTGGATTTAATGGAATTTCTTATGCCCAACACTGGTTAACGCAAATGTTCGATATGACCACCATCTTGTAGTAAAATTAAAAACTGTTCCTCGAAATTATTTAGAGCAGTATTCCATATTTCTGGTTGAATTGCATCAATTTTATCCATATTATTCTTTTTGTAATCGTTTAAATTTACTTTTACGTGAGTTTTATTTTGAAAAATTCTGAAAATTACAATGATTTCGTTTAACACTTGTATTTATGGTTGTCATGGCAAATCTTTTGTTTTCTACATTCACAATAAAATCCAATTATTGAAGCATCTAGATTCCATTTACTTTTTGCTGCTAGCTTAATCTCTTAAAATTATACAAACATTTAAAGTATACCCCTTAGCAAAATATGACCATCGTTAAAAATAAAATCGTATTCATAAATATAACAGAAGATATTTAACGGATGATTTCGTAACATGAGATGTAGGGAATTTCATTAAAATTTTCTGGTGATTAACAAACGTCAGGTGACATTATCTGAGTAAACATAAAAATGGAGCAAAATAAACGTACCAAAGGCAAGAATTTCACCGCAAGAGAAATGGGTCTATCTATTAGACACGGTAGAAAGATATTTAGCAATATTGGAAAACAAGAAAAATTGATGCCGTCAGTAGTAAGGAGAAGGCAGCTACCAGAAGCGTAAAATCTTGAAGCAATTAATACTTCATTGATGATTGAAACCGCTTTATTTCTTCTGGTAGGTATATCTATTTGCCGACCAATCACTTTTATTGTTTCGTGTACTGTCGCCTAATCAAAACGATATCGGATTTAAAATCGATATCATCTAAAAATTAAAATGGATTTTGTATAATACTGGGTGTTTCAGAGCTCAGGGAACGGTCAATCACGTGCTTATTTGTCAAAATTTTGAAAAATGTTTTATATAAAAGTTGTGCAGAATAGTGATCTGCATGCCCTAAAAATATTTAAATTTATACAGGGTGTCTCATAACAAAGTTACAGACCAAACTTATGTTTTTTTAAATAGAACACCCTGTATATTTTAGCATTTTTGGATTCCTCGTTACTTGGAGATTAAAATGACTTAGGTTTTGGCGATTGAAACCGAGCCGTTTTTGTGTTATTCAGTTGTTTATACAAAAATTTGAACAAAATTGTTAAAGTACTGCCCTGAAACTAATAAAGATAATTCATTCTAATTTAGTGGTAAAGTTTAGTTGAACTTTAGTCTTCAAAATTACTATATCATCCAAAACATGACTCAGCGTATTATACAGGGTGATAGTTATTCGCAAACTGCACAATTTCTTAATTTTTTCAAATGGAACACCCTATATATTTTTTCATAATTTAAAAGTCCATTGAGTAAGCTTTCGTTTCATATAAGGTTTCGTATATCTGAAGTTGATGGTTACTCTAATATTTCAAAATTCATTGGTAATTTGCATGTTTTTTATTATTAGTTTTAAAATCTAGTTACCAATCATTTCAAATAAACAAACAAAAAAATACAGGTGACGGTAATTATTATATTAGTCTCAAAAATAGATCGAACCAGTTAAGTTGTGATCTTAGTTTATAATTATGAATTTCTCACAAGAAGAATTGGTTGACATGATTTTCATTCTTGGCGAATGTCACAAAAATTGTCTTTTGGCTTCACGAGTGTATGGACAGCGGTATCCCGAGAGGCGGTGTCCACGACAAGGAGCATTTAGAAGAGTGCAAGATCGATTTGAGACTACAGGTAACGTTAATTATTCAAAACCTGTGCAAAGCAAACCTGTAATTAACGAAGATAGCGATTCCTGGTATTGGCATCGATAGTTGAAAACCCTAAATTAAGTTTATCCGAATTAAACAATGAGTTGGATATTAGTCGGCCCTCAGGGCGCAGAATTTTGAAGAAACACAAATTTCATCCTTACCTCATCCACTTAGAACAACAGCTTGGAGAAGCAGATTTTCCCGCTAGAACTGCATTCTGTAACTGGGCCCTTAATATTCTGGGAAACAATGAACATTTTTTTGATTTTGTGTTGTTTACTGATGAGGCTTCATTTCACAATAATGGCAAGGTAAACAGACACAACCTTCATTATTATTCGGACCACAATCCTCATTTCACAAGGACAGTAAATAATCAAAATCGATGGAGCCTGAATGTATGGGGTGATATTCTAGGAACTCGCGTCATAGGACCACACTTCTTTGAAGGCAGCCTGAATGGAGAAATGTTTGAAGAATTTCTTAGGAATCGTTTAGATGAGTACCTACTTGACGTACCACGCAACGTAGTAAGAGATATGTGGATCCAGTTGGATGGTGCACCACCACATTTTGCTCGCAGTGTACGACAATTTTTGAATGACCGTTACCCTAATAAGTGGATAGGTCGCGGCGGACCTGTACTATGGCCACCTAGGTCGCCGGACCTCACGAAATTAGATTTTTTTCTATGGGGCTATATCAAGGACATGGTGTTCCGTATACCACCGACTACAGCAGAAGATATGCGAATACGAATTAGGAATGCTTTTTCTGCAGTAACGCCACAAGTTTTAGTTGCAGTTCACAAATCGTTCGTTGAACGTCTCAGAATTTGTTTAAATCAGAATGGTCGAAATTTTGAAAACATGTTGTAAACTTCTTTAAATTGTTATTTTTCATTTTATATACTTATGTTATTAAATTGTTTTGTTATTTTTCATTTTATATACTTATGTTATTAAATTGTTTTGTTATTTAAGTTGATTTATAAGTTTTTACTATAGTTCTCTATCTGTATTGAAACATAATTGTTTGTATAACTTATTGGGAACAATGCATCCAGATTTTGTTGAAATATGGTAGGATACAAGATTTGAATACATGCCTCAAAAACATAAAATACGATTTTGTAGGCAAACATAACGGATCCTTCTCAACCGAAACATGCAACTTACGAACGAATTCTCAAATACTCGAGTCACTATCAACTTCAGACATACGAAACTTAATATGAAACGAAAGCTTACTCAATAGACTTTCAAATTATCAAAAAATATATAGGGTGTTCCATTTAAAAAAATGAAGAAATTGTGCAGTTTGCGAATGGCTATCACCCTGTATAATACGCTGAGTTACGTTTTGTATGATATAGTAATTTTGAAGACTAAAGCTCAACTAAACTTTACCACTAAATTAGAATGAATTATCTTTATTAGTTTTAGGGAAGCACTTTAACAATTTTGTTCAAATTTTTGTATAAACAACTGAATAACACAAAAACGGCCCAGTTTCAATCCCCACAACCTAGGTCATGTTAATTTCCAAGTAACGAGGAATCCAAAAATGTTAAAATATACAGGGTGTTCCATTTAAAAAAAAAAACATAAGTTTGGTCTGTAACTTTGTTACGAGACACCCTGTATAAATTTAAATATTTTTAGGGCGTGCAGCTCACTATTCTGCACAACTTTTATATAAAACATTTTTCAAAATTTTGACAAATAAGCACGTGATTGACCGTTCCCAGAGCTCTGAAACACCCTGTATATAATTATATAATGTTGAATTTACTGTGATCCTTGCCTATATATCTGTTATAGTTTTTTCAGATTTCTTCTTATCATTCACACAACAATTTTCAAAATGTGTATTAATAAATAAGTCCTCCAAACACCTATATTATGATTTGAAATTTTCCCTTGTGGTATAAAATGAACATTTTATTGAATTGAATGTGTTGAATTGAATTACTTTTTTGTGTCAAAAAATTTATATTTTTAAATTTAGTTTGAGGATTTTATTTTCGAATATTTGTTTACCATTTTTCAGGTATATTGATATAGCACTAAAGAGAAAACAAAAATAAAACTTCGAAAATAATGGTAATACGTACAGGAATCATTCTAATTTTATTCTGACCTTTTAATTTCAATAATAGAGATACAAAATAAAAAAATCTGAAATTTGCATTATAAATACAAAAAAAAAATATTATGTAGGATTCTGAGTGACTTCACGCTAGTAAAAGTGCGCTAAAAAGGTAGTTAAGAGAAAATGTTTCAAAATTGCTACTCACTGGATATCGGCACATTGTATGCGTACCGCACGACTTTCCCACCGTGTCTTTTTGTATGTCGATGCAGCAGATGCTACAGTAAGAATGATTCGTCATTGAATTCCGATTGTTCAAAATTTCATTCACGTCTTCTACGCCTTCATTGATTTGGATAAACAGGAGCAACAGTAGTGCACCAAACATATTTACAATTGATTACACTTCAATTTTGAATTAACATGTGACATTTTGACACATGTGACAATTCAGTCAAATGAATAGATTAAAAACTAGAAATTCGTACACGATCTATCCCAAAAGTTCCGGTAATGAATTTCCACAGACGCCCACATACGTGCGATAACTTTTGGGCAACAATCGACGAATAAGCGTCCGAAAGGACATTTGTGACAACTGCATCACGACAATGCGCCGAACCAAACCACGCTCATTTTTGCCAAGTTGCAAACCGGACTTTTATGCCCGTTTTCACCAACTATTCCTAAACAAATACTTTGCTAGGTAGTACCTAAGCTAAAAAATGCCAAAACTAGTACTTTACATCTTTGACTATATACTTATGGACTGCTAGCGCCACTTCATGTGTGTCTCCAAGCAACGGTGGCGCGGCTGGACCCTAAGTGGTTGCGGTATGTTACTGAATTGGTAGCTATTTTGTGTCTATAACATATGGCTCTATGAGCTCGCACTGCATATTGTGATACCCTGCAATTTATTCACACCTTTGAATATATTGTCAAATATTCACACTATGTCAAAATATTGCTATGCGAAAGGCTGCAATATGCCAACGCGGTTATAATACTCGTCAGCTGATATACACGTCAGTTGACTTTTGACTTATAACCTAAAATTCTGTATTAGATTTCCATCAAATCCGGAACTTCGCAAATTATGAGTTGATGCTTTGCTTGTAAATAACAGGCAGGAAAGTGGACCCGAGCTGCCGAAATATGCTCGCATTTGCATTCTCCACGTTGCTGATGAATACATCGAGAATATTTTTTTTTGCTTTCCGGTTTTTAAATTACGCTTTATTTTCGGCTCCGGGGCGGGACTCATATCGGGCTCCAGCTCGTGGACAACTTTTGGAGCAGTGATAATATGGGAAATTCAGGGGGAATAGCAGTCCATTAGTATATAGTCAAAGGGCGGGATATAGCCATAAAAATTACACCAGACAATGTAGACCCCAACTTATGTCACTGTCAAATTTTGACAATGTAACGAATTCTGCTTTCTTCGTTAATATCAGTTTTTATTGGGTTCCGCGTTTCAGTGTTTTTGCGTTTCTGTGTTATTTTCGTTTTGTTCTGTTCAATTATAATGGATTTACGTTTAATGAGAGCGCCGACATGTACAAGATGTACGGTTTCTGTAATGGAAATGCATATATGGCAAAACTACAGTATCGAGTCCGTTTCCAAAATTGAAGGCATCCTTTTAGAAATGTTTATCGGAGGCTAAATCAATGGCTAAAACAGGTATGTTTTTCCCCAAAAAAATTCGAACAGTGCTCGGCTACGGCAGAGACACAAAATACAATTTGAAGAGCAAGTTCTAAGTGCAATAAAAGAAGATCCCTCCGTCAGTATCCGACAATTAGCTGTTCCTTTGTGTGGACTTCGACGTTTGACTTAGACATTCGACTTCGATGCTCCTTTGTTTGGACACGACATCCGAATCACAACTTCGATCGTCAACTTCGGTGCTTCCCAGAAGACGCGACGATTGATCACATAAAACAAATTGAACTTCGCTGTTCTATTGTGAGGCAGGACACTCAGACAATCCAGACTTTGCATCTACTGCCAATATTACTCTACCACTTTGAGCGAACCCACATAATTATCCATGATATTAATGAAAACAGAGCAGCCCGTGAATGCTATGTTGCCAAATGTATATTTCTTGTAAATGGCTCCGGGTGGCCCATGAGACATTTTCTGTTCATAATTTTATGTAGAATGGCGCCACGTGTAGATTATCTGCCAATTTATACTCACCCGATATAATATAGCGTAACACATAAGTTGTAATAATATTACAACTTATGTGTTACATTTTAGATTGATATGTGCTGTATATATTCGTAATGGGTCGCTTACGATTGGTGAAAACAGTTTACAATTTATCAATTACAACGTGGGAGTAGCTAAAATTATTTGCAATATTTCAAAACATTTGAAAACCCTTTAAAGTAAATCACTAAATTGAACTTTGTTGGTATATTTTTTCCATTTATTACAAAATTAAATCACATTTGGTAAGCAAAAATATACAATCTAAGTGTCTAACAGCCTTGGGGTTCATCTGAGCCGTCTGTGCAGTCGACTACACCATCACAGATTTTGTTGCGGAGTATACACTGTCCGTGCTTGATACAAGGAACTTGGCCAGCCGTGCAAGCTGAAATATTATTTTTGTTATTATACAAATTTATCAACTCAATCATAACTATTCTGCGTTAAAAAAAAGAACCACCCCGAAGGAGTTGATGTAGAACTCTGAAATATATTGGCAATAGTTGATGTATGTTGATATACAATTGATTAAATTTTGAAGGCCAAGTGTCACTTCTAAAAGAAATTATCTCTAATTATCTCTTTCATATCATCAGTTTATTTTAAATTACCTTCTTTATCGCATTAGTTTGCAGCCTTTTATTGTTTGACCTAACCCATTTGAAAGAGGACGAATTATCGGAATGGAGGAACGAGCGAATGAAAATGTATGAGAGAGTAGGACTGTCTGAAAGTGAGGGAATGGTTAGAGAGGGGGATAAATGTAGCAAAGGAGGTGAAAGAGAGGATGAATGAAGTGGAGGGACAGGAGAGACAGGGACGGATTGAGTGCAGTAAATATAACGACATGTACGGGAGGTGGCAGGTGCATGGAAGGAGACCCAAGTATTTGGATGTGGACGGGTGGAAGAGAGAAGAAATGGTGGCCTTAGCTAGGGCCAGGTATGGATCGGAAGAGAGAGGGAGGAAGAAGTGGATGGGTGAAGAATACATGAGGTGTGTATTGTGTGAGGATGGGAGGGATACGTGGAAACATCTGGCGGAGGAATGTGAGGGAGTGAATGGAGAATGGATGGGAGAAAAAAGGAATAAGAGGTTAACGGAATGGATAAGAGAGGACGGGGCCGGGGTAACGATACTGCAGAAGCTAGGCAGGGAAAGGGAAGATAGGAGAAAGAAGTAGTGGAAGTCAAGGATGTATATTTTTGAGGATGTAATTTTGTTATGGATGCCAATAAAGGTTTTTTTTTATCGGAATGCGTGAGGCTGGTTTAGGATTCCGTGAAATTGACAGACGTGTTGGTCGACCACACGTCAGTGTAAGTCTAATTTGGAGAGATTGGCAGGAAAAAAGCCTAGAAGCTCGCCGTACAGGCAGTGGACATCCCAGAGTGACATAAGAACGTGATGATCGACTCTTAAGGAGAAGTGCAAATCGAGATCGAGATTTTGCAATAAATTAGTTAAGAGCAATTGGTCATAGAGTCTCTATGAGCACCATTTATAGACGAATATGCTATTTTGGTTTGCGGTCTTATCGTCCTTATCTTCGTCTCCCTTCAGCATAAGGCGAACAGGCTGCAGTGGAGCCAGGACCGACAAGACTGGGATCATCAATGGATAGAAATTGTCTTCAGCGACGAATCCAGATTTTGTTTATGGCACACTGATGGACGTTTAAGGGTTAGACGACCTAGAGGTCAAAGACAAAATTTACAATTTATTCAACATCGTCACACGGCATTAACTCCTGGTGTTCTGGTTTGGGGCAATATGCTACGGAGGAAGGACCCCTTTAGTATTCATTCCGAGCACATTAAACTCGCGCCGTTTGATACAGTCTTGGAACCCATTCTACTTCCATTCATCTAAGACCATCCAAGGGCAATTTTCCAGCAAGATAATGCGCGACCTCATCCTGCTAACGTAACTACAGACTTCCTAGAAATAAACAACATTAATCGTTTGAATTGGCAATCGAGATCACCTGACTTGAACCCCATAGAACATGTCTAGGATATGATGGACAGAACATTTCGTCGTTTATAGCATCCTCCAAACACTTTAGATGAACTGCGTCACCAGCTTCAGATAGCCTGGGACAAGCTGCCTCAAGATATAAGTATAAGTACGCGGAGATGTAACGCATTATTCATTTTTCTTACTAAATATTAGGAGTATTATTTACTATCAATTGTATATCAACATACACTTACTATTTATGAGAAATTTCAGAGTTCTGCGTCAACTCCTTCAGGGTGGTTCTTTTTTTTAAACCCAGTGTATAATAAAGTATGACGCAACGACCCAACTTTTAAATAGATGATATATTTTTATTACATTTTCAGTGTTGGTCGGTAAATGCCTTAATTTTTAGAAGAATACATTACAACTAATTGAGATTACTTGAAAGAAGAGGGGAGTATGGATAACGCATATTTATTAATTATCTTTTCCGACAAACGAAGTCGCGTTGCTTGTTGCCTAAAGCAATGCGACTGAGTTTGTTAAAATAGTACACAAGTGCGATAATTTATAATGTACGAGAACAATTTAGCAGCCTATATACCATCAAAAACATTACAACAAAATTGAAAGATATTTATTGGCATCGCGGGCGTATCGTGCCGGTTTGAATATTAAATCTTTAAACGGATCAAACAAAATTTGAAAATCAGGAATGTACTTCTTTTGCACTAACTTAGCTATGGTATTTCATACCGAATTTACGTAGTGTACGTAGCGTTTCTCTTTTGCACGCTATATCCCCTGTTTTCCAATATTGTAGAAATGTATTCCCGAGTGCAAGTCACGTTAGCGTGTTATTTTTATCTACGAAAAACTCCGTAAACTGTTTCATTTCATAATATTATATATATTTAATACTTTCTGCAACAAGCAAGGTTGTTTCTATTTTATTTATGTTTCATTTCACTTATTCTTGAATTATTTCAAGAGAAACACTTCCAATGCGGAGTTCTCAATAAAATAAAATATATTCCTAGCAGAAAACCAAGTACAAAGCTGTAATCGAACTCGACAAATGACTGTGTTTTCGCGACAACATAAATTATCTAGAATCTGATTAACTCTAATTCATTCGTATTTCGGCTTGCTACGTTTAGCGGGATATAGTCGCGGCAACACAATTTATCTAGAATGTGATTGATTCTAATTCCTTTATGTTTCAGCACGCTACGTTTGACGGGATATAGTCATTTAAATTGCAACAAAGTCTATATAAATGTTGGAAAACACACCATAAAAGATGAATTATGTGCATAATTTAATTTCAATTTACTTACATCTGTTGCAATTGACTTCGTCGAAGCTATCCCAGCAATCAACGCTTCCATCACACTTCTTATCTTTGGAGAGACATGACGTTGAGTTCCCACAGTGAAAATGAGTTTTTAAATCACATCCTTTAACAAATAAAATACAATTAGCCTAGTAATAGTTGCAATTAAAAATATAAACAAACACTGGTAATTTTGCAAAATACAATCTAAATAGGTTTTCTTGTTTATCAACTTTGTAAACAGTGCTTATTAACGGGTGATTTTTTTGCTATTTGTTTTTTTAGTGTTCATTTTTTTACACGGCACGTGTGATTCGTGACATGATCAATGCTAAAAATGCTTAGTAAGGTTTGCCATTTCACCATAAATAGACTAACAAACGAATAGCGCTTACAAATCATTGAATTGTATTATCAAAATTCGTGCTCTGTAAAAAACGTGTTTCGCAAATTATGTCCATTCTATGGTCGTCATAACCGACCCACCGAACAGGCCATTCAAGCTATTGTGACCAAATTTCGCACCAGTTACACTTTATTGAACATTAATCCACCAACCCGTATGCGGAGAGTGCGTACCGAGGAGAAAATGGCCTGTATCGGCCAGTGTTAATGAAGATCGCGATATGTCAATTCGTCGCCGTTCTCAACAATTGGGCTTGTGTTATTCGACCACCTGGAAGATTTTACGTAAGGATCTCGGTATGAAACCATACAAAATACAGCTGCTGCAAGAACTGAAGCCGGATGACCTACCACAACGTCGTTTGCTGAATGGGCCTTAGAAAAGTTGGATGAAGATCCACTTTTTTATCGAAAAATTATATTCAGCAACGAAGCTCATTTTTGGCTCAATGGTTACGTCAACAAACAGAATTGTGAATTTGGTCTAACGAGCAACCAGAAGCAGTTCAAGAGCTGCCAATGCACTCTGCAAAATGCACTGTTTGGTGCGGTTTGTGGGCCGGCGGCATCATTGGCCCGTACTTTTTTTTATAATAATGAAAATCGCAGCGTCACAGTCAATGGAGTAAGGTACCGTGCGATGCTTACCGACTTTTTTTGCCCAAACTGGAAGAATTGGACTTGGTTGACATGTGGTATCAACAGGACGGTGCCACATGCCACACGGCACGCGATACCATGGACCAAATGAGAGGCGAGTTTGGTGAGCAATTAATCTCACGTTTTGGAGCAGTCCATTGGCCGCCAAGATCATGCGATCTGACCCCACTGGACTATTTTTTGTGGGGCTACGTGAAGTCTCTCGTGTACAGGAACAAGCCAGCGACAATTGCAGCCCTGGAAGACAACATTACAGCTGCAGTTGATGAGATACCAGCCGAAATGCTGGAAAAAGTATGACAAAATTGGAGCTTACGGATGGACCATCTCAGGCGTAGCCGTGGGCAACATTTACATGAAATAATATTTAAAAAGTAAATGGCAGACATTGATGTATCGCTCCAAATAAATATTTAATTCATTATTTTCTGCTTTTTTTTTATTTTTAAAAACCAAACGTTTAAAAATCACCCGTTATTTTAATTTCCGACAATTTTTGAAAAATATCTTCCTCGGTCTTTGTGTGTGATTTTGTGTTTTGTTGATAATACGAACATCTAAAACTCTTTTGGTAAAATTTACAACTACAGGGTGGCAATTAAGTTTTGTCGCCATAAAAAGCGAGCGGTGGTTTAGTGAAATTTTATTGTTTTTTCATAAACTGTTAATACTGTTATAAACATCAAACATTAATAGCCACAGTAAACTCAAACAGTTTCAAAAATTCCTCCCCGTGCGATAATGCAGCCGCGCAGCCATTTTTTTAAATTATATGCTCTAGATCGCTAAATCGCAACACTTCTTCAAGAATAACCCTTAACCTTTTGAGTCCCAGCGGTCGTTAGAAGCTCATGATCGAAACATGCCAAACAGCGCAATAGAGCTTGTCTTTATCGATTGCGAAGACAAAAATCTCAACAGTGCGATTGCGCTGCTTGGGACTCAAAGGGTTAAGGAACGCTTTAGGTCTTAACATTGACATGACATTTTGTACGAGCCACTGCCTCTAGAATAGCCTACATAGCAAAATCCATTGGATTCAAGTCTGACAAAAATGAAAGCCAATCTTCAGGCGAAATGAAGTCTGGAAAATTCTTTCGTATCCAAGCAATGGTGACAATACCTGCACGCCGTATGGAGCGTTGCAGAGTCTTGATTGGAAGTCCACCGACGTACCCATAGTTCTACTTGTTAAATACATTTCAGGTAACAAAATATTAGAATTCAAAAGCAACGGTTTCAGCACAGGGTGTTCGGGGCGGTATCAAAAATATACGACCGAACTTAATTGTCACCCTGTAGAATTAGAAGTTTCTTCTTTGTAGTATTTGAACAAATACTAGAGATAACAAAAAACTGAACATGTTTTGTTAAAGAGTTACATGATTAATATGAACAATAACTGTAGAGAAATCAAACTTTGAACTCATAAAGAATTAAGATGCAATAAAGTTTAATAAGGTGGCACTTTATCCACTTGTGAAACAAAGTAAAATAAACAATAAAATGCCAATGTCACAATATAAAGGTTTTTCTAGCACGTGCCAGTTCCGTTGCCTGTAAGATATCTCAGAATTACTATTTCGATCACATTCTTTAATTGTTATTCATTTTGAAGTTGCCGTATGACAAATATTTCATGCGATACCGTTTACATCTTTGGCTATATACTAATAGATTGCTATTCCCCCTCCATTTCCTATATGATCACTGCTCCAAAAGTTGTCCACGAGCTGGAGGCTGAAGCCCGATATAATGTCAGTGTCAAATGAATCAAGACCCAAAAAATAAAGCATTTTTTGCCGAATTTAAACTCCGAGCAAAGTCAAGAGAACTTATATGCTACGAAAGGTCGCTGTTCAAATAAGCCAGAATTCTATATTTGAATTGTAGCGCCACCACGAACGCGAATCGTCAAGAAATCGGATCAAGGAACGAAAAGTCAAGGATCACCAGGGAAACGAAAAATAAATAAATAAATAGAATATATAATTTTCTCCGCCATATCAGACGTTCATAATAAATTCGCTAATACCTTTTTTTAAAAACCACATAATAAAACTTGAGAACAACATAAGAGAAGATTTGATTTAATTACAAACATTTTGGTGACCCCGACGTGATCACAACATCTCGCGCAGCCCGACGTGATAACAACAACGCACGCAGCACGACGTGATAACAACAAGCACGCGGTGATAGAGAAAACGCACAAGCCAGGGACTTTCCTATAACCGTACATACTACATAGGATCAGCCCCCAACATTACCCACCTTCCGAATGCACGCAGCCCGGAAATTTTCCACGTTCAGGTGATATTGCTCTACGTTCCCACTTAGAAACTCTATCTTTCACTCTCCATTCTTCTCTTACTTTTACTTTTTGGCAATGGAAGATGATTAACACTTTTGGCTATAAGTTACCACCTTTCTTCTGTTTTGCAGAAACAGAGGTTGCAGAAACTTCGTTCTTGGGACCAGTCGAATTTAAGGGCATTTACGGTATAATGGTTTAGACTTATGACTAATTAGATTTAATCGTTTACAAGTGACTTTTCTCCTGATTTTAGACCCGCATGGCCACATTTCACGTGTTTACCTACATTGCTGTGGGCCACGCCGGCCGTCCAAGTGAAGCATCGGCAATCATCGCCGTTTCATGGGTAGGTATAGTAGGGATGGACGGAATTTTAGGGCATTTTAAATTTTCGGCCAGAGAGGGTCGACCCGGGAGGAGATCAAGCCCCGTCTCAACTCCTGAGGAAGTTGTAGCAACTTCTGGGAGACCGGGGAATTGATAAAAATCTCTTACGAGAGATTTTATTAAGCCGGCTCCGAAGTCCAAAAAATTCTCGTTTCCGTCTAATTATCATCCATTCAAAATTTGGCGGCTATGGCAGACCAGATATTAGAAATTTTTCTCCACACACCAGTTGTGCGACTTCCTTTCCTTCTCGGTCAATAACGACAAATCAAAATTTACCTAATCGAAATTCAGTCATTTCAGAGCTGTCCCGTCAAGTAAAAAAATTGACAAACGCTAGTACCATACTCAGTACTGCTAGTATCATCAAAATATCCGTGAAAAGGCGCACAAATGTCAACCCCCGTGCAAGTAGGGAAACGGGCAGCAGTAGGACTAATGTCGGCCCATTGCTGCCCTGCTATCGCCCAGGCCTATTATTTTTCATTTGCGACACTAATTCTGGGACTAAATTTTTGTTAATACGGGAATCTAGGTTAGCATTTTGGCGGTGAATCAACTATTCGCCAACACTCATCGTCGCGCGAAATTATCACTGACCACCGTTAGTGGTACTTTGTTACCGACTGTCGGTAATTTAAAATTAACAATTAATATCGGCCATGGAACTTTGTGATTGCACAAGTTAACTATTTTGGGTGCCGACTTCCTTCGGCATTTCAAAATTGTTGTCGACATAGCCTGTGAAGGTCTCGTAAGGAAAGCATTCGGCCCATCAGAACTAAATTATTTGTATACTTAAAATTCTCCAAATTCTAAATTATTACATCAATTGAACAACCCCTTTCTCAACCCATTAAACATGATGTGTACCATCACATCACCATTTCTGGACCACCTGTTTTTGGCAAACCACGGCAACTACCGCCACAAATTCCAAATTGCGAAGAACGAGTTTGACAAATTGCTACAACTTGGTTTCGTTAAACCCTGCTCCAGTCCATGGGCAACGCCACGGCATCTGGTAACTAAATCAGATGGTTCACCATGTGGAGGTTGTCGGAGCCTCAATCGATTTACAATTCCAGACCGGTATCCTTTGCCACTCCTCCGCGATTTTACTTATAACTGTTGTAGTTATACGTTGTTTTCTAAAATCGATTTGGTCAAGGCATACCATCAAATTCCTATTCATCCTAAAACAGCAATCACAACACCTTTTTGACTCGAATATACTAGGATGAGTGTTGGTTTGAGAAACGCCGATATACTCACCATTAGTAAAGACGAACGCGAACATGTTCAGCACCTTTTCCAAATTTTTGAGCGGTTGACTTCATTTGGAATCAAAATTAACCCCGATAAATGCGTTTTCGGCAAGACAAAATTGAACTTCTTGGGTCACAGCATCAGTGCTCCGGAAATAAAACCTCTGCAGTCCAAGGTCGACACGATCTTGTCATTCCCGAAACCTGCTGACCCCAAAGCTCTTCAAGGTTTTCTCGGCATGGTGAATTTTAATCATCGGTTTATCAAGTCATGCTCGAGTATTTAAGCACTATCCAATCAACTTGCCGCTACATCTCTACGCAACAAACCTCTGGTCTGGTCACAACTTCCTCAACAAGCATGTATGACAGTTAAGGCCGCTCTGACCCGGTTGCAGAGTTAAGCATAATGATAGACGCATCAGACTCCGCTGCTGGTGCGGTCTCGCAGCAGAAGGAAAGTTATAGCGTTCTTCGACCGCTAGCTTTCTTTTCAAAATCGTTTTACACCACAGTACTACAGCACGTTGGGCTATTGCTAGCCGTATATTTGACCATTAAAAACCACTGACATTCGGCACATCTCTGGAAAGGATAACGACGTGGCTGACACACTTTCGAGAGTCGAAGACCTTGATATCCTAGCAAAATTACAATCTGAAGATGTTGAGTTACAATCTCTTCTGGGTAGTCCTACCACCTCACTTAAACTGGGAAGGTTCATTCCGGTCGGCTCAAATACGTCCACCTACGTAGATACGCCCCTTGCATCACAGCGACCCTATGTTCCTCCTGCACTGAGGCACGACGTTTTGAGTTCTTTGCATGAACTTACTCGCCCGGGCGGTCGTGCAATGAGACGTCTCATAGCAGCACGTTACGTGTGGCCAAGAATGAATCACGACATTACACTTTTCGTGAAGTCCTGTTTGAGATGCCAGAAGAACAAAATTTTATGTCACCCGTTGCGAAATTTCCAGTCCCGGATGACCGTTTCATCGACATTATTGGCCCTTTGCCTATTTGCAACAATAACAGATACCTTCTGTTCAGCTTTGATCGCTTTACGCGTTGGCCAGAAGCTTTTCCACTTACCGAAATAACCGCAGATTCCGTTTCCAAAGCATTTCTGACATGTTGGATTGCACGCTTTAGAATGCCATAGACGGTCATCATGGACCGAGGTCGGCAGTTTCAGTCCAACATCTGGAAGGAATTTTGCGGAACTTTCGGTATACAACACAAAACCACAACCGTCTATCATCCGCAATGTAACGGTTTGGTAGAGCGCCTCAATAAACAAATTAAAGACTTGATCCGAGTGAACGATCCGAAGAACTGGTTAACTCAACTCCCCTAATTTTTTTAGGCCTTCGGACGACTTTCAAATTATTCCTTTCGGCCATGACTGCAGAGTACGTCTACGGCAAGACCTTACGCTTACCGGGCAATGTTATTTTTCCAAATTCCACATCTAAAATTATTCCTTCAGGTTCAAAATTCCTCGATAGCCTAAGGGACAATTTGCGGATTATTAGTCCTGCTGTCACTTGTGGTCCCTCTCTCAAAATTTCTTACGCTCATCATTAATGGAAAGACTGACTCAATTTCCGTTGACAGCCTTAAACCTAGTTTTCTTCCCGAAGTTTCTACTACTCCATTTCCTTTTTATTTCATTATTGATTCTTTGCTCTCATTTTCTACTTCATCTTTTTCTTCTCCTGTACGGCCACAGCGTTCAATTCTTAAACAACATCCCGCAGGCAGGACAAGACGAAATTCTAAACGTCTTACTTTTTCTTCTTCGTTTCCTTTTCTTCCTTTCTCTAGGTGAGGGGTTGTGTAGTGCCACCACGAAAGCGGATCATCAACAAATGTGATCAAGTTACGAGAAGTCATGGATCACCAGGGAAACGAAAAATAAATAAATAGAATATATCGGGTGTGTATAAATTGGCGGATAATCTACACGTGGCGATGTTCTTCCTAAAATTCTGAATAGAGAATGTCGATGAAAAAATGTTCTACCATGCCTCATAGGCCATCAGGAGCCATTTAAAAGAAATACATTTGGCAACATAGCATTTACGAGCTGCCCTGTTTATCAATAATCTCATCGAAATTGCAGGGTTTTCTGTAAATTAATAACGAATAATAACGCATATTTAACGACTCGATGTTCAAACTTTGAGGACCTCGTGAAGACCCCGGAAGCATGGTACAACATTTTAGAATTAAGATAAGCTGCTTAGAATTTTTGAAATAATATCGTCACGTGTAGATTATCCGCCAATTTATACACACCCGATATAATTTTCGCCATATCAGACGTTCATATATAAATTCATAAATACCTTTTTTAAAAACCACATAAAACCAGAGAACAACATAAGAGAAGATTTTATTTTTGTTGTAGCGACACACTAGGAGCTACAGCATATTATTTTACTTTCAGCATAAAATTCGGAATTATTTTGCATTTTTGTAATTTGGAATTAATGTTTGAATATGAATTTTTGTGTATATAACACAAGCAGTCAAGCAATAACAAAACACCCACTGAGATTCTGTTAAGTTATTCAAATATATTAACATATTTTTAAGAAAATAAAACTCCTTATTGCCGCACATAAACCATTCTATGTGACACGTAAATAATGAGACTTTATTAACTCACCGAATTTATTGGCTTGTCTAATAAATCTCTTATTTATCATTTGTCATATAAATAGCAATTATCTGGTTTAAATAAAAGTCTATGCGTATAAAAAACAGAGTGGCTACGAAAATCTCAGCCACTGTTCTTGCGGCGGTCAAGAGATGGCGCTTTAGTAAGGAAAAATTTGGAGATTTGTTTGAAACAGGCTTCGATGTCAGTTTGACAGTAAAATTTATTTTTTTAATCAACAGTGGAAAGCAGTGTAGCCAATTTTAATTTAAGAGCCGGAACATCGCAAAAAAAAAACAGACACCTGTTGGACAATGGCCGGGATTTCCCTAGCGATATTGTATATCACAAAATTACATATCGTAGAAAAATAGATGACATATAATTCTTTTTTACTCTTGAAATAAAAAAAATGTTAGAAAAATGTTTTAGAATAACAAGCTCTGTCCCAAATTAGTGATTTACTCTTTGACCAGACTTTGTTAAATAATTAGTTTTAATAAAATATAAAGGATGGTTGCGACCGTTACAACGTAGTAAACCACAATTAATCTAAATTGAAAATTTACTATCTTTTATTAACAAGTTATATTATTCTTATTATTATGTGAATTTATCACATCTATTTTTTAGAAAATTTTACAAAATTATTGTAGATTACATTTAAAGCCAGACTGACAGTTTGTTTCTTTAAAATTAACTGATACTCTCAAACATTCAGTAGTTAATCTTCAAAATATTTTTTTCCATATTTTTTTGTATAAATACATAATCTATAAAAGCTGTATAAATAAGATAGTTACCACAATTTTGTTCATCCGAGTTGTCTTTACAATGCTTAAATCCATCACATCTCTTGCTAGGATCTAAACACATGTCTCCACAGTTGAAGTGTTCTTTTGGACATTTGAGTATGTTGGCATTATCTATGCACTCGTAAACTCCCCTGTTTTTGTCAAGAAGTTTGCAGAATTGTATGTTGAATTCGCAGAGTCCTCCACATCCACTTGGATCATGGATATCTTTACAGGGAGTACAAACTGGGGGCTGTAGAGGTTGAAGTTTGAAACAGATGTCACTCTCATCACTGCAGTTACATATGGAAGATGTCTTAATTTTAGGCTAAATAAATATTAATGGTTATTAGTAGCGGTAATAAAAGCATAAATTAAGATTTTATTAATTGGTCATCGATCATAAGATTTTTTAACCGTGTTATTATGTGTATTTATTTGTGTGCGTAATACTTGGTTTACACGATCATGCAATTTGCGCAAACTGATTTATGCATATAAAATGGCGCAAATTAACTAAACATGTGTTGGTGTTTATACGTTCAGTTTACCTTGCACAATTTGCCGACAGAATCTCTAAAAAAGTGTTGGTTTTTGGGTTAAAAACTGAAAAATATTGCCGACAAAATACTTCTTTCTCTGGCTGCGGTCCATGTTTAAAAAAAAAAGTAAAATGGAAGCAGAAAGATGGAATATGCACCAACCTCATGCAAATTTTCTAGCGCGTCAGATTTTATTCACGCCAAACTTTTTGACTTGCGCAAACCTCATGCATTCGTTTAGACGCCACAATTTACTTGCACAAATAAGCTTGTACAAGCCAATTGGCGCAAATTGCATGACCGTGTAAATGGGTCCTAAGTGAGCTTGTTACTTTAGAGGATTTACCCCGTCACTCTAAAAGTGCCATTAATAGTAACCCAATGGGTAAGGTTAACGGTTATTACATCCAAATATAGACCAGGAATAACGTGGCTACTCTCGCAATAGCTAGTCTTACGTTGTGGGCGAATGTTACAAAGATATTTAAATAGTTACTGATTTAATTTATGCGGAGGGCGACCTAATTTAAATTATATTTGTTAAATATGCAAAATAGGCATAATTAAGCTGCAGCTTGCGGATTAACAGCTATTATTAACTCATACACATATTCCAGGGGTGATACATATGAGTTCAATGAGAGTTGCTTGCCGGTTTTCGGATATTATAAATAGCCACATCATGGTTACTTAGTATTTGTTGAAGTAAACTATCATAGTTTTTCATTTCAATTGGAACACTTATCAAACATTCAACCTTGAACTTCCCCCTTCTTTTGTTAACTTGTTATTCCTGTCTGTCAAATAAAAAAAAAACTAACGTTACGAATTGTCTGGCCGTGTCCAATTAAAGCATATTGAGAGAATCCACAACATGGTAGCAGAGCATGGTTCACTTTGGAGCAATTTGGATATTGCGGACAAAACTACAGGCGCCTCTCGAGTAGAATTTTTGCACTGAAGCAGTGGTTAAGCGCTCAGGTTTGAAAAGCGCTGAAAACTGGACAATTTGGAAGTTCGCTGTCAGGAATTTGTTGCGAGCAACTGATGTAGCCTATGAGGTGTGTGTCGGAGAGCTTACGCTACGCGGGACGAGTTGGCAGCGCATGAGGTCTCTCTCAGGACGTGGGATAAGGCCGATCGAGTCGCTTGTCAAGTCATCGTTAAATCAGTGGAGTCAAAAGTAATGGCTCTACTGGTTGCCTGTGAAACTGCACGAAGTATGTCGCTGAAGTTGCATGCGGTATTCGAACAGCAGACGAAACAAGCCAGTCATGCGGTCCAGTCTGAGTTTTTCGGTTTCAGCCTAGTTCCAGGTGATGACATGGTAACGCATATCGCACTTTTCGAAGGCTTGGTTCTTCGGATGCAGCAACTCAACGTAAAACCGGATGAAGGATCCTTGATGGTGAGGCTTTTGGACACTCTGCCTAGAGATCCGAGAGTCTTCGACAATCCTGGTGGGCAAGAGCTAATGATCAACAAACGCTGATCAACTTGGTGGAAGTGCTGACTTCAGATGAGAGGCGACGAAATGTGCGAAAGAGTCAGCAAGAGGAGTTGGTGGCATTAATGGCGTCAAAGGCTAGTATCTCAGGTGGTAGTACTGGAATGCGAGACAAGGCGAAGAATTTCGACAAGCCTGGAAACAACGCGTTTAAAGGGAAGTTCAGATGCTACGGATGCGGAGGTCTGGGTCACATAAAACGAAACTGCCAGAACTCCAAGCAGAACAAGAACGGAGGATCAACTGACCAGCATTGGAAACATGAGAAAAAGGGTCCAGTGGAGCAAGCCTTTGTGATGGAAGTCATGAACATGGAAATTGAAGGTGACTCCTGGATCATGGACTCTGGAGCGACTAATCACCTGACCAACAGAGGCGACTGGTTCTCATCCTTCACATACTTCGAAACACCAATGAAAATTCTGATGGGCAACAACTCGACGATCGACGCTCTAGAGAACGGCACACTCAAGTTCGAGAAACCTTTTCTCCGTGACAGCTGTTTTGGACAAGGGTCTGACTTTTCAGTCAACGAACAATGAGTGCAAGTTCTTCGCAGATGGTGTCATGAAGGCGTGCAGTGTGCGCAGCGGGATGCTGTTCAAGATGATGATCCGAATGAAAGCACCAGAACAATCCTGTATCGTTGAGGCGAATTTGATGTCGAAGAAATCGTTGCAGAGTTGGCATGAACGTCTTGGCCACCAGAACAAACGTTACGTCCAGAAGTTCCTGAAACAACGCGGAATCGACGTGGAACTGGATAAAGATTTCTGCGAAGCGTGTGTCAAGGGGAAGCAGCATCGAGAAAGCTTCAAGTCGCGGCATCAACGGGCAACGCAGCCGGGGGAAGTCATCCATGCCGACTTGTGTGGACCTATGGAGACCACGTCAATAGGTGGAAGAGAGTATTTTGTCTGTTTCACCTGCGATTTTTCAAAAATTCGCATGGTATACTTCCTTAAGCACAAGTCGGAGATTGTGGAGAAAATCAGAGAAGTTCTCAATATCGTCAAAAACAACTGCGGACATCAACCGAAGGTGTTCCAGTGCGATGGTGGCAAGGAGTTCGACAACACTGAGGTCAGAGAGCTTCTGAAGGAGAACGGGGTGCAGTTCGTCATTACCAATCCATACACCCCGGAGCAAAATGGGTGTGCTGAGCGGACCAACAGGACTGTAGTGGAACTGGCTCGGACTATGCATGAAAATGGCAACGAGAAGTTGATGGTAGTTTTCTACGTTGACGACGGACTGGTGGCGGCAACCCGAAAACAAGATGCTGAGACGTTTCTCCATCAACTGGAAAACAAGTTCAAGATCACTGTTGAACCAGTTGGGTACTTCCTGAATATCCTCATAAATTGCCACGAAGATGGTTCGATTGCCATTAGCCAGAAGAGGTATGCTGAGGATATACTTCGACGGTTCAAGATGTCAGACGCAAACCCAGTGGCAACACCGATGGAGCAGTATCTACAAACAGATGGATCATCGAACTGCGGTTTGACAAACGCTCCATATCGCGAAGCAGTGGGATGCCTAATGTATTTGGCAGTCGCTACGAAACCTGACATTGCATTTGCGGTCAGCTACGTATCTCAGTTTCTCGAAAGACCGGAAAAGCGACGCTGGGAACTGGTAAAAAGGATTCTGAAATACATTAAGGGTTCTACGAAAACGAGCATCAAATACAAGGCAGATGACGACGCGACGAGGGTGCACATCTACACCGACGCCGGTTATGCGAGTGACCCTGGGACACGCCGTTCCGTCAGTGGTATGATTGTAAAGTACTGCGGAGCAGCTATCACCTGGGGTAGCAGGCGACAACAATGCGTGACGCTGTCAACTACGGAGTCGGAGTATATTGCAGCGTGTGAAGGGGAACGAGAAGCCGTTTGGTTGACTCGACTCTTCGAGGAGATTTCTCCACTGGATGGCACTCCGGTTCTTCTTGTAGACAACGCAAGTGCCATTAATTTGGCGAAGAATCCGGAGTTCTACAAACGGTCGAAGCATATCGACTTGAAATATCACTACATCCGAGAGCAAGTTCGAGGACAGCGCTTAGAGATTCAGCATGTTCCAGGTGTAGAGCAAGTAGCGGACACCCTGACGAAGCCTGTTTCGCGTGTTACATTTGTTCGTCTTCTATCCTTGATAGGGATGTTGTAAAACCATAACATTTTAGGGGAAGTGTTGAAGTAAACTATTATAGTTTTTCATTTTAATTGGAACACTTATCAAACATTCAACCTTGAACTTCCCCCTTCTTTTGTTAACTTATTATTTCTGTCTGTCAAATAAAAAAAAAAACTGACGTTACGAATTGTCTGGCTTAAAGCATATTGAGAGAATCCACAACAGTATTAAATACACAAATTCAAGTTTAATTTAATTTAATTAATTAGGTTAGATATTCTACACAAGTCTCTATGCAATAGAATCATCTCCAGGACATGCGCTCGAGAATAAGTACCGAAGACTCTTTGAAGAACCTATCAACACAGCCGAAGATCTACTTTCGAATCGATTACAAACGACTTATAGGTATAATACATTAACCCATTCAACGAACATCAAAGCGAATAATGACTTGATCGCGCCAATTTCCAAGAGTAAGGAGAAACTGATTGAATAAGTCAGGAGTTTATAATATATACAATGTTTTTGATGTAACAATAAGTCCATTACTTAAAGAAAGTAGAAAATAGTTAGATTGTCAATTCATCAGAACTCCAGTCTTACCGATAAGCAGACTATACTTTCTTCACGACCAGACAAAATAAACAAATAAAATAATGAATAAAAAAAAACAAGCGTTTCATTTTCACATGTTTGTGTTTATGTTTAAAGTATTTTGACAATTAATTCCACAGTAGTGATTGAGAAATGCAATTGAAGGGCTTAGAACTAAAACGGTTCAAGTGTACTTTTATGGTTTTGATATAATTGACTTTGATATTCTTCGAATATTACTTGTAAATTTCCCTTGATAATGAAATAATTATGGTTTGAAATGATATTTTGCGACTGTTATTTCACTTAGGGCCGCTTTTACAATCGTCGGATAAATGATGGTTAACTTATACCCTCTTTAACTAATCCCATCGTTTATCTGTCAGTTAACGCACGCTGCCTTTTACAAACGCTTAGATACATTTTCTCCCGAAACGCCAACGTTGGCAGCATTGCGGATGCATGCGGTTGCGCAGTTTATAGAATTGGCATTTTTTGTTTTGCTTGCGGAAAGGTTAGAAAGTTGTGTTTGTAATCATTGTTGCGACCCTTGGCCCCCTCGAGCTTCTTTTCAATATTCCACCTAGAAATATGCCAGAATGCATGTTTCTTAGAAACTAAGTTTGTCGCCCTCTAACCGCCCCTGTATGTAATACCGATTGCAGATCGCTATAATGCCGATATGGTGCGTGTGCTTGCTGTGCGCATTGCCTGCGAGTTAACCGAGATTTATCTACTGCTCCAAGCACCGGATAAGATAACTGCGAGTTATCTGATTTTTAACCCTAACCCTGCTTTAACTAGGCATTGTAAAAGCGTATTTTCGCATTTAGTCCGGAGATAGTGTTAACCTTAATTTAACTGACAATTGTAAAAGCGGCCCTTAGGGCCGCTTTTACAATAGTCAGTTAAATTAAGGTTAACACTATCTCCGGATTAAATGCAAAAATACGCTTTTACAATGCCTAGTTAAAGCAGGGTTAGGGTTAAGAAGCAGATAACTCGCAGTTATCTTATCCGGTGCTTGGAGCTACAGATAAATCTCGGGCAATGCGCACAGCAAGCACACGCACCATACCGGCATTATAGCGATCTGCAATCGGTATTACATACAGGGGCCGTTAGAGGGCGACAAACTAGTTTCTAAAAAACATGCATTCTGGCATATTTCTAGGTGGAATGTTGAAAAGAAGCTCGTGGGGGTCAAGGGTCGCAACAATGATTACAAACACAACCTTCTAACCTTTCCGCAAGCAAAATAAAAAATGCCAATTCTATAAACTGCGCAACCGCATGTATCCTCAATGCTGCCAACGTTGGCGTTTCGGGAGAAAATTTATCTAAGCGTTTGTAAAAGGCAGCGTGCGTTAACTGACAGATAAACAATGGGATTAGTTAGAGAGGGTATAAGTTAACCATCATTTATCCGACGATTGTAAAAGCGGCCCTTAGGGCGGTTAAATTAAGGTTAACACTATCTCCGGATTAAATGCGAAAATACGCTTTTACAATGCCTAGTTAAAGCAAGGTTAGGGTTAAGAAGCAGATAACTCGCAGTTATCTTATCCGGAGCTTGTGTGGTGCTCGCCTTTACTCTAACCTGTAATTGACATCTGACCAAGCGGGCACCTGCATACATTGTTGCTATATAACCTGTCGAGCGGTTGCCAGATTATATAGCCAAGGGTTCGCCTGACTCGCAATCGTGACTTGGACTTAACAACACTAATAAAATAAGCTTTTAGTCATTACTTACCTTTACTCCTGCTGTCTCAGTTCGGGTTCACTGGCATCTCGGCGTCGACGCAAAATCGTGCACTCGCGATTAACGTTTCGTAGGAGTAACGGGATCGGGGTATCAATGAAGTACTATACAAAATGACAACGACGGCAATTGATATGACAAACGTGATATATTAATGAAATAAAGAATTTAACAAACATTACTCTTGACATACATTTAGTGGACAACACAATCGATACATTAAAATCTAATTCAGCAAACATGACAATTATCTGACGTTACATCTTACAAAAGAATAATTACAACACAAGTGAAAATTAATCTTTACACATTATAAATGAATTTAGCCAAAACCTCTCATTGTCACCTTACATTACCTCGCCCATTAGGAAAAAGGAGCAACTGTACCGTACGCGGACTAAAACTCAAAGACAACTGTAAAACTCAAAGAACTGACTGAACTATAAGACTCTCCAAGAACTGACTGAAAATCTACATGTTACTGTCCACGAAACCTCTGTGTCCCCACCGTTTTCTTTAGGAATTTTCCTGCGAAGACAAAGGGAATCCAGAGTTCAATTCGACATCGCTTTTATCTGGTTCAACATTTGCTCCTTTCCCATTTTTATTTAATTTAGGCGTTTACTTCGCCCAAATAATTCTATTATTTATTTAATCAATTACCCAGTGACTTGAGATTGAAAACGAAATTAATTTATAGACATAATCACTTAATTGACTATTTACAGGTGTTGGCTATGAATTCCCATCTTAGCTACTACAGGTAGCTCAGAAAACCGCTTAAATACACATTCTTCGATAGTGCACTAAATACATAATGCGCTGGTGCAATGTAAACACAATGACAATAACAACCCATTATCTCTTTTCTGAAAGACGGGCGCAACTATTAATGGAATTTTATGATAATAAACGAAATTTGATTAGTCGGACATCGCTAATACCTCTCACACGTTGATTAATTACACGTATACTTTTTACACTCCTCACATAACTCCCCACCTTATTTAAGTAATCTAAGTATAAAATAACTTGGATTACTTGTCAGCATTTACTCACACTTTCACCCCATTCAAAAGCAACAAAACCCACAACCCATGCGTGTTAGTAAAAAGGATGATAAATGCGAAATGAAAACCCTTCTATAAAACTTAATTGTTACAGAAACAAAATCCGTTATTATGAAACTGACTGTTTAACAGGCTTAAAAAAAAGGATCAAGAACACATCACAACCATATCAAAAACAAAATTCGTTATTATTAAAAATACAAAATAATACACAAAAAAAACTACATTAGAACAAAATAAAATACGACTGATAGGATAAAATATCGATACAAATTAATTCGCAAAACACATAAACACATGAAAAACAATAGATTAAAATAAAACAAAACAAACAATACTAGCACATAAGAAAATAATTTACGGCGCTACTCCGCCTGCTCCTCCTCCGATTCCTCCGATTCGTAGTCGGAGTCCTCGATTCTCCTTAGGTAGCGCCGGAAGGCCTCTTCTCGCTCGGCGTCTTCTTCCTCTTCGTCCTCCTCTTGTTGATGCCGGTCCCCACAGCCGTTGCAGGGGGTCGACTGCACCGGGTATGGCATCACTGCCATGGGGAGCCCCTCCGGCTGCATGTCCCACCGGTGGAAGGGCTCCTCTTCCGCCTCCACGTCCATCTCGGAGCGAGTGTTTGCAAGTCCCGTCCTGATATAGGAGTCCAGGACGGTCTCCAACCTGGCAGCTCCCGCCAGATACCAGAGGAACACGTTCCTCACCTGATTCCTCTCCCTAGGCTCCAGATTCGGGAACCGGCTGAGCCTGGTCGGGTCCAGAGGGTGGCGTGCCAGCCACAGCACCAACGATGCCCACAATCCCATGAAAGATTCCCATGGAAACATTTTGGATTTGAAACTCAAAGATGAACTGGACTGAATGATGAATTTACGGTTCATCCCTGGGTTTATAAGGGCGGCTCTTAATGATGTTTTCTACGTCATTGATTGTTAGATCCAAATTACTGTTAACAAATCTCATCAACCTTCCTTCCCCGCCGGCCGCCTCCTGATCTGCCTCTTTTGTTCCTTGACTGTCTGGTTCACCTTTTAAATCGTTTTTTAATGTGCACATAGAGTCCCACAATTGTCTATTTACGCGGTACGATTATTTGTTTACGCACACTGTTTTCTTTGTAAACTAACCGCGCACTCTCCTTTCGATCCCTTGAACGATACCTACTTACCCTAACTACATAACAAACACAATTCGATTTACATCTCATAATTACAATATACAATCCAAACTTATCCTAATTACATCGCTCATAATTCAATATACGTTCCACGATTACCAAAAAGATTTCGATAATATTTACAATTTAATTACACAATCAACATTTCATTTACAAGTTTACCCAACAATCATTCCTGCGTATTACAATTTCAATACGATTTTCGTTTTCTCGATAATCACCTCTTAACAGCCTGTTTACCTTAATTATGCATAATGATCTCCCAGTTAATTTAATTCCCAAAATTAGTTAGTGTTAGTTTCATGCAATTCCCAATTATTTAATCTTATTAATACATATAATCCCTTTTTTTTTTTTTTCACAAAAATTTTTTCCATCTTCTACTTTTTCCTTCCCGTGAACAACTTACTAAAACTGCTCGCGCTGCGAGTATTATGTCGGTGCTCGGCTGCACTCGAACTTGCTATTATTTTACCCTCTTTAGTACAATGAAACCTAAACGTTTTATCTTCATTTTCCCCTAAATACTTATCCTCTGCCAATTTTTGAAATTTAAAATTTTCCATCTTCACTCCCTTGGTGGTTTTATCTTCGTGCTCGGTTACTCTAACCCACGTCTTGCCTTTATATTTTTCAAGAAATCCTCGCCGTACCCATGGTTTATTTCCTGCGATCCCGCTATTCCTCTCCAATTTTTCATTATGTCCTTCTGGTTCATCTGACTTTTTCGCACCTTCTCTACTAGTCCCTGGGAAACCTTCCCTGGACTTGTTCACACTCTCGCTGCTCAGTGCTCGATGACACTGTGTCGACGTCAAAACTTCCCCCTCGTCATTGCATTGGAAACTTCGGTTGCCACTTTCATTTACTATCAAAAACCCTCCTGTTATTGGAGTTACCTTGAATTCCTCTGTCTTACAACCTGGTGGCACCTCTTCCTTGTCGTCGCAGAGGTCAAAGTATAATCTGTCCCCGAATTGCGTTAAATACCCGCGCCTAACTCGATTTTCGTCCCTGGGCGTATTACACGTCTGATCTAACCTTTCTTCGTGGCTCCCTTCTTCAACCGTTCCAACTCCACTTCCATTTTCCTCTGAGCCTTCTCTCTCCGAATTTGTACTGTCACTCGGCGTGTTCGCTCCTTCTTCGCTCACTTCGGACTCGTTCAACCCTGTTTCTTCCAAACCGCTTTCGTCGTCATCCTCCTTACCCACATTACCTTCATCTAGGTGCGCCTCGCTCTGCACGCTTTCCTGGGCGGCGATACCATCCTCTGATTCGTTCTCGTTTTCGTTCTCCCGGCTACTCTCTACACCTTTGATGCTTAATACGACCTCCCCTTCGCTCGTGCTCTCCTCATGATCAGATTCCACTGATTCTATCCTGCAACGCTCAGTCGCATCCTCCGCGCTCTCATAACTACCATTACTAGATTCACCTTCGTTTGCTGGTGGAGGTGGTGGCCTTCTCCATACACTGAACAGTATCTCATTATCATCTATTCCCTTATAAGACTCGTGGAAGTCTGGTACTTCCTTTGGCCTCCTCGGTGGATCGAAATTCCTTTTCTCAGGTTCGTCTCTGCACAATCCGTCTTCAACTGGCGTGTAGCACGGTTTAATTCGGTTGACGTGCACTGCTTGAGTCTTTTTGCTGTAGATGTCCTTCACTACGTAATTAACAGGTCCGTTAATTTTTATAATCCGCCATGGTCCGGTCCACTTTGGTTGGAATTTGTGTGCAAGCATCTTCGACGAGTGTGCTTCATTTTTCACGTACACTTTATCACCTAACGCGAATTTGTGCGTTTTCGCCTTCCTGTTAAATTTTGCATTCCGATCCTCTTCCTTCCTCTTGATATTATCCGTCGCTCTTCTGTATGCATCCCCCATTCTGGCCATCATCTCCGTCGCGTAATTTTCGTCTAAGTCGTATTTCATTCTCGTTGGTTTTATCAACGCATCTATGGGCAGTTCCATGTCTCTCATATGCATTAAAAAGAACGGTGTTTCAGACGTCGTCGCATTTACGTTGTTACGCAGCGCCATAGCTACGAATGGTAGCGTTTCATCCCAAGAATTTTCTTGCGCTGACACGTAATGAGAGATCATCGTCTTCATGGTTCCATGCATCCTTTCTATCACTCCGTTTGATTGCGGATGCCATGCACTGGTCTGGATCTTTTCAATTCCTAATAAACTGCAGATTTCCTTGAACAATTTTGAAATAAACTGGCTACCACAATCTGTTAAAATTTGCCTAGGTGTTCCGTGTCTGCATATAATGTTCGTTACAAATGCTTTTGCAACTGTCTCTGCTGAAATATCGGGTATTGGAATTAGCTCGGGGTACCGTGTCAAAAAATCCATACATGTCAAAATGTATCTGTTCCCGTTTCGAGTTCGATTCAATGGTCCCACTAAGTCGAGTGAAATCCTTCCCCATGCACCTGATTGTACGCTCATATGTTGCATCTCCGCTGGTGGTATATAGTTACTCTTCCTCATCGCACACGACTGGCATTCCTTGCAGTATTGTTTGACATCCTTGTTTAAATTCTTCCAATAAAATTCTCGTTTAATGTTAATCAACATTCGTTTCTCACCTGGATGACAACTAAACGGCGCATCGTGGTACATCTTCAAAACTTGTTTAATTAACTTTCGAGGCAACACCAATCTGTCGTCCCTTTGATTTTCATCTCTTCGTTTGTATAACAATCCCCTACCGTCTTTGAAAAAATCCGTACATTCGCCTAATTTTGTTGATATTTGCCTTACGTACTCATCGGTTTGCTGTGCTTTAACTAATTCATTTAGGTCGTAAATAGAAGTAATTAATAATTTTGGATCATTATCTCCTCCTTCGTTGTTCACAATTTGTCTGACAGCGTAATCCTCAATCCTTTTATCCATCGTATCGCTTCTCAATCTTGTCAAAGCATCTGCGTTGGTGTTAAGACGTCCTGGTCGATATTCAATGGTGAAACTATGTTCCATGAGGCTCAATGACCACTTAGATAACCTGCTGCTTTGATCCTTCAATGAAAACAAATACCTCAAACTGCGGTGGTCCGTATATACTTTAAATGTTACTCCTGTTAGATATTCTCTAAAATGTTTAATCCCCCATACTACCGCCAACGCTTCCTTTTCAATTGTCGAATAATTCTGCTCAGCCTTGTTTAGTGTTCTGCTTGCGTAGCTTACCGGGTGTTCTGTGTCTCCGTATTTTTGACATAAAATACCACCTATCGCCACTCCACTTGCGTCTGTTGCTAGAATAAATTCTCTATTGAAATCGGGGTACTTCAAAATTGGAGGTGCTGTTAGTGCCTGTTTCAATTTCTGAAATGCTTCTTCTGTTTTTTCGGTCCATACGAACTTTACATCTTTCTTGGTAAGCTGGGTCAAAGGTCTCGCTATCTCCGAGAAACTAGGTACAAATTTTCTATAAAAACCTGCTAATCCGATGAATGCTCTGATTTCTTTAACTGTTCTTGGTACGGGATACTTTTTTATAACTTCGGTTTTCTGTGGATCTGCTTGACAACCATGTTCTGATATTATGTGTCCTAAATATTTTACCTCTCTTTGTAAGAATTTGCATTTCGTTGGTTTTAGCTTCAAATTATTTTCTCTAAGTCTAATAAAAACATCTCTTAAACGGCTCACATGTTGCACGATGCTTCCATCCGAAAATACGATAATATCATCCAGGTAGACTAGACACGTGACTCCTGTTAGTCCTGATAAAACTGCATACATTAGCCGTTGCCATGTACTTGGCGCATTGGACAGCCCAAACGGCATCTTGGTGAAATGATAATGTCCTGTTGGAGTTGAAAATCCCGTTTTTTCTTGGTCCTCTTCTTCAATCTCGATTTGATGATAACCACTTGTTAGATCCATGGTGGAAAATAATTTAGCTCCTGACAGTTGGTCTATCGTATCCTGAATGTGAGGTAGCGGAAAATAATCTGGTTTCGTAATTGCATTTAACCCTCGGTAATCAATACAAACTCGTAATTCCGGCTTCTCACCTACGTGTGTCTTCTTCTCGACTAAAACTATTGGTGCCGACCACGGGCTCTGAGATTCCACTATTATCCCTTCATCTAACATCTTGTCGATTTGTTGATTTAATTCACCCCGTTTGGAAAAGGGTACACGGTATGGTCTTCTCGCTATCGGGTGTGTATTTCCCTCGGTGATTATTCTGTGTTTGGTACGCGTCGTGTGCGTCAACTTCTGATCCGGCCTCGTAAAAATATCTGCGAATTCCATCAGTACTTCCCTTATCTCGTTAGATCCCGCCTTTGCCGGATTTAATGTTAAAATTTCTTCTGCAATTCTCTCTCTCTCTCTAACTGTTGATCCTCCTTGTCTGCAATCTCCGTCCTGTTGTCTTTCTATCGCCTCATATCCGTTACCTACGTGCGTTTTACTCCTTAATTGCACCTTTTGTCCCGTCGTATTTATCAACCTGATTGGAACCTCTTTGTCTACCTGACAATAAACTCTTGCTACCAGTACGCCCGCTGGTACCTCTCCACTAGGCTCGATCATGAGATTCTCGTTATCCGGTAGCTTCCCCTTGAGGACACCTTGGATTAAAATTTCCGAAAATGGAGGTAATTCCACGTCCGATTTAATCACTACTGGATTTGGCGCCGCCACCCTTAGGTCAGACGAGCACCCTTCTCGTTGAATCGATTTTATCCTGCCGGCACTCTCGCTCTGGTCCAGGATCCTTACACTTGGTTCTCTCATCAAAACCGACATTAACTCTTCCTCGCAGTCACATATTTCTAATTGCTCCTCTCTTACTCCACCTTGGTTCCTTTTTCGGCCTACTCCTTGGTTTACTCCTTTCTGATTGACTCCACCTTCCTTGGTGACCTCTGCCTCGGTCACTCTCCATCCTCCGCACGTGTTACTCTCGTTCTTCATTTGACGCCCTTTTCTTCCTTGGTCCTGACTGATTTTCATTAAATCCTCGCACCCCTCGCGTTCCGCTTCAACGTACTCTCCACCTGAAAATTCTCTTCTGTGTTCCGATGAACAGAGTTCCACACGTTTGCTTCCACCGGGGCCCTTGGTTTCCGCAACAGGTACTTCGCCACTCATTCGGTTGTTGAAGATGGTCTCCATCGTATCGAGACGTCTACTAAGGTTTTCGAGTTTCTCGACAATTTTTTTGAAATATTCATCGTTCCCTTTGTCCATTCGGTGGACTGCAACTAACGGCTTATCTCCCTCTTCGCAATTTTCCAGTCGCACCTGTGATCCATCGATCCAAATTAATCCCGTTGCCCAATCTATTGCAACACGGTTCGCCACTAAAAAATCCAATCCAAGTAATAAATCTGCTCCAAAATCCGTGTTTTCTGTCACATGACACCGATGCTCGATGTGTTTCAATTGCGATAATTCAATATCTACCCTTACTGCTCCCTGTGTGTGAATTCTCTCGCCGCTAATGCTCCATAATCGGGGTTTCAAACTCTCCTCAATATTATATACAATTCCAGGTCGAATCAATGATGTCGCTGCGCCTGAATCAATTATCGCCCTAAATATCCGATTACCTATCCAAATTTTTATACTATTACTACTCAAATCCTTATAATTAGGGGTGGTGAGGCGGGAATGTCCTCTCGTCGCCGTTTCCTGTTGTTCATCTAGTTCTAAGCCGCGGTCCGGCGCTCCGCCGCGACTTCCTTCCCGTTTAAATTCTGCTGTCTACGTGGATTTCTGCATTCTCTTGACAAATGTCCTGGTTGATTACAATTATAACAAATTATCTTCCTGCATTGGTTTGCAAAATGTCCTAGTGTTCCACACTTAAAACAATTTAAATTCCTAGCACCTTCGTCCCGATTTCCGGTCTGCCTACCGTTCCCTCGTCCTCGTCCTCGATTATTCCAATCCCTGGTTTGCCTGTCATTTCCTCGTCCTCGTCCTTGACCTCGATTATTCCAATCCCTAGTACTGGAATTTCCGCTGCCGTCCTTACCATAACTAATATCTTCACCACCTGTTGTTCCTGTCACGTTCTCTCTAGCTAAATTCCTGATCCTATTCTTACTGACCAATTCAGCGATTTTCTCTTCATTCTCTGCCATCTCGATAGCATCCTCCAAGTCCATGGGTCGGAGAGACAGAACTCTCTGCTGCAACTCCAATCTCAACCCTAATTTAAAACGCAAAAACAAATCGCTCCGAAATTTATCTGGGTACGCAGCGTGATCCGGGTTCGCTCTGTGCGCCAGCTCCTTCAATCTTGCTGCAAACTCCTGGACTGACTCTCCTACCTCTTGTATGCACCTGTGAAAATTCTCAACTGCCTCACCTAAATTAAGGGAAAGTTTGAAACGACTCTCGAGAGCTGCCTTTAAATCTGCATAATCCGCGACTCTTAGTTGTGGTTCCGCCGACAATAATTGTCGCGCCTTTCCTGTCAATTTAATCCTAGTTATTGTCGCCTTTTCTTCTTCCGTCCAACCTGTTAATGCCGCAATGTCATCTAACAATTCAAAAAAATATTTTACATTCGCTGTTCCGTCGAACGTCGGAACCGAGTTCGACGACGTCAAAATTGCTTGATTCGCTGCCATCCTTAATTATTTCGTAAAATCCAAAATACAAAATCGAAATCAAAATACACAACAAAACACAAACTCAAAACAAATCAAAATACAAAAATACAATTTCGCAATTAAAACACGTCCACAAATACAAATCAAGTTACGAAAAAAATAAATTCAAAATACGAAGACAAAACACAAACAACGATTAATAAATATCCAAGTACGATTATATCAGGTGATAAAACGAGTCAGGTGTTGCTATGTTTATGTAAAACAAAATTAAACAAAATGAATAATAAAAAAAAATCTGTAAATCACGGAATATCTAGAACTTTGATCACTACTTAATTTAATCCCACAATTTAAATTGACGAAACAAAAACGAAACCCTGTTTGGATTTACTTAGGAACAAACAACTTTAAAACGTAAATAACTCCTTTTAATTGAATCAACTTGGTGTACTAAAAAATCATTTACACCCAAATTAAAACAATCTCAACATTAATTAATTTATTAAAATTCACAACTACTACGGTGGCAATTAAACATCTCAATTATTTAAACAACCACACCATTATATAACCTAACAATTAAATAATCGTCTACTTTAATTAACCTAATAATGAAGCAACCCCACATTTGAGCAACCTTCTACTTTAATTAACCTCTTAATTAAGCAACCCCACATTTGAGCAACCTTCTACTTTAATTAACCTCTTAACTAAGCAACCCCACATTTGAGCAACCTTCTACTTTAATTAACCTCTTAATTAAGCAACCCCACATTTGAGCAACCTTCTACTTTAATTAACCTCTTAATTAAGCAACCCCACATTTGAGCAACCTTCTACTTTAATTAACCTCTTAATTAAGCAACCCCACACCTGACACCAAAATATATGTGGTGCTCGCCTTTACTCTAACCTGTAATTGACATCTGACCAAGCGGGCACCTGCATACATTGTTGCTATATAACCTGTCGAGCGGTTGCCAGATTATATAGCCAAGGGTTCGCCTGACTCGCAATCGTGACTTGGACTTAACAACACTAATAAAATAAGCTTTTAGTCATTACTTACCTTTACTCCTGCTGTCTCAGTTCGGGTTCACTGGCATCTCGGCGTCGACGCAAAATCGTGCACTCGCGATTAACGTTTCGTAGGAGTAACGGGATCGGGGTATCAATGAAGTACTATACAAAATGACAACGACGGCAATTGATATGACAAACGTGATATATTAATGAAATAAAGAATTTAACAAACATTACTCTTGACATACATTTAGTGGACAACACAATCGATACATTAAAATCTAATTCAGCAAACATGACAATTATCTGACGTTACATCTTACAAAAGAATAATTACAACACAAGTGAAAATTAATCTTTACACATTATAAATGAATTTAGCCAAAACCTCTCATTGTCACCTTACATTACCTCGCCCATTAGGAAAAAGGAGCAACTGTACCGTACGCGGACTAAAACTCAAAGACAACTGTAAAACTCAAAGAACTGACTGAACTATAAGACTCTCCAAGAACTGACTGAAAATCTACATGTTACTGTCCACGAAACCTCTGTGTCCCCACCGTTTTCTTTAGGAATTTTCCTGCGAAGACAAAGGGAATCCAGAGTTCAATTCGACATCGCTTTTATCTGGTTCAACATTTGCTCCTTTCCCATTTTTATTTAATTTAGGCGTTTACTTCGCCCAAATAATTCTATTATTTATTTAATCAATTACCCAGTGACTTGAGATTGAAAACGAAATTAATTTATAGACATAATCACTTAATTGACTATTTACAGGTGTTGGCTATGAATTCCCATCTTAGCTACTACAGGTAGCTCAGAAAACCGCTTAAATACACATTCTTCGATAGTGCACTAAATACATAATGCGCTGGTGCAATGTAAACACAATGACAATAACAACCCATTATCTCTTTTCTGAAAGACGGGCGCAACTATTAATGGAATTTTATGATAATAAACGAAATTTGATTAGTCGGACATCGCTAATACCTCTCACACGTTGATTAATTACACGTATACTTTTTACACTCCTCACACTTGGAGCAGCAGATAAATCTCGGGCAATGCGCACAGCAAGCACACGCACCATACCGGCATTATAGCGATCTGCAATCGGTATTACATACAGGGGCCGTTAGAGGGCGATAAACTAGTTTCTAAAAAACATGCATTCTGGCATATTTCTAGGTGGAATATTGAAAAGAAGCTCGAGGAGGTCAAGGGTCGCATCAATGATTACAAACACAACTTTCTAACCTTTCCGCAAGCAAAACGAAAAATGCCAATTCTATAAACTACGCAACCGCATGTATCCTCAATGCTGCCAACGTTGGCGTTTCGGGAGAAAATCTATCTAAGCGTTTGTAAAAGGCAACGTGCGTTAACTGAGAGATAAACGATGGGATTAGTTAAAGAGGGTATAAGTTAACCATCATTTATCCGACGATTGTAAAAGCGGCCCTTAAAGGCATACAAATATGCTAGAGATACCTTTTAGGTGCAGCCAGCGCACTTCCTTTTTTTAAGTGCACTTAAATCATTTTACTTCCAGGCCCCTCAATTATTAAATCATATCATGAGCACAAATGGCATCCCGTGTTAAGATGGTCAAAATGCAACCCGGCACAATTTTCAATTAAATATAATATCATTACTTGTACCCTTAAACGGAGGCAGCAGTAAGCCCATATCAAGAAAACCACCCAAAAATCCCAAAAAGATAGGTTTTTTAAATATTTTAACCACTTAAGAATTGTTTAAAAAAAATCATACTTAACACTCTAACGACCATATCAAATTTGCAAAACCATCACCAGGGCCCAACACGTATTTTCACTCAAACAATCTAGAAATAGTTTCTCTTGAATGCCCGAGTTTCACAAAAATGTCAAGTTTTTTATTGTAAAATCAATATGACAGCGGTTGTATACGCCCGCCATGGTCCCACGCAAGTGATTATCTTCTGTGGGACCATAGCAGACGTATACGACCGCTCACGTAGCTAACCGATTTCAGCTGATTACACTGGGCAACAAAAAAAAAATTCTGTTGCATGAGATGTTTTAACTGATTCTAAGTATTTTGACAATGCTGATTTCATATCATGCAATTTGACACTTTGATTTTTCATTATTTCTGTACTTTAATGTTGAATTTATTTAATTGCTCGCTAATGAAAAACGTTAGAGCGATGGAGTTGGCCTACTTTTGTAGCCAAATGTTTTACAAATAACCTCCCGTTTTTCATTTTTTTTATATTGTGCACACGTGCGGAGGAATAGCTGCCCAATCACGCAAATTCTAAAACTTTTGCCTCATTTTTCTGTTTTCTCAAAATTTAGTTCACTATACTTTTATAGCCAGAAACGTCACGAACAACCACTCGTTTTCTGTTTTTTTTTTTAATATTGTACCCAGGCGTCGAGGAAGAGCTGTCCAATCGCGCGCGTTTGGCCAATTTCGACATCTAAAATTTTCGCCTCATTTTTCTGTTTTATTAAAATTTAGTTCAGCATACTTTTGTAGCCATAAACCTCATGAATAACCTGGTGTTTTCCTTCTGTTGATATTTTGAATAGGTGTCGAGCTAGCGTGTACGGGCGCATCATTAGTTGCCGCGTAAATATTATGAAATTAGTCACCTTTTTCGCCCCGAAAACATACATTTCTTCTCGAACGGGTTGTGGGAAACAATCATAAGACGTGTGACTTGTGTGTTAACTACGAGCTTTTGTTTACTGGAAGTTGTTGTCTTTCCGCTAACTGGGGTGCAACATAAGCATCAAGGTCCATTTCTTGAACAGTAGCCTTGATAAATTCCCAGAAAACTTTGGGGCTGCAAGTGACGAACAAGGTGAACACTTCCACCAGGACCTGATGATCATGGAAGAGCTCAATCAGCGGTGATGGGACAGGAATATAATGGTGGACTACTGCTGGACTATAAAACGAGATTGCCCTGAGCAAGTGCACAAACGCAAGAGCTACAAGCGCAATTTTTTGCCGGAATAGAACATAGCTGAACTGTAAGGTATCAACCTTCATTCTGGGCTCATAATATGACTATATTTCTACGCTCATATGTGATTTATAACTTGTTATGCATGTAATATGTATAATAAATATGCAAATTTCGAAAAATGTTCAATGTTGAATTGCATAAAAACGGTAGCTTAGGGAGAAAAAATAACGTCATATATGGATCCAGCACACCAAAATTATGTTAGAACAAGTTCTTTTATCAATTCAACAAAAATTTTGTTGCGGGCGCGTAAACATTCTTCATTTCTAACCTCACGTTCGATCGCAACTATTGAACAGTAAATATGAGTGATAGAGTGTCTTCTCGGACCAAGAGAATTATGAGCTTATCTCTGTCGAATGCCTCAGACACAGGTTAGTTCTATTTTCAACTTGTAATTTTTTATATCTAAATGGAAATAACTCGCAGAAGACGAGGACCCTTTTGCTGACAGTGGCAATTTTTTGGACGACTCTGATTATGAGATGGATTTAACCACTTTAAAAACTGATGATGAAGAAACTCATTCTCAAGCTACCGCCAGAAAGTACCAATGATGATATGAATATTGGACATCAATCCGAAGAAGACAGTGACGCAGACACTACAAACACAGACTGGTGTAATGTCGTTGGCCCAGCGAAAAAGTTTGAAGAGACATTTTTATCCGGAATACCACAAATATTCATTTCTGCATTTCCAAGATGCTTCTGCGTATGAAATATTTGCAAAATTTTTTGATGACTCCATAATTCAGAAGATGGTAGACTACAAATTTATACGCTTACAAACAATAGGAGAAAATGTTCTCTGCAAACTTACTACTTCTGCGGAACTAAAGAACTTCTTAGGAATAATCTGTTACATGGGTTTGGTTAAAAAACTTACCATTTGCAGTTATTGGTGTAAAGATGTTCTATATAAGACCTCATTGTTTCCTAGTGTGAAGAGTTATAGGTTCGAGCTTATTTTGAAACTTTGGCACTTATCAAATAATGAAGATTGTCCTGATCGAGATAGGCTTTTTAAAATACGCAAGTTTTGTACCGAATTGATACAAAATTACTAAAAATATTACGAACCTGTTAAGATTGTTTGTGTAGACGAGTCCGTGCCATTCAGGGACAGACTTGCATTTAGACAATATATCCGGAACAAATCAAGCAAGTACAGCGTCAAAATATTCATATTATGTAGTGATAATGGCTACACATGGAATTTCAAGGTTTACGCAGAACGTGAGCGAGATCCCCAAGGAGCGGTTCCAACGATGGTGGTTATGCAACTTACTTCTGGGCTCTTAGATTGTGGCAGAACAATAGTAACAGACAATTACTACTTTAGCGTCGATCTAGCAAATCGCTTGTTAGGAAGAAAAACCCACTTACTAGAGACACTACGCAAAAATAGAAAAGCTGTAACGGTTCATTTTCTGAGTAGTAACTAATTATCGTAGGCAACCCAAATTACTTCATCTCTTTCTCATATCAATGGCTAGTTTAATAAATTATTTTGTTATCTTGAGAGGGAATAGATATTACACTCATTTTATGGAATCTTTTCAGGTTATCTATCGATTTTATGACATTTTAGTTGTTTATTAAAAGTCCGTCGAATTTATTCCTCGCGGTGATGTTTCGCGCTGCGAGAGCGAGATTCTCGGCGCGACGGTATTGGTCGCTGATTGATAATCGGGTTTTTGTTAGTAATAAATAAAGAGGTACATATATCTCTATCGGACGTTTCGGAAAAGCGAATAGTCCGACATTTTCGAACATTCTTCTTGTACGAGTGATGAAGAGAGCATTGTGGCTGCTTAGTAGACGAATTTATTTCGACAAGTATTTGGATCTTACTAGCGCCTATATTTCCACATTTGGTGTTGGAGTTTCTGAAGAATATTGGTAGATTATTTGTGGAATTTACTCTGCGGAGGATTATGATTTGCTACTCCACGTGGTCGTACGAGAGAATTAGACAAAAACTACGAGTTTCATATATAATTCGTGTCGATAATTGAGTGTAACCCTCTAAACGAGGTAAGTCTTCCTTTTTAAGGGTATTTTCTTTGTGCCGTCTCTTTTGTGTTCTCCGTTTTACATAAACGGTGAGTACACCAACTTTTTCTTAGGGTTTTTATGCTGGCCTCAGTCGTTACCAAGTCCATTGGGGTTCACGCTAAATTTACGTCTTCCGTGGATCGAGGATTTTTGGCGTTGGATTCGGTTGATCGAGGAACAGGACATTTTCTCCCTTCCTCCTCCCGATCGGAACTGGAAATTAGGAATTCATTGGAGGAGCGTGGTGTTCCCTAGATTCTGGATAAGTAAGGGATTCTGGAATAGACGGTGGAACAGCACTAAGACAGATTTTGGCCTCCAGATAAGTTTACGTTAATTTTTTTTTTGTTTCACGTGCCAGATAATATGTAATATAAAACGCTCGAATAATTTTGTCTGTTTCGGGTTCCTTTATTTTACAAATACGTAATTATTAATTTGCGGTAATTTAGATATAGATATATTTTTTTTTTGTCAACAATATTTCAGGGGTTTTGAATAGTTTGTTTTTTTTTTTTTCCAGTTTCCAAAATTTATTATTAAGAATGCGAGTTGTCGGTTGAATATATAATTGTGATTATTATGAACAAATGGTTTTAATGTGAACCAAAAATGATCATTTCTGGGGAAAATTAATTAGATATTAATTCTGTAAATATATATATATTTTTTTTAATACGTCTGAAGAGTATTAATTTATATTTGGACAATTGTCGTGCCTTTGTCATAATTAATTCAGAACTTATAATTGATTTAATTTTAATTGAGAATTAAAGTATATTTTTCTCTTGGTCAAATATAATATTTTCTTTTAATCATAACCTTTCTTTTGTTTGAATTACTTGATTAAATAATTGGTGGCAATAATCAAAGAAATATTTAGTAACCGAATATTTTAGTTCGGGAGGAACTGGGTCAGTTAACGGTTACTGGCGCCCTGAATAATATCACTAAGACTCACCCACGACCAAACTCTCCGACAGAGTAGTTAGCCTGGTTCCTTCGCTTTTGTGCCAACTTGTTGTGGCCCATTATTGATAGAGTGATCAAGATAAATTAAGTTGGTGGCAAAATTTGGCGCCCAACGTGGGGCCTCGAGAGTATTATCGAATTAGATTTAACGAATTAATTTGGAAAAAGGAAACTGTTCAAAACTTGACTGTGCTATTTGGACTTAGAATAATACTCTGAGAGAGTTAACTTTGTCATTTTTTTTTTATATTGCATTTTTGTTCGTGTGTATCATGGCTACGGGAAAAATTAAAGTTGACTTTGGACGGTTGTCTAGGGATGAACTTTTATATGAGTTAAATGTTCGAGGATTAGGAAACGGTGATAATTTGACGGTACAGGAATTAAGGTCTGCTTGTAGAAATACTGAAAGGCTAGATAGATCTCTTCTTTCAACTTCAAGCTCGAAATATCCTTTTTCTTTTGAACAAGATGCAACTTGTTTATTGGAGAATATTAAAAATATTGAATCTCTGATTGGTGAATTTTCGGGTGTTAAGCACGATAGTCGTTACAGAAGCATAATTTCCAAAATTGCTCACTCACTGGGTCGTGTAAATAAATCTAATCCTGGTAATGACCAGGATAAAATGCTCAAAAGCGAAATTAGTAGGAAATTATTAATGTTTTTAGATAAACTTAAAGCTAAGTGTAGTCGGGAGAGAGATTCTCGTGTGTTGGACTTATCCGTCTTGCGTGAGAGTCTGAAACCTGAAGTTCCACATAGTTCTTCTATAAGTACAGAGTCTGATTCAGATAGTGATGGTAGTTTTAAGGTACTCAAGTTGAAACCTATGCCAATTCGCGATTGGGGACTAAAATTTTCAGGTAAAAAGGGTGATATTTCTTTCAGTACATTTACTGAGCGTGTAGATGAATAAAGACGTACTAGAGGTATATCTCGTGCAATGTTATTTAGGGATGCAATCGAGTTATTTGAGGGAGATGCTAGAGTATGGTATAACATGGTAAAGGATTGGGCAACTGACTGGGAATCTTTAGTTGAGCTTATGGCTGATCAGTTTTTACCGGAGAATTTCGATCGTGATTTGTTTGAGGAAATTAAGAAACGTTTTCAGGGCGAGAGTGAAAGTATTGGGTTGTACATTGCTTCAATGTCAAGTTTATTTAATAAATTGAGACAGCCAGTTTCGGATGAAACTCAAATGCAGATTATTATGGAAAGAATAGATCCTTATTACCAGCCGTTCTTAGCTTTTCAAGATGTTAAGTCAGTGACACAATTACTAACACTTTGTCGTCAATTAGATTCGAAACGAAATTTATCTAAAGCTTATAAACCACCTCCTCACAAAAGTAAAAGTATTATTCCCGAATTAGCATATGCAAGTTCTAGTACATCGGAAGTTAGTGATAGTAGTTTTAACAATGAAAAATTATCTCGTAATAAATATCAAGGAGATAGAAAATGTTGGAATTGCGGCAATTCAGGCCATTTGTCATCAAAGTGTACGATGCCGAAGAAAAGGTACTGTTATTCTTGCGGGTATCCCGAGGTTACCGTCCGCACTTGTCCTAAATGCTGTACAAATACGGGAAACGAATTAATGAGACGATAATCAGGGGTCATTCGTCGTCTCATAATATTTCTCCGACCCTTAATAAAACTTCAGATTCCTCTTTTCGTTGTGTGTTAGATTATGTACTGTCTCATGCTGATCAGGATGTTCGTCCGTTCATCACTGTTTCAATTTTTGGCAAAGAGATTTTAGGTTTACTAGACTCTGGTGCTAGTAGAACCATTATTGGACGTAAGGGATGGCAAATATTGAGAAATTTAGGTTTTATCAACCTAGAGCCGTGTAATGTTAAATCTATTTCGGTAGCAAATGGTGATGTGTGTGATTGTCTCGGACTTTTACGTGTACCAGTGAAGTTGAAAGATGTACAGAAAATAATTGATATTTTAGTATGTCCTTCGCTAAGTCATACCCTTCTTTTGGGGGTGGATTTTTGGAAGAGAATGGGAATCATTCCGGATTTAAGATCCAATGAATGGGAATTCGCAGGTCGTGAATCAAGTCATTTTGTGGATAGTGTTGAGGCCTTAACTTGTCAAAATTCGTTAGCACTAGACCAACTTGGAACGTTGAACAATTTAGTAGAAGAATATTTTAAGAGAATGGGTGACGGCTTGGGCTGCACTGGCCTAGTTGAACATAGAATTGAAGTTTTAAATGGGGTTCAACCTATTAAACAAAGATTTTATCCGGTTTCTCCAGCGCTGATGAAACATGTGGATAGCGAGCTAAGGGATATGCTAGAAAATGGGGTTATTGAACCATCAAATAGTCCTTGGAGTAGTCCTATTGTTATGGTTCGCAAGAAAGATAATTCTTATAGGTTTTGTGTGGATTATCGCAAGCTTAATAGCGTAACGAAACGTGATGCTTATCCATTACCATTCGTTTCCAATATCTTAGATAAACTTAGAGATGCACGTTACCTTTCTAGTCTCGATATTAAGTCTGCTTATTGGCAAGTACCGGTAGAAGATCAATCTCGTCAGTATACTGCATTCACGGTACCAGGCCGTGGACTTTTCCAATTTAAACGTCTTCCATTTGGTCTTCATAATGCACCGGCTACTTGGCAGCGGCTCATAGAACATGTACTTGGCGTAGATTTAGAACCATTCGTGTTCGTATATTTGGATGATATCGTTGTTGTTACGCAAACTTTCGAGCAACATATAGAAATTCTAACGAAAATATTTGATAGGATTATTTCTGCAGGATTAACTCTCAGCGAAGAAAAGTGTCAATTTTGTCGAAGTGAACTCCGATATCTCGGATACGTAGTCGATATTAATGGTCTTCATGTAGATCCAGAGAAGATCACTGCAATTTTAAAAATTCCCACTCCAACTAAAGTTTCGGAGGTTCGTAGTATTATAGGAACAGCTTCATGGTATAGGAGATTTATTCCTAACTTTTCGACGTTAACACAACCACTCACAGAACTTCTGAGGAAGAACACAAAATTTAGTTGGGGCTCGAGTCAAGAAGAATCTTTTAAATTAATTAAAGAGCGGCTGATCTCTGCACCAGTTCTGTCGTGTCCAAATTTCGAGCTACCGTTCACAATTCAAACTGATGCAAGCGCATTTGGTATTGGTGCCATCTTATCGCAATTACATCCCAACGGGGATGAAAAGGTCATATGTTATCTCTCAAGGTCACTTACAAGACAAGAACGCAAGTGGTCGACTACAGAACGAGAATGTTTTGCTGTGTTGTGGGCAATAGAAAAATTGCGACCTTATGTTGAAGGCACTAAGTTCACGGTTATAACCGACCATTGGTCGCTATGCTGGTTAAATAATCTAAAAGATCCGACTGGTAGGTTAGCAAGGTGGAGTATTAGGTTGCAACAATATGATTTTAACCTAGTCCATAGAAAGGGTAAAGATCATGTTGTACCTGATATGCTCTCTCGTTCAGTCCCTCTCATTGATGCAGTATCTGCTAAAACTGTTGAAAATAAACCGGATCGTTGGTATTCAAAAATGTTGGATGGCGTATTAAATTTTCCATTGCGATACCCGGCATGGCGCGTGGTGGGTTCGACCTTATACAAATATGTAGAACATATTGGTTTCCCTGGCTTATCTGATGAAAACGATAATTGGAAGCGAGTAGTTCCTAAGTGGGAACGTACTGATATTTTGCAGAAAAATCATGATAATCCTTGTGCTGGACATCCTGGTATTTTTAAAACTTTTAAACGTGTTAGTGCTCATTTCTATTGGCCTAAAATGAAGGCGGATATAACTAACTTTGTTAGGAAATGTCAAGTGTGCAATCAAAATAAACCGGAGCAGTTAAAACCAGCTGGTCTCTTAGCTCCCCATCGTGTCGTTGATAAACCATTTCAAGTTGTTTCTTGTGATCTAATTGGCCCTCTTCCAAGATCCAATAGGGGATTTAAGTATATTTTAGTTATATTGGATAGTTTCAGTAAATTTTCTTTAGTGATTCCTTTAAGGAATGCAACTTCTAAGCTTTTATGTTCAGCCGTCGAAGAAAAGTTCTTATTATTGTTTGGTCAGCCAGAAACTATGATTACCGATAACGGTACTAATTTCAGAAGTAAAGAATTTCGCAATCTACTCAACTCGTACCGAGTAAAACAGACATTTACGGCATATTATCACGCTCAAGCAAATCCTACAGAGAGAACTAATAGGACTCTTGGGACAATGCTTCGCTGCTATGTTAGAGAAAACCATAAAACATGGGACCAAAATCTCTTTAAGATTGGATGTGCCTTGCGTACACAAGTACATGATATAAGTAAATTTACACCATATTATGTCGTTTTTGGCCGTGAAATGCCTACTAATACTAAAAAGTATGACGACTCACCGTCAGGATTCACAATTAATGAAGATTCTCTTTCCAAAGAGAGACATGAATCGTTTAAAAAATTGTACAGGCAGGTAAAAGATCGGTTGGAAAAGGCTGGTGAGAAGAACAGGCGCTATTATGATTTACGACATCGGGATGTTACTTATGAAACCGGGGCACAGGTCTTTCGGAAGAACTATTGTCTTTCTGATGCAACTAAAAACTTCTCTGCAAAACTAGCACCGAAATATTTGGGTCCGTTCGTAATATCTAAAAAGATATCACCTTGGACATATGAGCTGGTTGACGTTGATGGTAGATTTAAAGGAACATGGCATGCTAAAGATTTGAAGAAAGTATACACGAATGATGTGTGACCGTTTATAGGTCACCGTTTTCTTCTGGAGGAAAGGGGGGAATCTGTAACGGTTCATTTTCTGAGTAGTAACTAATTATCGTAGGCAACCCAAATTACTTCATCTCTTTCTCATATCAATGGCTAGTTTAATAAATTATTTTGTTATCTTGAGAGGGAATAGATATTACACTCATTTTATGGAATCTTTTCAGGTTATCTATCGATTTTATGACATTTTAGTTGTTTATTAAAAGTCCGTCGAATTTATTCCTCGCGGTGATGTTTCGCGCTGCGAGAGCGAGATTCTCGGCGCGACGGTATTGGTCGCTGATTGATAATCGGGTTTTTGTTAGTAATAAATAAAGAGGTACATATATCTCTATCGGACGTTTCGGAAAAGCGAATAGTCCGACATTTTCGAACATTCTTCTTGTACGAGTGATGAAGAGAGCATTGTGGCTGCTTAGTAGACGAATTTATTTCGACAAGTATTTGGATCTTACTAGCGCCTATATTTCCACATTTGGTGTTGGAGTTTCTGAAGAATATTGGTAGATTATTTGTGGAATTTACTCTGCGGAGGATTATGATTTGCTACTCCACGTGGTCGTACGAGAGAATTAGACAAAAACTACGAGTTTCATATATAATTCGTGTCGATAATTGAGTGTAACCCTCTAAACGAGGTAAGTCTTCCTTTTTAAGGGTATTTTCTTTGTGCCGTCTCTTTTGTGTTCTCCGTTTTACATAAACGGTGAGTACACCAACTTTTTCTTAGGGTTTTTATGCTGGCCTCAGTCGTTACCAAGTCCATTGGGGTTCACGCTAAATTTACGTCTTCCGTGGATCGAGGATTTTTGGCGTTGGATTCGGTTGATCGAGGAACAGGACATTTTCTCCCTTCCTCCTCCCGATCGGAACTGGAAATTAGGAATTCATTGGAGGAGCGTGGTGTTCCCTAGATTCTGGATAAGTAAGGGATTCTGGAATAGACGGTGGAACAGCACTAAGACAGATTTTGGCCTCCAGATAAGTTTACGTTAATTTTTTTTTTGTTTCACGTGCCAGATAATATGTAATATAAAACGCTCGAATAATTTTGTCTGTTTCGGGTTCCTTTATTTTACAAATACGTAATTATTAATTTGCGGTAATTTAGATATAGATATATTTTTTTTTTGTCAACAATATTTCAGGGGTTTTGAATAGTTTGTTTTTTTTTTTTTTCCAGTTTCCAAAATTTATTATTAAGAATGCGAGTTGTCGGTTGAATATATAATTGTGATTATTATGAACAAATGGTTTTAATGTGAACCAAAAATGATCATTTCTGGGGAAAATTAATTAGATATTAATTCTGTAAATATATATATATTTTTTTTTAATACGTCTGAAGAGTATTAATTTATATTTGGACAATTGTCGTGCCTTTGTCATAATTAATTCAGAACTTATAATTGATTTAATTTTAATTGAGAATTAAAGTATATTTTTCTCTTGGTCAAATATAATATTTTCTTTTAATCATAACCTTTCTTTTGTTTGAATTACTTGATTAAATAATTGGTGGCAATAATCAAAGAAATATTTAGTAACCGAATATTTTAGTTCGGGAGGAACTGGGTCAGTTAACGGTTACTGGCGCCCTGAATAATATCACTAAGACTCACCCACGACCAAACTCTCCGACAGAGTAGTTAGCCTGGTTCCTTCGCTTTTGTGCCAACTTGTTGTGGCCCATTATTGATAGAGTGATCAAGATAAATTAAGTTGGTGGCAAAGCAAATCCCAAAAACGTGGTGAACAAAAAATAAAAAAAGGCGATGTGATGGCGAAAGAGAACACAGTCAGTATGGTGATACTAAAATGGCACGATAAGAGGGATGTGCTAATGATTTCTACGTCACACACAGACGCAGTGCCGAAAATCAAAAATAAGTTTAGTAACAACGTGACTAAACCGCAAATGGTATTGGACTACAACAAAGGAAAATCATCAATAGTTACATCTGACCAAATGGCATCGTACAACACAAGCCTTAGGCGCACTGTCAAATGGTAACATAAAGTCGCTATCGAATTGATTTTTGGTACAAGTATTCTGAAACTAAATTGACGATTACCAAATTCAAAGAACTACTTGTCAAGGAGCTTATAAAGAAAGATGGAACAATCGAGAATGAAGAATTGCAATCAGAGTCCACTCCATCACGACGTGGAAATATTCGAACTCACAAATTCAACAAAAAGAATGGGAAATTCGACAAAGTTCGCAAATATTGCAGAGGATTATACAAGAAGCACACTGATAAACAGATTGTAAAAAATAAAGTCAAGAAAGTTGTTACTCTTTTTGCTGACTGCAGCGATCAGCCGCATTTATTCATTTCATTATTATTTGATTATCACATGACCAATCATACCGAGTGTCTGGGATAAGGGGCGAACATAGGGATTTTACATGTAAAATTAAATATGTGTAATTATTAGCTCCCCTATTCATTTTAGAGACAAATCGTAAAGGAATATTTTTTAGAGAATTAAAAATTGTAAATGTATCATCTATTTAATTTCCGTTTTTACCAGAATCCACCTCAGAAATAATAAAAATAAGTTGAACAATGTACCATTTAATAAAAACCCTTGCCATGAGTTTGACAAATGTCATGTCATAGTGAAAATAATTTTATCTACGACCACTACTGTAAATGCCCATTATCGTACAATGCGCGTACTGCGTAAATACACCAAAACACCCACGTATGTTAGAGCCCGCTTGTAAATTAAAGGTACTAGTGAGTTTCGTTTACGAACTTTTGATTGGTTGAGAGTTGCGCGTTTGTTCGTTTTTATTAAATATAGTAGTCCGCGATTGTTAAACGTCACATCACGCACCCCGAAGCTGTCACTTCGCTATTCCGCACATTCTCTTATATAAATTAAGGTGAGAGTGGTCGTAGATAAAGTATACTACATAACGCGAGTTGTAAAGCAATTACGCGCTCGTGAAATTGCGTTACTCGCCGCTACGCGGCTCGTACGCAATTTTTTCACTTGCGCGTAATTTGCTATTTACAACTCTTGTTACGTAATATACTATTGCTAGTCAGATATCAATTCACGCATTGTAGTTACTATGAACAATAACGTTGAGCTCGTTGTTAAGTATGAACTAACATTCATCTGCAAAAAGTTTCGGTCTGTATTTGATCGATCCTGCATTATTTCGCAGAATACACGCTTCCTTTCTTCATCCACTAGCAGTATCTCCTTATGGCATTGATGTTTTTAAGAATGATAACCATGCTTCTTCCGAATTTTCTGTACAGAGAATTTAGACTCGTTGCACTCACGAGCAATGCATCGTTGTTGGTTCAGCATTTATCAAACCCAAAACTGTTTCTTATAATTTATCGTTGTTTCTTCTGTTCCGTTTGCATGTAATGTCACGAACTCTGAGTAAATTGACGCCACTGCAAAATATTTTGCTAATGAATACGCTCTCTTCATTGGAATAACTCAGATTATTGTTCATAGTAATTACAATGGGTAAATTGATATTTGACTAGCAAAATTATTCTCACCATAACATGACATTTGTCAAAGTCATGGCAAGAGTTTTTATTAAATGGTAAATGGTTAAACTAATTTTTATTATTTCTGAGGTGGATTCTAGTACAAACGTAAATTAAATGGATGATACATTTACAATTTTTAATTCTCTAAAAAATATTCCTTTACGATTTTTCTCTAAAATGAATAGGGGAGCTAATAATTATACATATTTAATTTTACATGTTAAATCCCTATGTTCGCCCCTTATCCCAGACACTCGATATACAGTATGTTTTTTTTATCGTGGGCCATAGGATTTTACATGCTTAAAATTATACCTTATGTTAATGTATATTTTATCATAAAATTTCAAAGGAAATTTTAATTAGTAATAAATCAATTATTTTTCTACACGATGCGCTGTTTTAGAATAACTCAAACATGTTTTATTCCAGTAAAAAAATGAAATTATTGAATATAAATAACTGAGCAAAAATAATCAAAGTACCTTGAATTTACGAAATGTCATATTGATTAGTGAGGCAAGTAATCAAACAGATTTTATTCTTGAAAATGTCCATTTTTACTATTGAAGAACGGGTGGAATTTGTAACGGCAATTATAAGAGGTTTGTCCAGCAGGGAAATAGTTGTATTTCACCACAAGGAGTCGGGGAATTTTTATTTTAGGGAAATAATTGACAACTTTTCTGCAGCGTATCCCGATCGTTCGGTTCCGGGCAAAAGCACTTTTTAATGGAATAAAAATGTTTAAATGATTCTAATTAAGCGCATCATGTAGAAAAATAATTGATTTATATTATCAACTAAAATTTGCTTCAAAATTGTATGATAAAGTATATTCCGTAAGTATGCAAAAATTCATTTCCTATCACTTTTTGGAAGTTGTTATTTAGTAACAACTGTGCCCATGCTATGTAATACAACCGCCTAACCCTTAGCGGGCGTAATATACGATGAAAGGCATGGTAGCGCGGTCGTTCGGTCCGAAACGACTGTTCGAAACGCAGTGTGTCCAGCGGTCGTATACGCCCGCCGCGGTCCCACGGGTAAGTATGCAAGCGGGCGCTTACGCCGGTCGTTAAAATGTTTTGCCCTGAAGGTTTAGGGTGGCGGAAAATTTTATTTGGTCATATGATTTCGATAAATAAATACTATTTACGTGAATTTTTTCATCTTCTAATGTTTGGTGCGACATTTAAAAAAAATCGAAAGACTCATATTTTTTTATGAGATTTTAACATTTCAACCATCTGACCAGCAGAATATTGTAAATATTTCAGTGATAATTGCCCTCGATTAATATTTAACCAATGTAATCGAATAATGTTGATGACATGATCCAATACAATTCTAATTACGATGGGTGCGTGTTCATGAGAATACATCATGTTGGTTTTGCTAGCAACGCGTTACATTTTCTAATGTATAAAACGTCAGTTGTCGCCGGACTGTTAAACAGTTTGCTCACTGAATTCGATCTGTTTGTATTTGCAGGTAATGTGTTAGTGCTTTCATCAGTAATAGTATTCAGAGGTATGTATATCTCAAAATCGTGGTAAGCTCATTTTTACTACAATTATTGTGGAGCAGATTGATATACGTCTAAGGCTGATCGCACACGGTCGATTTTTAATCAAGCAATTAGAGAGAAGGGAATACACAGCAAAAATACTGTTCAATGAATAAATACGAATTTACTTTCTAAATTTGAAATAAGTTACAATTGGCTCCCTTAATTATTTTATAGTATCGGTCTACGTATATTATTTTGAATACTCATTGAATTGGATATTACATTCACCAGAAATTCACTACTAAGGAAATTACGTACAGTTCTTATATCTGAGTAAAACCATTTAATGATAAATATTTTTTCTTGTATTGTATTGTATTGTATTTATTGTTTATTCCTCGTATTTACATTACATCAAATTGTACAAAAAAAAATCAACACTGGTTGTAAATCGTGATGCAACAGCAACTGTTTTTTTTTTAGAACAAAATGAAATATCCACCATGGTATCATGGCAAACGTTTGTTTTTAATTCAAAATTATTGTAAAGTTTTTTTGTAAATATCTATGAACAAACTATTCAGCTTAAAAAGCTTTAAAAATAATGTACGAAGACCGATACTGTCAAATAATGAAACACATTTCAAATTTTTCATGTAAATCCCTATGGCCCGCTTTACAATTCAACACCCTGTATAATTCTGAATAATTTGTAAAGCGAGGTAAATATTTCTTTACTGTACCGTGTGTTCGATAAAAAACTCCCAACCCCATAACTCTGTTATTTATTGACCGATATGAATGAACTAAAATCCAAAGTCAATGGTGGTTTCAATTCAAACAAATGATATCAATATTGATTTTTTTTAAGAATAACTTCATTGTCAAATGATAGCCAACTTAAAAATTTTAAATGGCAGCATATAATGTTTTATTTTCTCTACATTAGACATTATTTCTCTGAATCCAACAATGCCCAATATATTGTTTTTCGTTCAATATTTTAGTCGAAAAAAATTAGAATAAGTCTTCCATTTAAAATTATATTAAAAAAAATATAATTAGCGTGCCTTGGAAAAAAGTGACAAATGTCATTTGTCGTAAGGTTATGTCAAACATGAATAATAAGGACCCAATAAATAAGTACTTATGTTACCACTCAATGTAAAATAGAATAAATAAGTAGTGCACTTGCGATTTAGATGTTCTGGGATTATTATAAACACTACGTAGAACGTCGAAATTGTCGATCCACTCTTTACAGTTTTTTAAAGACTCCATATCATCTCAAATTTCCTTCTAACCTTCTAAATTTAGGTTCTGGTATTCGCCACTCTGGAAACCGTAGATGATAAATTCGTGCCGAAAATATATTTGTAACATGTCTGTTAATTCGATATTGTTTATGATTATATCTGAAACACACACTAACAAATGGCTGACATTACTTATACAATAAATAACATTTGTCGATTCGAATTTTTTTCAAGGCACACAACATTTATTACCAAAAAAAAATCCTGTGGACAAGATTTATTATTATATTTCTCTGGCATAAATATTAACTTAAAACCAACATAACAGGCATAATTGGATTCAGAAAAACAATGTCTAATATTATAAAATTAGAAAAGTATATGCAGCCATTTAAAAATTTAAAGTTGACTATCATTTGGCAATGAAGTTGATTTTGAGAAAATATATAATTGCTGTCATTGTATAGTATTTGAACAGCCATTGACTGTATTTTTTAGTTCATTCAAATCGGTCAATAAATAATAGTGTTGGCGTTTTTTATCGAACACACGGTATATGTTGGAATTTGTAAATAAAAAATTAAATTAGTCATGCATAAATTGAAAATATACAAACCTTAGTAGAATTTGCAATAATATCTATCTTTGGCTCCTCCTTTAATTCGAAGAGTTTGTAGCGTTGACTTTTATTTTCACTCATATTTCGAAAATCTAAATTTCCATAAGTTTTAAAATCCCTAATTGGAGCTGGAATCTTATTACCATGTGTAGTGGATAATATTATTGTCCTGTTTGGCACATTGTTATCTTCAACAATATTAGTAAAATTTCTTCCTTTCTTCAATAAAATAGATTCTATAAAATTAGAGAATAATAACATGCATTATTTTATTTTTATTCGATGATATTTTTTAGGTATTGGCCTTATACATAACATTTCTGATTAAGTGTGTACTAATAGAATGCACTACAGTAACAATGGGTTTTAGAAAGTGTTGTCTAAGATAATCCCAATGTAAAAATCACGTATAAATTTCGTGATAAACAAATTAATTAATAATTTTCAATGGAGCTCTTTTTGCTGTACATCTACTATATTCGTATACTAGACCCAATTTAACTATACCATAAAACTTGGATGTTGAAATTATTAGTATGATTTTTGCAGTAGCGGGTGTTTAATATGATTATAGGTATATACCACCTTCGCAAAACTTAAATATACCAACACATTTTTAGAAGTAGTTAATAATCTGTGGATACTTCAATATATCATCTATTTACCAATGTTTAAAGAATAACAATAACGGAACTGGAATAATTTATTAACACTAATAATATGAAATATTGTTTTAATATTTACCTATTGTTAATTCATATCATCAAGAATAGTAGTATGATATTGCTGCTAAATCTAGCAAATAGGATTATTAAAAGGGGTAATATAATAAGTGGTGCACTTATTTTTCGAAAATTTTATAATGAATGCCACGAATATGAATCCCAAAGACAGAAATTCAACGAGTGCGGTGCACGAGTTTCATTTTATTTTATCTAGATTATCAAGTGAACCCCGATTTATATTTAGGAAGAGAAGAGGCGGCGTGCCGAAACAAAATATGCGCGCGACTGAATTAGTATGTTCGTCGATTCAAGCAGTTGATTGGCGCACTTCAGATCACGTGACATTTGCGTTGTATCGTCGCTGAAATAATGATGCTATTGGTCCGCTCAGGTTAAATCTCGGTACCCCTTTGGTGTACATATTATCACGCGACTGATAAGTTGTATTCTGCATGTTATATTACTATTCTTATTAATACTTTCATACAACGGAATACATGAATAAGTACAAACAAGCATTTATTGGATCTGCTCCTTAAATCATCACAAAATAAATGTACTATTTATATTTGATAAAAGGAGACATACATCATACAGCACCAAAAATAAGATGTTCATAAAGTATTGTACCAACCATAAATCAGATCCTAAAATCGTACGGTCTTACACTGTAAGACGTCAAAAATCTTAAGAATGGAATCGAACTTAAAAATGAAACATATTTGTAACGTGGGTCAATTATTTAGAGTAATTAATAAAATGGCAAATAATTTATTACGTCAAAAACGACAACGAATCGGAATCGAACCAAAAAGTCAAATAAATTTGTAACGTGCTTATACTATTGAGATAATATCTGAGATGGTCATGAACTGTCTTACACTTTTGCTCTGCTCAGGTTCCTTTTGTGTTCTCCTTCATTTTTCAATAGTGGACGATTTAATTACTTTCTCCGTTACGAAGTACGAGAAAGTATTGTGACCGTGATTTTTTTTTTCCAAAAATTATCCGTTTTGGGATCCCTAGAGGCCATTTCAACAATTTCTGGAAAAAAAAAATTGTGTCTGTGTGTGTGTGTGTGTGCTGTGTGTGTGTGTGTGTGTGTGTGTGTGTGTGTCTGTCTGTGCGCGCTGTATCTCAAAAACTAATAGAGCAAATGATATGAAACTTTAAACATCCGTCTTATTTGATAATCTGAAGAATTGAAAAGCTTTTGGTAAAATTTCGTAGACCGGAAGTGGGCGTTTACCTTAACTGTTTTTGTTTTTTGCCAATATTTTCTTAAATATGAAAAATATCAGGAAAACATATAAACAAACTGTGAAGACAACAAAGAAATGAACATCTTTTGCTTGAAAACATTTTTCATAAAATCATTTTTATTCGAGAAAAAAAATTATTATTTTTTTTTTCATTTTTGGTTTATAATTATATAACGATAATAGTTACAGCAAATTTATGTTAATAATAATTGTAGAGAATGCCAGAATGAACAACTTATAAAAAATAAGTTTTTTTCCAAATCCCTTTAGTTTTTGAGTAAACTGAGTTTTTGAATTTGAACTATAATTTTTCCATCTTTCATAATTTTGACGTTTTAAACGTCAGTTCCACCCGAGTTTACGCAATGCTCGATGTACATTTAAAATATAAATGAAAACGTAAATATAAATGGCTATCAAATCGGAGAAAGTAACATGATGGTTACATCACCATTTTTACTTTCTCCGTTACGAAGTACGAGAAAGTATTGTGATCGTGATTTTTTTTTCAAAAATTTTTTTTACGGAAATATCCGTTTTGGGGTCCCTAGATGCCATTTCAACAATTTCTGGAAAAAATGGTGATGTGGCCATCATGTTACTTTCTCCGACTTGATGGTATTATTTATATTTACGCTTTCATGGTTTATTTTCAATTTAAATCATATTTTAAATGTACATCGAGAGGATGACACTGACGTTTAAAACGTCAAAATTATAAAAGATGGAAAAATTATACTTCAAATTCAAAAACTCAGTTTACTCAAAAACTAAAGGCATTTCGAAAAAAACTTATTCTTTAGAAATTGTTCATTTTGTAATTTTCTACAATTATTATTCACATAAATTTGCTGTAACTTTTATCGTTTCATAATTATAAACCAAAAATTAAAAAAAAAATTAATAAATTTTTTTCTCGAATAGCAATGATTTTATGAAAAATATTTTCAAGCAAAAGATATTCATTTCTTTGTTGTCTTTAATGTTTGTTTAAAAATTTTTGTGATATTTTTCATATTTAAGAAAATATTGGCAAAAAACAAAAAACAGTTAAGGTAAACACCCACTTCCGGTGTACGAAATTTTACCAAAAGCTTTTCAGATTATCAAATAAGACGTATGTTCAAAGTTTCATATCAATTGCTCTGTTAGTTTTTGAGATACAGCGCACACAGACAGACACACACACAGACACACACACACACACACACAGACACACACACAGACACAAAAAATTTTTTTCCAGAAATTGTTGAAATGGTATCTAGGGACCCCAAAACGGATATTTCCGCAAAAAAAATTTTTGAAAAAAAAATCACGATCACAATACTTTCTCGTACTTCGTAACGGAGAAAGTAAAAATTGTGTGTGTGTGTGTGTGTGTGTGTGTGTGTGTGCGTGTGCGTGTGCGTGTGCGTGTGCGTGTGCGTGTGCGTGTGCGTGTGCGTGTGCGTGTGCGTGTGCGTGTGCGTGTGCGTGTGCGTGTGCGTGTGCGTGTGCGTGTGCGTGTGCGTGTGCGTGTGCGTGTGCGTGTGCGTGTGCGTGTGCGTGTGCGTGTGCGTGTGCGTGTGCGTGTGCGTGTGCGTGTGAAATTTTCCATTTGTTTATTAAGATTTTCGATTTTTTAATCTGTATTTTTTATTTGTAGCCCCAAATTTTCGGTATTTGGTCTAAATTTTGTTTTTTTTTTTGTCCTATATTTTAAATTTTTCAAGGGTTATTTTGAGGGTGAAAATGGCAAACTATTTTTTCTTTGCTTGAATTTTTTTTATCTGCATTTTTAGATCTCTGGCCTGTAATTTCTTCTTTTTTCAAAGTTTTGTTTTTTGGCCTAAATATTCTTTATTTTGGCCTGCTTTTTTTAATTTTTTGTCCCAAATTTTCAGTATTTGGTGTAATTTTTTGTTTTCTTAGCCCATATTTTAGATTTTTTTATTTTCCATTTGAGTTTCTGTTCAGAAACTTACTCTGAGCTACAAGGTTATTTTGAAGGTGAAAACGGCAAACTATTTTTCCTTTACTTGAATTTTTTATATGGATTTTTGGATCTCTGGCCTGTAACTTTGTTTTCCATTCCAAATTTTTGATTTTTGACCTAAATATTCTTTATTTTGTGGTAAATATTCTTTATTTTGGCGTGAAAATTTAGATTGCGTGTTAAAAGTTTCGATTTTTTGGTCCGCATTTTTAATATTTAGGTCCTAATTCTTGGTTTAAGTTTAACTTCTTTGTGTCATACTCGTATTTTAAGTTTTCTAATCTGAATTATTGATTTTTATGGGCGATTTTTTTGCCGGTATTTTCGAGTTATTTGGTCGGTTTTTGATTTTTTTGCCCTTTACTTTAGATTTTTAACCTGAATTATTGTTTTTTATTTTTATTTTTTGCATTATTTTCGAGTTTCTTGTCGGAAACTTATTTTGAGCCAAAGAATTATTTTAGGGGCTAGCTAAATATTTTTTCTTTTACTTGAATTTACAATATTTTCGTCTGCATTTTTTTTTGGTCTATATTTTAGATCTTTACCTGGTTTTCGCCTCAATTTATTCCAAATTTTTAATTTTTTTGCCTAAATAATCTTTATTTTGGACAACATTTTCGATGTGTTTGTTGAAATTTTCGATGTTTTAGTTTGCGTTTTTTTTTTATGTTTAGGCCATAGTTTTCGATATTTGGATATTTTTGGGCCTATGTTTTAGTTTTATTGTTTAATTATTGATTTCTATCAGCGAATTTTTGATTGGCGAATATTTTAGATTTTTAACCTGAAGCAGCGATTTTTTAATGTTTTGCCAGTATTTTCAAGGTTTTGGTCTAATCGTCAAATCGGAGTCAAATCGGAGAAAGTAACATGATGGCCACATCACCATTTTTGATGATGAGTCAAACGTTGGACGAACGTCTTGACACATGTGCTCCCACACGATAGACAAACGTTAGATCCAAATGCAGTTGGTTCCAACGTTTGTCTGCAGGAGGTTCACCCCCTTATTGCCCTTACTGCCTTATAGAAAATGGTTATTTAAAATAAAAACATAATAAAAAGCTGATGTACTTACCTATTATTTATATTTATAAGCACGTAAAATAAATATTAAAAAGACCGTTACTTATGATGCACGGTTGTCATTCGTACAAATGTTTGTGCATGTCGTGTGGGAATGTATCCAATGCCACCAAGTATGCCAACCAATGACAGAGAAAACCCTTTGAAGCAGACTAAAAGACCGACAGCCGGCCGAACACCTTCCAACACGAACGTTTGACGCTGGAAGCTGGCCACTTGTAGTTCGTGGATCTCCCACATGATGCGCCCAACCATCCAGCGTCCAACGTTGGAAGGTGTTCGTAGCATGGGCCCGGCTTAAGCTGCCCCATGTTGATGGGTTATCCCAACAACTCACTTACATTTTCCGTTCAGTTGTCCCTAACTTAATGATCGCCCACAGTAATGTCAACACCCCCAACCTCCTTTTTTTCTCCCGGCTCAAAGATCCTATTCCTATGCTATTAAATGCCAACATTGCGACCTTGTTTACACCGGCCAAACTGGCCAAAAACTTAATAAACGCTTAGCTCTCCATAAGAGCGATGTCAGGCATAAACCACGATCTACTGGTCTCAGTGTTCATTGCAATGACAGTGATCACATACCAGACTATAAAAATGCCAAAATTCTGTGCACAGAACAGAATTCCTTCAAAAGGAACTTCCTTGAAATGTGTTACATACAAGCTTAAGAAAAACCAATGAATTTCAAGAAGGACATCGAGGGCCTTGGCATAATTTATAGTAACCTTTTGTCCCTGTCTCCCCTGTCCCACTAGTCCCATTTTACCTTATATATGCAGTCCAGTCCTACTTGCCTTATTCCCCATTTCTTTTGTGTTTGACACGCCTGTGAGAGATCATTTTCTAATTTGTAATTTCCACCCCAATAACATAAATTTTAAATATTTGATACATACAGTTTTCCATCCATTATTTTCCTTCAGTAATTCAAATTTTTTTTTCGCTGTGCTCATTTTTGTTCCCGTACATCCCATAGTTCTCAAATATTATTCTCACAATTTTTCCCCTGTTTTTTGTTTTCTTTTTCGGATGGCACATCGACAAAATGTGACGGTTTTCAGTTTCGCACATGGTGCAAAGATTACATGGTGTGCCTATAACTCCCGTACCACGCCCCTTTTGAATATTTTTGATGCTGCAATTACCAACCATGAAAAATGAAACTATAAAAATCTACACTAACGAATATAAATTGCAAAACACGTTAAAATTCGATTTCGACATAAAAACACGATAAAACATATAGTTTATATTACAATGATATATTAAAATATCACGAGCATTAAAGTATTTTTTTTATTTAGAGAAATTAGGTTGGTAAGAAAATTAATAAATGTGGTTTTAGATGTTTAATTTGTCGTGCACACTAAACAGTACGAAACAATATGATTAAATGTAAATAAAGTACGGGCAACACTAATTTAAATTAGTTATATCGACTTTTTTATTTAGCTAAGCAAGTAATTTTACAAGGTTGCATCACTGGGCATCGGCCAAATTAGATAGGGGAAGATTTTGAGAAAGAACGTGGCCGTCTAGGCACACCATGTAATCTTTGCACCATGGTTTCGCACTGGATCAGGACCTGTGTACCGTTGGACGATTGCAAGGACGGTTTGGATGGAGGAAGGAAAACAATCTTTGCCGCGCTTTTTCGTACACTATTTCCCACCAACATCTCCGGCCTCGATAGACTGTTGCCCCTTCCATCTCCTTTCCCCACCGCGAAATTCCACCGGATCGAACCACAACAGTGTTGTACTTGTTGAACGCCATTTTGCACTGTCAATTTTGTTTTTAATCTGTGCATCCACTGTGTATTTTCTGTTTTAAGTGGTTTGTTGCGCCCCTATCACGTTACGCGCACATGTTATTTGCGATGTGCTTATGTATTTTTAAATTTTAACGCCTCTTCAACTCAATACTACCATGTCGAACTTCTTAACCTCATCACCACGCAGTCTTCTCTCGCGCCGCAGGACGTCATTATTTGAATCGTTTAATAGTAAGTTTGTTAGTCTTTTGTTTTCTTGTTCACTGCTCTCAGCTTTTACTTTGTTACTTTTTTGATCATTTTGCTCGATACTAAAACTTTTGTTACATTTAATTTTAGGCCCTGATGATGCGTAAATGTTTATTATCTGGTTATTGCTCCCTGCGGACTATATTAAAATTATGGATCTTTCATTTTTATGAAACAATATGGACGTTCCATAGTTATAATCCAAAATGTTCAATTAATGTTTCATTTTTTTGAAATAATGATTTTATGAAAAATATTCTCAAGCAATAGATGTTCATTACTTTGCTGTCTTTAATATTTGTTTAAATGTTTTTTAAAATGATGTTTTATATTTAAAAAAGTATTGAAAGAAAACAAAAAACAGTTCAAGTAAACACCCACTTCCGGTGTACGAAATTTTACCAAAAGCTTTTCAGTTCTTCGGATCAAGTAGGGCTTATGATCAAAGTTTTATGTTAATTCCTGTATTCGTTTCTGAGGTACTACACGCATAGTCAGGCACACACACATACCCAGACCCACATAAATATTTTTTTTTTCAGAAATCGTTGAAATCACCTCTAGGAATATTTTATAACACATTTTGATTATATTACTTTCCCATAGCGGAGAAGTAAAAACGATAAAAGTAATTTTCGATAATATTAATTTTCGATACTAGTAACGTTATGAAGGTTTTTACATTACGAGAGAAAAGTTTGAAAGCACTAGCGACGTAGGAGCAACCAGTTAAGATACATATAACAGCACTAGTGTTGTTAAGAAATTCTTAACAACACTAGTTTTGTTAAAGGTACCTTAACGTTACTCGTTGCTAAGGAGTTATTGGCATGTTAACATTATAGGATGAAATAAAAGTTCGTAATTAAAAATCCTCTACAAATACTTATCAATAATTAGTACTATTAACTACATTCCCTGCCATATTATTGAACCGATTTTTTTTACTTCGAATTTCTTGTTCTACTAGTATTATAAGCCTGTTTTGTAGAAACGCATGTAAGATCTTTTGGGTAATGCCATTATCGATATGAACGAGCTTTTGATTTGAATCTTTAAAGTTTAACCTCGTCTTTACCGTCGTATAATACAATCTGTACATGTAAGAATAACAATTCAAATATATAAATAAATCGAATAATTCATAAATACAAGATCTTGTTTTATAAACACTTTCGACATTGTTTAGTCCGCAGAGTAGTTTTTTCTTGTCAAATTTTGCAAACCGGCAGTCGGTGCCAGATTTTATTTAATAACAACAAAAACCTGTTTTAACAAACATTAAAGCTAACGAAAAATTAAAAGCAAACTCAATATTCAAACAAAAATTCCACGAAATTCACATCAGCTTAATTCCAAACTATTAAGAAAATAAAACACTTCCAAACAATTATTGAATTTAAACGTTAAAGCTGATGAAAACGTTTTGTAATCTGAATGTGGGTATTTACTCTCAGCACTATTTTGTTATCCTGTTTTCTAATTATAAACAATATACAGATTCATTTCTAGTTTAAAATCTAAAATATAAATTTACATTGCATTCTTTTAGTGGTAATAGCCACCCATCAGATTAATGTATGTGTATAGAATATAATTGTAATTAGTTGAGAAACTTCAATTATTCTGAATTTGTAAATATATTTTAAACGATTACAACTCACCAACTAGGGAGATCCAAAGACCAAATCCAACAGCGATCAAGATACAACAAGACACAGACACATATAATATAATCTTTCGCCTGTTTCTAGCTTTCACATCGTCACCACTTTCGTTGATCTTCAACACCCACCGGTGTCCAAAAATATTGTGCTTGATGATGGCATTCCTGTTCACTGTATTATCAAATACTTCTCTCGAGAAGGACACGGTTTCGACGTTCCTGTGCCTTTTAGACGTTTCATAGTAGTGCACTTTAGTCAATTCGACGTTGGAAGCGTTGAGGATCATTTTCTTATAGGTAATGTAATGTTGCCGGTACACGTTTGATACAAACACGGAAATAGTACGGAAGTGGCACGCGCCGGCGCCGGCAGATGGCAGATGGCCCGTGCCGGTTCACAACCCCCGAGGAGCGTGAAAAACGAAATTCTCCCTGTATTCAAAGGTTAATTATACCGGCGACCTTATAACTCGGTACCAGCAGGTGCGGGAGGTATTGCATGTCATCCTGGGCCAGGGTTAACAGTTACATCAATAACTGGTTAGATTTCGTTACAATTTTAATTGCAAGCATCTGTAGGAGTCTTGGCAGGGATTAATTAAATTAAGCACCAATTATTTACGCTTTTCTGCTGTCTATGTCTACGTGGAAACATCTGTTTCCGCTTGATCAATATCGTTTAAATTCATATTCTTACTAAAATATCACTTGATACAATATGAATATTGATTATGAATGGCATAGACAAGTTTTATTAGCATTTTTATACAGTTATTGTTTCTAGTCTTTAACGGAGCGAAAATTAATAGTATATTCAACTTAATAATAAAGAAATTTAATTGATAGCGACATTTATTCAACATTAAATTGATATAGCAAAGATAATGAAGATTACATTTAAAAAAATAAAACAGGTATACTTTTTCCGCTTGAAATTGAAAATCTACTTTCGAAGGGACTTTATTGCAGCCCATTGTGCGCTCGGATTTTTATTAGGGTCATGAGAAGAGGCTGGCTGTCTGCGGACGTCCAGAGTCGGGTTCGCTAATTGCATATTTGCCCCCATTTCTATGTTACATGAACTAAAATCATCTAAAATAGTGTTATTATACTTGTTACATTTTACTACAGTAATTAAAAGAAACTAGATATTATCCGAGTATCCGAGTCAGACTAGTTGATTTCCACAAATTTTGAACATATTCGCTGTCTGCTTTCTAATGCTCCTTTTGAATAATTTTTAATGAATAATGCCAATAGTACTGTTTGTTACAGTACAAATATAATGCTCCCTTTAAATCCTTTTTAATGATGAATGCCATTACTAAAAGATTATAGACGCCATTAGGTTATTAATAGTTACAAATTCCTTAACTCCTTCCTCTTTGCAACAGTACAAATAAAATGCTCCCTTTAATTTTTTTTTAATGATAGACGCCATTGGATAATTATGAGTTACAAATTCCTCCACTATTTAAGTTGTAATAAGTTTAAGAAGTACATAAAGACAGCCTCAAATAGATTTGTGTTTCAATTGGTGTAACGTTTTTTTGAGTAGTATTCACCAGCACAAGATTTTTTTTAAAATTTAATACAGGGCCGAACAAAAAAGTATAATTAAAAAAAAAATTCTGTTTCTATGAATTGCTATTTTATTTAATCTGATTGAAGGAGCACGAGCGAGATTCGCCATGTTCCCCCTCGCACTGCACGACGCAACCAAAATTATTATTATCTTATTGTGATTTGTATAAATCTAAATAAATCCAGATCGCAATATAAACAACAAAGGCAACAAAGAACTGAACATCTTTTGCTTGAAAACATTTTTCATAAAATCATTGTTATTCGAGAAAAACAATTTTTTTTTTCATTTTTGGTTTATAAGTATGAAACGATAATAGTTACAGCAAATTTATAATAATAATTGTAGAGAATGCCGAAATGAACAACTTATAAAGAATAAGTTTTTTTCGAAATCTCTTTAGTTTTTGAGTAAACTGAGTTTTTGAATTTAAAGTATAATTTTTACATTTAAAATATGATTTAAATAGAAAATAAACCATGAAAGTCTAAATATAAATGATGATACCATCGGAGAAAGTAACATGATGGCCACATCACCATTTTTGTAGTAAAATTTCCTCCCAATCGTGCTATGCGATAAAAAATAGGTCTGTCACGTACTCGAAATTAATCAACAATAATGTAGAATGATTTTACTGATGTGTCTATTCGTAATTGATTTCACATACTAAAACAAATAACAAACTTTACAAACAAATTAACGCGATTACGTGTTGAGCGGCTGACGGATGTTTTTCACACTGGCTGTCGCGGCCTGTCTCAATACTGCAACGTCTTTTGGGCGTTGGGGGGTGCTTTAGGATAGCGGTCATATTGAAGCCGCAACAGGGTCAATCCATTAAAAAAAATTGAATTGCGGGATATTTAAGAGGGCACTTAGATATTGACATTTTATGAACACTTATTATCAAAATTGACAGTTTCCAATTATTTTACTCATAGAGGCATCCTGTAGGTACAAATAGAGCCGTAACTTATAACTTTATCTTATTCCTAAGAGAAGGTATAGACTGATTTCAGGCTACCTTTTAGAGGTCAATAGAAACAAGTTTTTTTCTTGAAAACTAAAAGAGATAAGTGTACATACGTTCTTACAAAATATGTTGCAATTTAAACGAGGAATCCAAAAATATAATAATATATGGGGTGTTCTATTTAAAATGAGAAAGTTGGTGCTACTTCTGTTGGAACCGGAAGTGATAGAAAGTTGAAAATATTTCACACGACGAGAACTGATTCAACCGTATGATGAGGATTTTTTTCAAATTTTGAACACAACGGCAACCCCGTACACTTTTAACGAATGGTTTAGCTTAGATACCCTGTATATATGTGTAACCCCCAACGAAATTTTAGAATTAATGTAGGTATATACATTGATAAAGGAAGATCACAACCCACATGTCCGAACCTAGAACGAAAATGCATCATGATGATATTATTATTAATTCAAAAAGTTCTCATTTAGAAATTCTAAATATAAATATTAGTGAAAACATATCACAACCACAAATTAGTCTATCAAATGTTACAATATTACAAGTAGTTCTATACATAAATAAAGCACCAATTATTTTATAATTCTGCTAGTGTATAAGATGATTCTTTTTCACAAAGATATTCAAAAAGTAACATTTTAAATAGTTTTCGATTATTCTTTAGGGATTTAATACGAGCTGGTAAGTAGTTCAAATATTGCGGGTCCTTCTCATACATAGATAATTGGTGGATCGGTAGTGCATAATTGTCGTAAAATCTCGTGTTATAATTATGATTATGAGTAGTGGTGATATCCGTAGCTCTCTTATTTAAGGTTGGTTAAGTTTAGTTTCTGTATTAGTGTAATCAACTATAAACAATTTTTACTTTCATCACCTGTTCTGAAGACACACATCCCAACAAAAATAATTGAAATTTCAATGACAAATATATTTAGGGCGAAGGAACAAAATGCAAAAATTCACTCTGATCATGTATTATTAGCATACAACTCTTTCACTCAGATTGCAGGCCTCAACGATTCGCTCTTCGGCCCGCAAGCACTGAGCTCATCATGAAAAGTACCACGTCAATGCCTAGCAATATAATCTACTATAATTATAATAAACTCAATGAGAGATGTAAGTGCTAGTTTTTTATTAATCAAATATGAAAACAAACAAAAATTTGGAATAGTAGATTATACAGGGTGTCAATTTGAAAACTTTCAATGCGAATATCTCTGAAAATAAAGGAGAAAAGCGCAATTTGGTACAAATGTTATACAGGTAGGGGGAACTAGAACCACCATATTTTGGTTATGGGGTGAGTGACCCCTTGGGCCCCATTCACCCTAACCTCAAAATTTTAAATGGCATCACCCCTTTTGTGATCCCTTAAATTAAACGTTTTTTCGAGTAGTATTCATCAGTACAAGATTTTTTTTTAAATTTAATACAGGGCCGTACAAAAAAGTATAATTAAATTAAAATAAATTCTATGAATTGCTATTTTATTTAATTGGATTCTTATAATTCATTCCATTTTGGGCTACAAAAAAGGATAATAATTTTTTTTTTCTTCAAATATTCGAACCAGTGGGTCAGGTTTCAACAAATAACAATCACCTATTGCAGTCAGGTGTGTTAGATTGTACGTCAAATTCAAAAACGATCGAAGTGAAATAATTTCAGACGAATTCACTATTTTCTTTTTTATCCGGTATTAGACATGGTTTACAGTATGGCTGAAAGAATTGCGATTTAGACACCTGACTGAAATAGCTGATTGTTATTTGTCGAAACCTGACCCACTGCTTCGAGTATTTGGAGCAAAAAATTTTATTATCCTTTTTTTGTAGCCCAAAATGGAATGAGTTATAAGAATCCAATTAAATAAAATAGCAATTCATAGAATTTATTTTATTTTAATTATACTTTTTTGTTCGGCCCTGTATTAAATTTAAAAAAAAATCTTGTACTGGTGAATACTACTCGAAAAAACGTTTAATTTAAGGGATCACAAAAGGGGTGATGCCATTTAAAATTTTGGGGTCAGGGTGAATGGGGCCCAAGGGGTCACTCACCCCATAACCAAAATATGGTGGTTCTAGTTCCCCCTACCTGTATAACATTTGTACCAAATTGCGCTTTTCCAACTCTTTTATTTTCACAGATATTCGCATTGAAAGTTTTCAAATTGACACCCTGTATATCAAGGGAAAGAAATGCGTGATTTTTCCCGAGGTGCAAATTTGTGCGTGAATTGATATCTGAAATTATTCTCAGCCGTAATACAAGAAGTGGTATGATTATTACCGATGATATTTTGGAGTTGAAACCGTGCTGCTTCGGTTTCAACGACTAAATACCATCGGTTATTAATCATACCATGAGTTATATTTAGTGAAAGAATATAACGAATAACATTTTATAATCTTAATCACAACTCACATATTGCAATGTTTTTATTGTGTCTTCACACGGGTTCAGAAGAGATCACACTTGGAAATAATAATATATACGTTTTCACTCGATGCTGGCTCGCTTTATTCTGTCTTCACACACATATGTGCATCCAAAAACGGTTCACAGAAAAACACAAGAGACATGCGCATACCAAATCGCGCCGAATATAAATATAAAATAAATATCTATTCCAATATATTACATAACCTCCCCTTTTTTTTACATATTGGAGTTGTCAAATCGGTCTGGTTTTCTAAGAAGACTTCTTCGTCTTAGACTAATTTTACATTCCGACTTTTTGACATCTACAGTATTTGAAAAGGGTGTTTCCTTATCTTCTACATTTGTACGCTTATCAACTAACTGAATATCATGTGGAGGTTGAGTAATGGAAGGCGTATAGGAATTTTTAATAATTTGATTTACATGTCTCTTCCAGACTAAACCTTCGCATGTTTTCACTTCGTAATGCTTATTACCCTTAGGTTTTACTATTAATGCGTCACACCATTTTCTTTTGCCGCGAAAATCGCGCACTTTCACTCTTTCGTTTACCGCGAACTTCACTTTTCTTCCTCCTCCTGCGTTTATAGTTTGTCATATTTGTTTTTGTTTTACCACATTTTCTGTCGTATTTCTTAACAAATCTAATTTACATCTTATGCCCTAACAATAATTTCGCAGGTGACTCATTGGTAACAGTATGAGGCGTATTTCGATATTGAAATAAAAATTTGGTTAATACATAATTTATTTCAACATCTGTTTTAGGATTTTCTTTAACTAAAATACGCTTAATGAGTTTAACACAAATTTCTGCAGCGCCATTACTTGATGGATGATATGGTGCAGTCGTAGTGTGTTTAATTCCGTATTGTTTGCAAAAACTTTGAAATGTTTCACTGGTAAATTGTGTTCCATTGTCAGACACAATTTCTCGTGGTAACCCAAATCGTGCAAAAATTTCAATTAATTTACTTATTGTTGATACCGAATCAGTACTACTCATTTTACAACATTCTAACCATTTGGAAGTCGAATCGACTATGACTAAGTAACTTTTGTAATGTAATGGACCTAAATAATCAATATGGATCCGGGTCCATACTTGTTCATGCCAAATCCATCGACTTATTTGTGTTTTCGGAGGTGAATCTTTAAAGTCGTTACATAATGTACATTGCTTACATAATGTTTCAATATCTTGATTTAAGTTTGGCCACCAAATATACCCACGAGCATTAATTTTGATTTAACAATCCCCATGTGATTTTCATGAATTTCAGATAATATTGACTTTTGAAAGTTTTCTGGAATGATTATACGATATCCCCACATTAAAATTCCTTGTTCTACACTTAGTTCATTTTTTCTAATAAAATAAGGCTTAACTTTATCACTGGGACATTTACTTGGCCATCCATTTAAAATATAATAGACAACTTTACTCAGTACGGCATCTTTTTTGAGTTCTGCCTTTATATCATTATGGTTTATTGGTAATTTAACATTATTATCAATTAAATTAATGTAACTACAATCCTTTTCGTAACAGTTTGCTCTAGCTATTTCCCTTGTATCTTTCTCCATTGGTAATCTTGACAACCCGTCAGCAGAATTATTTTGAGATTTAACATAGCTAATTTCAAAAGTAAATGATGACAAAAAATATGCCCAACGCTGCAAACGACTTGTTGCCATAATTGGTATGCCTCGTTTAGGCCCAAAAATCGCAACCAGTGGTTTGTGATCTGTGGCCAACATAAATTTATTACCAAATAAGTATTGATAAAATCGAGATACCCCAAATACAATTGACAATGCTTCCTTATCGAGCTGAGAGTAGTTTATCTCTGCCTTATTTAACACACGAGAGGCGTATGCAATTGGTTTTTCCACTTTACCGTCTATTACATGAGATAACACTGCTCCCACCCCTACAGAAGAAGCGTCTACTGTAAGTTTTAATGGAATTTTAGGGTCAAAATGACTTAAAATTGGTTTAGATATTAATAATTCTTTACAAGCTTTAAATGAATCTGCACACTCTGCAGTCCAATCAAATTTAACATCTTTTTTCAATAATTTATATAAGGGATGTAATAACGTGCCCCCATCTTTTATAAATTTATAATAGAAATTAACCATTCCCAGAAATGACTTTAGTTCTGTAACATTTCTAGGACGCGGACAATTTGTAATTGCGTCTATTCTTTCATCAGTGGTGTGCACCCCATTTTGATCAATTATGTGACCTAAATATTGTATTGATGTTTGCATGAATTGACATTTATTTAATTTTACCTTAAGTCCACTGTCCATTAATCTACTAAATACTAATTCCAGTCGCCTTAAGTGGTCATCATCATTATCTCCTGTGATTATGATGTCATCTAAATAACATACAACCCCTGGGATATCAGCTAACAATTGCTCCATCATTTTTTGAAAATAGGCAGGACCATTGGTAATGCCATATGGAAGTCGAGTGTATCTAAAAAGACCCATATTTCGGTTTTTTTGAATTTATTTAATACTCTCTGCAATAAGTAAGGTAGTTTCTATTTTATTTCTATTTTACCCATATGAGTAGATATCGTTACGAAATCTCGCGACTCTTCCGATAAAAGAACTTGCTGATATGCTTCTGATAAATCCACCTTAGAAAATTTCTTTCCCCCGGTTAATTTATTAAACAAATATTCAATTCTCGGCAATGGAAATCTTAATATTTCTAAATTTGGATTTACAATTAACTTGTAATCTCCACACATTCTTACTGAACCGTCAGGTTTTAATATTGGCACTATTGGAGTACCCCAGTTTGAATATGTAACCGGTTCTAATACTTTTAGCTTAACTAAACGTTCTATTTCATTTTCTACCTTTTTTTTCAATGAAAATGGAATAGGACGAGCTTTGAAAAATTTAGGTTTAAAATTTTCTTTCATGACTAACGTAATTTTATCCTTATTAAACGTTCCCAACTCGTTTTCAAAGATTTTATTATATTTGGTACATAATGCATCTAATTTGCTAGAAACATTTGCCATACTAAAATTTTTTTCAACGCTGTCACTATTCATCCCAATATTGAATAATTTTAAAGCTTTTCTTCCGATCAGTGGAACTCCCCCATTTTTAATTACATAAATTTCCAATTTATATTCCTTTTTATTAAAAGTAACGTTTAAATTTAATTTTCCAATTGGTTTGAAACTAAATCCAATATAATCTTTAAATATTAAGTCATTATTTAATAGTGCAAATTTCTTAAAATGTTTGCAATAAATACGTTCCGAAATTACCGCGTGTGTAGCACCGGTATCGATTTGAAAATCCAAAGGAATCTTTTCAACCGTCAATTTAATAAAAAATGGATTAATATTATTAAATTCATTCATATTAAAAATATCTAATTGCTGCAAAGTATCATCCTTAACCATCTGATGCGACAAAAACTTGTGAGTCTTATTATGTTTCTTTTTACACACACTAGCTAAATGACCTTGCTGGCCGCAATTATTACAATTAAATGTCTTATATCTACATTCAAACGACTGATGATTTTTTCTTCCGCACACTTTGCATTTCGTTCCCTGTGCTATAGAGCCAGTTGCCCCCTGTGTACTAGTATTAATTTGTTTTTTATACCTTGCCATTTGATGAAGCTCCGATTTAATCTGAATATGTCGCTGTCGTTCCTTTCCTGCTGCCTCCTTATTTTGGGCTATTTGCGTCATGGTTTCCAACGATGGGGTCGGTGTCGACGTGGGGTCCACTTCCAGAAGACGATCCAATATGGGGCCTCTTCCTATTCCCACGACGAACATGTCCCGCATGGCTGTGTTGATTTCGGAGCCGAATCCGCATCCTGCTGATAAACTCCGAACGCGCGCCGCCCAGGCCGCCACGGACTCTTCTTCATCTCGGCGTGCATTGTAGAATTTCATCCTGGCCGCAAAAAATGACTGCACCGGACTACAATGTTTTACTAACTTCTCCAGTAATTCTTCATACGACTTTTCCACGATGTCTTCGGGAACACATAAATTGCGTAATAATATATATGTGTCCTCGTGTAGAATGTTTAGGAGGATAGCGCGTTTTTTGGTATCGTTTTTGTCGAAGTTATTCGCCACAATAAATTGATCTAGTTTTACCTTGAAAACTGCGATATCGTTTCTTTCGTGGTGAAATTCATTCAACCTCCCAATTATACCACTGCTACTATCTTCCGTTTCTGCCATTGTACGTGGATTACTGTTAACACCTCGTCGCCAATTTTATTGTGTCTTCACACGGGTTCAGGAGAGATCACACTTGGAAATAATATATACGTTTTCACTCGATGCTGGCTCGCTTTATTCTGTCTTCACACACATATGTGCATCCAAAAACGGTTCACAGAAAAACACAAGAGACATGCGCATACCAAATCGCGCCGAATATAAATATAAAATAAATATCTATTCCAATATATTACAGTTTTAATTCGTCTTGTAGTTTCTTGCAGCACAAAGACTCCGTAATAAACTGTCGGCACTGCGAATCTTTATTCCTCGCGGTGTTTCTGGGCGTCGTATTTTTCACCCTTTCACTGATTTCACTGTTAGAAATTGCATCCCAATAATTTAGTATGTCCATTTTGACGTTTAAAATTCTGACAGGACCACAATAAAATATCACCGCTACTTTTGTGTTTTTATCATCGCGGTGATACACATGCTGCTATGCATTTGTTGCATCTGATTGGCTGAAAATAAAATTGCAATGGTTTTAATCTCCCCACGCGTTATATTCGGTTAGAGAATATAACGAATTACATATAAAATTTGTTTTGATTTTGTATGTTCGGAACGTAATTTTTCACATCTTTTATAACTGTAGCGCACGCGGTTTCTCAAAAACGCCGCATTATGTATAAACGTAGCGGAATTTACAAATTCGTGTAATGAATGCGCCGTTTGACAGCCACTGTCACTGTCACTGTCTAGTTTATATTAGCACTAGCCAATCAGCTTCCTACATTCGAGTTGTATTTTCAAGGATCAGTTGTATTATCAGTGCCAGCTAATCAGCGTTCCGGATTTGAGTTGTATTTTCAGTGCCACTCAACCAGCGTCCCAGATTTGAGTTGTATTATTTCAAATCAGTTATATTCTCACCATAACTTGACATTTGCCAAACTCATGGCAAGGGTTTTTATAAAATGGTACATTGTTCAACTTATTTTTATTATTTCTGAGGTAGATTCTGATAAAAACGGAAATCAAATGGTTGATACATTTACAATTTTTAATTCTCTAAAAAATATTCCTTTACGTTTCTCTCAAATGAATAGGGGAGCTAATAATTACACATATTTAGTTTAGGGTATGTTTAAATTTGGCACTTTTGCAGAATTTTATGCTGATTAGTAATCCACTGAGAAAAATTACTTTAATTGTTTTGTTTTTGAGTTAAGTCAAAAAAACTGAAAAAACTGATTTTCGTTTTTTTTGTATATCATCGTTATTTGAGGTAAAGACATTCTTAGAGCACTTTTTTATTATCTAATAGATGGCATAAGATTTTTGCTTGTAACTTGTTTCGTTTCTTTTGAACCATCATCAACTTGCTTATTTCTTATGGACGCCATATTTGATTTTTATCGCATCTTAATGCTCATTTTTTTGTGATGACAACAATATAACACAACATACATATGATTTCATAAATGAACATATAATCGTTTAAAACACTTTTATTGGCAATCTATTTAGCGCTTACTACAAATCATTCGTGCCATGGAATTAAAATCAATTAAAAATCCGAATAACTCCTTGTTTTCAAACACTATTATTGTTTATGAATAATAACATCGTTCGATAACAAACAGAAATACATCATTGGCTAGATCAAAATATTAAAAATGTATTTAGAAAGAAGGCAACCCCATCAAATCTTTTTGTCCATGGATAGACAGAAAGTTACTCAAGAAGGTCGCAATAATATTTTGGAAATGTAAATACTAAATGTATCTTTATTTTTCGTTCAACTTACAAAACATAATTTAGAATAAATCAAAATTCATCAATCTCTTGCAGCGACGTTCCAGCTGAATTACATTTGCCAGCAAATATAAATCATATAAAATTCCTTTGGGCCACACACTTACACCTGGCAATTTAAGACGCCTTGCATTTTGTAATTGGTTGCTACAAACATGCAATGAAGATGTTAAAAAAAAAACATGATTTGGATTGGACACATGAATGCAAATTCACAAACTGTGTTTCTAATTCCATGGCACGGATGATTTTTAGTAAGCACTACATAGATTGCTAATAAAGTGTTTTTAACGATCATAAGTTCATTTATGAAACTAAATGTATGTTGTGTTATATTGTTGTCATCGCAAAAAAATAAGCATTGAGATGCGATAAAAATTAAATATGGCGACCATAAGAAATAAGAAAGTTGATGATGGTCCAAAAGAAACGAAACACGTTACAACTAAAAAGCTTATGTCATCTATTAGATAATAAAAAATGACTATAAGAATGTCTTTGCCGTTTTTAAATATCACCTCAAATAACGAAGATATAAAGAAAATACTAAAATCAGTTTTTTTTAGTTTTTTGGACTTAACTCAAAAACAAAACAATTTAAGTAATTTTTCTCAGTGGATTATTAATCAGCATTAAATTCTGCAAAAGTGCCAAATTTAAACATACCCTCTATCTCTTCTAATAAACGAGATCCCCATGGTGAGCCTCGAATTTGAAACACCCTGTATACTATTCTTTTCACAAACGGGATATTTTAGGAATAAAATATTCGTTCGTAAAACCCAACCTAGAAAAAAATTCTGTCAAACTTGACTGTTACAATAAATAATGGAACCTCGCATGAACATTTCTTTCCCTAGGCTCACAAATGTTACTTCTCTCACGATTTCGAGGGCTGAGAAATCTACTTTCTGTCCCGTCTGTGAAAAAATATATATACATTTACTAAAATTAATTAATGTACTTTTTAATGCAAAGTTAAGAAACAACTTGTACCTTTTCCCAATTTTAAGTACCTAGTTTACTACATGCATTCCATAAATTGTTTAAGATATTATACCTGCTTTATTTTTTAATTTAATCTTCATTACCTTTGCTATATCAATTCAATGTTGAATAAATGTCGTTATCAATTAAATTTCTTTATTATTAAGTTGAATATTCTATTAATTTTCGCTCTTCTTTTGTAGCCTAAAATGGAATGCATTATAAGAATCTAATTAAATAAAATAACAATTCATAGAATCAGATTTTATTTTATTTATACTTTTTGTTCGGCCCTGTATTAAATTTTAAAAACATCCTTGTACTGGTGAATACTACTCGAAAAAACGTTTAATTTAAGGGATTTCAGAAGGGGTGATGCCATTTAAAATTTTGGGGTTAGGGTGAATGGGGCCCGGGGTCACTCACCCCATAACCAAAATATAGTGGTTCTAGTTCACCCTGTATGTAATGTAATGTATTTTTCTAATTATCGCACGTTTATATAATTTTTTGTTATATATATATTTATTGATTGTAATCACCTTTATTTGCTCCATATAATTTAAAAATGACAAGAAATACAGGGTGTTCCATTTAAAAAAACATAAGTTTGGTCTGTAACTTTGTTATGAGACACCCTGTATAAATTTAAATATTTTTAGGGCGTGCAGCTCACTGTTATACACAACTTTTGTATAAAACATGTTTCGAAATTTTGAAAAATAAGCTCGTGATTGACCGTTCGCAGAGCTCTGAAACACCCTGTATACAGGGTGTCTAAGCTAAACCGTCCGTTAAAAGTTTACGGGGTTGCCATTGTATTCAAAATTTGAAAAATATCCTAATGTTGAATCAGTTTTCCTCCTGTGAAATATCACTTCCGGTTCCAACGGAAGTACCTCTAACTTTCTTATTTTAAATAGTACACCCCATATATTATTATATTTTTGGATTCCTCGTTTAAATTGCAACATATTTTGTAAGAATGTATGTACACTTATCTCTTTTAGTTTTCAAGAAAAAAATTTGTTTCTAAAATGTTGACCTCTAAAAGGTGGCCTGAAATCAGTCTATACCTTCTCTTAGGGATAAGATCAAATTATAAGTTACGGCTCTATTTGTACCTAGAGGATATCTCTATGAGAAAAATAATTAGAAACTGTCAATTTTGATAAGTGTTCATAAAATGTCAATATCTAAGTGCCCTCTTAAATATCCCGCAATTCAATTTTTTTTTAATGGAATGACCCTGTTGCGGCCTTAAAATGACCGCTATCCTAAAGCACCCCCCAACCCTCAAAAGACGTTGCAGTATTGAGACAGGCCGCGACAGCCAGTGTGAAAAACATCAGCCGCTCAACACGTAATAGCGTTATTTTGTTTGTAAAGTTTGTTATTTTTTTTAGTATGTGAAATCAATTACGAATAGACACATCAGTAAAATCATTCTACATTATTGTCGATTAATTTCGACTGGTACTTCGAGTACGTGACAGACCTATTTTTTATCGCATAGCACGATTGGGAGGAAATTTTACTACAAAAATGGTGATTTATATTTAGACTTTCATGGTTTATTTTCTATTTAAATCATATTTTAAATGTACATCGAGCGTTTGTAGACTCGCATGAAACTGACGTTTAAAACGTCAAAATTATAAAAGATGTAAAAATTATACTTTAAATTAAAAAACTCAGTTTACTCAAAAATTAAAGAGATTTCGAAAAAAACTTATTCTTTATAAGTTGTTCATTTCGGCATTCTCTACAATTATTATTATAAATTTGCTGTAACTATTATCGTTTCATACTTATAACCCAAAAATGAAAAAAAAAATTGTTTTTCTCGAATAACAATGATTTTATGAAAAATGTTTTCAAGCAAAAGATGTTCAGTTCTTTGTTGCCTTTGTTGTTTATATTGCGATCTGGATTTATTTAGATTTATACAAATCACAATTAGATAATAATAATTTTGGTTGCGTCGTGCAGTGCGAGGGGGAACATGGCGAATCTCGCTCGTGCTCTTTGTTAATTCCCTTTTCTCTCGTCGCCTCGCAACCTCTCCCGCGTCACAGCCATGCCACTTGATTCCATGCTCCAGTCGACGCCACACTACCTCCCCCTAAAAAAAGAGGAAGAGACGGAGCAAGAAAAAGTGACACGGTCAGTGTGAGCAGTGGAAGAGGAAGAACTAGCTGGCTTAAGAATAGATTTAGGTGTAGGAGGAGAAATGGAACAACTTATAGAATTTTCTAAGGAAGTGGTCGAAATATTGGATACATATCCCGGTTTCAAACGATCCACCGAGATATTGTCCTCCTTACCGTTGACACTAATTGTGAAAAATTTCGAAATTCGACGGATAATTTTGATTGGCCCATCGTAGCTAGGATGTGCGAGATTCTTAACGACGTCGCTTCGAATGAACACGTGTGTACAATTATTCAAATTTGGTGGAACAAAAATTTTGCGTGTAGTGAGACGAGTCTGAGCAGGTTTAATCGCCCGCATGTTGTCCCTCAGGCTGTCTATAAATTTAGAGCCAGAAGGAATAATTTTAGGCGAAGAATTTGGAAAAAGAAAATCGCCCGGCAAGCGTAATGTCTTGCCGTAGATGAACTCAGTTGAACTCTGCAGTTGTCGCCGAAAGAGATGATTTATAGACTGTCCAGAGTCCTAGGAGAATTAAAGGGAGTTGGGTTACCCAGTTCTTAGGATCGTTGCTCATTCGGATCGAGTCTTAAGTGAACAGCATCTGTACTTACCATTATCTAGTCCAAAAATATTCACCCAGAAAACAAAATCTCAGTCACTTACACAATATAAAGTATGGTAACTTTTTTTTTTACGAACTATTTAAGTACCGAGTCTAGCGCGTGAAATGATGTCGAAGGGAGTAATATTTAATTGAACATTCAAAGGTGGGAAATGAGATGTTATGGGGACTACCCTATCTAATTCTTACTGCTCGGGGAGTCGGGGATTTCTCTGGCCGGCTCTTGGATTTGGATTTCATGTATTTAAAAAAAGGGGGGAATCCCATCGAGTGTTTGACAGAGCGCATTTGCTGAAAATTTAACGGTGTAATAATGCGACGGGCTGAAAAATGCATCGCTGGTGTGATCTGCTGCATAGTAAGGACATTAATCATTTCAAAATCATCGAAATCGCATGAACCTTCTAGGATACAATTTAATTGGTATGATCAGGCCAATTGAGATTATACAAAGTGTATACGAATTCCACCAACATATTAATAGAGATACTTGCACATTGATGCCCTTTTTGAGGATAATAGTAGATTACATTACTAGGTATCGAAGTGGTACTTTTCATGTTGAGCTCAGTGTTTGCGGGCCAACGCGAAGCGTTGAAGCCTGCAATCTGAGCGAAACATGAAAAAACCACTTCAATACCGAGTGATATATGCTATTTTTTCTTCAAGCAGAATATATTATTAATACATACTCAGCATAAATTGTTGTATTTTGTGAGGTTGTGTCAACGTAAGTATGGCGCATATGCGTTCCACATAATGACAGTTGATACGTTGTGTACATTACCGACCTGATAAATTTTAATAATTTTATCTACGACCACTACTGTAAATGCCCATTATCGTACAATGCGCGTACTGCGTAAATACACCAAAACACCCACGTATGTTAGAGCCCGCTTGTAAATTAAAGGTACGTGTGTGTTTGCCATAACATACTAGTGAGTTTCGTTTACGAACTTTTGATTGGTTGAGAGTTGCGCGTTTGTTCGTTTTTATTAAATATAGTAGTCCGCGATTGTTAAACGTCACATCACGCACCCCGAAGCTGTCACTTCGCTATTCCGCACATTCTCATTCAAATGCAATGATATCCAGAAGTAAGTACCAAATAATGAGGTATGTAACCATTGTTAATGAAACTCTTTTCAATTCTTGCAAGATAAATAATGTCCAGTAACAGCAACAACGAAAATGATTAAATAAGCGGCCAACAAGTTTCTCCCTGCTACGCCTCGCGATACAAAAATGTTTAAGGAACATTTATGGACTGGAGAATCAAATATAAATTAAGGTGAGAGTGGTCGTAGATAAAGTATACTACATAACGCGAGTTGTAAAGCAATTACGCGCTCGTGAAATTGCGTTACTCGCCGCTACGCGGCTCGTACGCAATTTTTTCACTTGCGCGTAATTTGCTATTTACAACTCTTGTTACGTAATATACTATTAATGGAATCAAGGTTTATATTGCTGCATTAGTAAATTTTGATAATTCCGACGGAGTCCTTTGATTTTTTGGTGACATTAGTAATGACAATGTAACACGGCACACTATTTAAATAGCGTTAATGTATCAGTTAAATTATGAAAGATCGCCAATGGCACTAATGTTCAAATTGGGTACTAATTAATATTAGATAATGAATTCGGTTTATTCGAACGAACAGAGAGTTTTTGTCATTAAAACCTTTTATGCAGGCAACAGTTTACGGAGAGTTAAGGACATATTCTCCTATTCTCCGTACAATTTGAATGTAGACCAATTCCAACAATTGCAACAATACAATTTTATGAACGAGAATTTGAAACCTAAAGGTATTAGTAATTGAGGAGTTTGCTGCTAGAAGGGTGCAGCTCCCTATTTAGACCGTTTCGGGTGCAAATGTATGCCAAATAAAAAAAAAATTGGCGGATTGACTGGTGCAAGAACGATGCAGATCCGATAATAAATAAAGGAATTATACGTCGTTATGGATCTGCCTCCTCAGTCATTTGGTGCAAGAAGGGTGCAGCTCCGGTCTTGCATCCTTTTTGCATCAAACGATAGTGAATGTTCGGTGATTTTCGTGGAATGCAAGGTCGTCTTCTGTCGGCACTGGGCCGGCAGGGCAGCTGATTTGTTTTGACTTGCTAGTCGCTATCAATACTGCGTGGCGTGCGTTTTCACGCGGTTTAATTAAATCCGTTTAGCGCAAGTCAGAATGTGGACCTACAAGCTCTGATGAAAGTTGTTCAAATAGTGATGTCGCAGGACCTTCAACTAGGAGGAAGCATTCAAAGAAGAAACGTACCTCTGTGCAAAAACAACACATTGAACCTGTTGTCAACATGGAGCCCACGGAAGAGCCCACAGTTGCTCCTGTAACCAAAAATAGAAAAAGTGCCGACCCCACTGTCTGGAAAGGAAATGTGAAAAAAAGCTATTCCAGAAGGAAAAATGTATACGAACTGGAAAGGAGTACAGAAGGGACCAAAATCAACTGGATCGAACTGCAACTGCAGGTATAAGTGTTTTGAGAATATGGACGAAGAAACAAGAAAAGTTGTCTTACAAAAGTTTAACAAAATAGGCGACAGAGATTTGCAAAATACCTATTTGGGAGGGTTGATTAAAACTACTACTATTCAAAGAACTCGAAAAAAGACTAATGAAAGGCAAGACCGTACTTGTTCCCACAGATACTTTATAAGGCTGGGCAACCTATCCAAACGAGTTTGTAGACATGCTTTTGGTTCAATCCACGGCATATCAAGGAAACGTGTATATCTCATTGCTCAAACTTTTCGTGACAGAGATATTGCAGCACCACCTAGTAACAAAGGAAAGCATGCAAATAGACCCAACCGAAAATCTAACGAAACACTCAAAAATGTGAACATGCACATCCAGAGCTTTCCAAGGCGTGAATCGCATTATAGTAGAAACGAATCCCGTTGATTCTATTTATCTCCAGATCTAAATGTAAAGAAGATGCATCAACTCTATTTGGAACTTTACGAACCGGAAAGTGTTAGCAATCCTAAATATAAACCCTAAGTTCCCTATGACTTCTACTATCGATACTTCAAACAAAACTTCAACTACAGCTTTGGCTCATCTCGCTCAGATACATGCAAAAAATGTGATGTCTTACATAACAAACTCAAAGATGTGACCCTCGACGAAAATGAAAGAAAAGTTTTAGCAGCGGAAAAGAAGTTGCATGAAACTAAGGCCGATTTGTTTTTCAAGGAGCTGAAGGAGAAAACCACATTGTGCAAGAATAACAACGAAGTGGAGGTTCTGACCTTTGACTTTCAGCAAAACCTTCCACTTCAAAAAATCCCTGCTGGGGAAGCTTTCTACAAACGCCAGTTGTGGACAACTTCTGCGTCCATTCTGGTAAGACAAATCAAGCACACTTTTATAAGTATGATGAAACTACGGCTCGAAAGTCGCCAAACGAGGTAGTGTCATTTTTATACCACTACATAAAAAATATACTCCCTAAAAATGTTAAAGTTTTATACCGATAACGCTGCTGCGCAAAACAAAAACTCAGTAATGATTCAGTTTTTGTATTTGCTGGTGAGAAATAGGTCTACTGACAAGATAGAGCACCGCTTTCCTGAGCCAGGACATAGCTTTCTTCCTTGTGATCGCTGCTTTGGAGTTATTGAGAAGTTTCTAAGGAAGAAGGACTACGTTTTTAGCCCCCAACAATATGCTGATTTTGTTAAACAATCATCCAAACAGTATATTTCCATTCTGGTAAAACAAAATATGATTCTGAATTTTCGTGGTCACTATGAAGGACATTTAAAAAAAAGTTATCTCAAATGCAAAAAAGCAAAGATTCCAGATTTCGAAATACCGAATTTTCCAGTACAGCAATGAACATTTGGATGATATTAAAGCCAGTATATCTACTGGTTATCCGAGTTTTCACTTATTTCAAATCTTGAGAGACCTTGATAGCGACCTCTCAGTTTCTTCTGATATCCCAGTCTATTGCAATCCTGTACCTGTCAAAAAACCCAAATATGCAGATGTAATGCAGTTGGCAACAAGATTCGTTCCTATGGACCAAATGGCTTTTTACACCCGCCTCACAAGTGATTCGGCCATGGCAGAGAACCAGAAACCTGAATCATCTGGAACGGATGATGACGACCAGGTAGATGAATGAAGGATGTGTTTGCCCGTGTGTTTAATGTTTAATTTTTTTTCTGAATGCTATTTTTTTGACACAACCCTGTTTCTTTTTACTGATTTCTTCGTATTTGTGTAGTAGGCAAACCATAGTCGTTTGATTGTTGTAACCGAATAGAAGAGTTTTTGCTGGGAATTTGTTTTTTTTGTCAACAATGGTGGCAAAGAAGCATGATTTCACGTGTTTGGTGCAAGAAAGATGTAGGTCCAACTTTTTCAATTTTTTTTCTTATGTTTTCAAAAATTATCTACTTTAAAATAGTCTCAAATATTGACTAAATCTTTTTAGTTTGTCATCGATTGATATTTTGTCTTTCCTGTTAAAATAAAAACTTTTGTTAAAAACAGTTTTTTTCAATTTCCCAACAATTACCAAATATGGAGCTGCAAGCTTCTTGCAGCAAACTCCTCATTTACATACAGTTTTGTATTTAATCGCTGGTATTTAAAATAAGATTTTTCGGGCAATCGCTCTAGTCGAAATAATTCAGATTTGGAAGAAAGAACTGGGACTAATCATGTAAATTTCAATTAGAGTGCAAGAACCATTGCTCACGATTGCAATTTAAATCGTGCATCGGTATTACAAATACTAAATAAACATTACAATCCGTATAAAGTAAAATGCCACCAGGAAGTTTTACCACTCGATGAAGAAAGTAGACGTATACCAGGTCTATAAATATGAAACCGGAATTTGCCCATAGATGTCCCTAGCTGTCAATGTAGTTACCGTCAAACCGCGTCATTGGCGCCATTTCCTTGTTGTAATCTCTGATAAAGATTTTCATCTCACAACAATAGAAGTTTCATACAATAGCATAGTTTGTAATAGCGCTTAACATGTGGAATTTTGTGCCTGGAAACTACGATTTGCGGACATCATTGATTTTCTGTTACCAATTGAAGAAAACTGCAGCATAATCGCATCGAATGCTTGTCGAAGCTTACGGTGAGCATGCTCTTGGTAAATTACAGTGCTTTGAGTGGATTAAAAAATTCAAAAGTGGCGATTTTGACGCAAGAAACGAAGAAAGTGGAATACCACCGAAAAAGTTTGAAGACAGCGAATTGCAAGCATTGTTGGATGAGGATGACGCTCAAACGCAACAACAACTTGTGGATCAATTAAATGTGACACAAGAAGCCGTCTCCATACGTCTGAAAGCCATGGGCAAGATCCAAAAAATGGGAAAATGGGTTCCACGTGAACTGAATGAAAGACAGCAGGAAAACCGAAAAACCACTTGCGAAATGCTGCTCGCCAGGTACAAAATAAAGTAATTTCTCCATTGAATTGTGACTGGTGATGAAAAGTGGATATATTGTGTTTGGTGGGATCGGAAGGGTATGATTTATTATGAGCTGCTAAAATCTGGCGAAACCGTTAATACTGAACGCTACCGACAACAAATGATCGATTTGAATCGAGCTTTGCGTGAAAAACGACCAGAATATCAAAAAAGGCAACACAAAGTGATTTTGCTTCATGATAATGCACCATCACACACAGCAAAACTGGTCAAGGAAACGATTCAGGCGTTTAGTTGGGAAATATTTTCGCATGCGGCTTACTCACCAGACTTGGCTCCTTCCGATTACTACTTATTTGCATCGATGGGACACGCACTTGCCGAGCAGCGCTTTACTGTTTGCCTCAAAAGAGTAAGAGTTTTTTTGGCGTGGCATCCACAAATTGTCAGACAGGTGGAAAAATGTATAGCTAGCGATGGGCAATACTTCGAATAAAATATTTTTTATAATTTTCATACAATAAACGTGTATTTTCTATACAAAAATTCCGGTTTCATATTTATGGATTGGTATTCTGCGAAGAAATGAAAGAAATATCAACATTTACGCTGAACAATGAACCCAATGTTCTAAATACTAGATTTTGGTCTATCAGAACACAGCACCCACAATTTTTTTTTTGGATAATTGGACCATTTGAAATAAGTGGAAATTTAAATTCGGAGTCATATTTGGAGCTATTAAAGATTGGCCCTGTATCTCGACGGATGTCCAGCGCATTTTGGACTCGATGTAAGAACTTATTTAAACAAACCATTTCCAAATCATTGGATTGGTCGTGGTGGAGCAATTCACTGGCCCGCGAGATCTGATTTTGTACCGTACGACTTATTTTTATGGGGTCATCTTCAAAATAAAATATACCAAAGATGCCACCCAAATCTAAATTCTTTGAGGGCTGTAATAACTGCAGAATATGCACTTATCATGAATAGACAGTTAGTAAATGTTAAAAATGAGTTTGACCGTAAAGTGCAATTCACCCTTTATTTATTTAAATATATCCATTTGTGCAATAAAAACTCGTTCTTTATAAGATTAGATCATCGTTTGTAAAAATCTATTTTGCAGTTTCTATTTGTCGTGACTATTGACATTGATGCTTCACAGCCTACTTTTATTTTTACGAGTCAAATTTTATCAATTGAAATACTATTTTATCCTAAAAAAAAGGCATCAATGTGCAAATACTTGGCATCAACAAATTTCCATAAACAGTATCTTCCGATTGTACTTTTATGCTTGTACATAAATTTGGTGCGCAGAAATTTCCAAACATGTGATTTCCTATGTTCAGATGTATGACCAACCACACTATACAAATATTAGTACATTTTATCAAAATGCCAAATTCTTATAAAGGAAAAATACCATGATACTTTTCGAACAAGTTCTTAGCTTTTAATAAAATTTCGATTTTTTTAAATGTATTGTACAAACGGCATTCTACATTACAATTGTCGAAGTTTTTCCATAATGCCCCTTTCCAGAATATGCATCTTGCCTTCTCAAGATATTTGGCGTGGCTGCTGTTAAAACGCATCCAAAAACCAGTAGGATTGCCATGCTGATCATTGCCCATAAAGGTCCAATTGCGTTAAATACGCTATACATCATCATTGTCAAGACTACGCCGAAGAATTGCGAACTAGATATTATCAACCCGGAACTCGTGGTCTCGGGTTCTGGAAATGTTAATTCTGCCGCCAGTTCGTAGCCTACAGGTAAATATGCGTTCTGGAAGAATCTGAAAATGTTAAGTAAAATATTAGAATTCGTGTGATACTTTTAAAAACAGAATATTTAGTTAATAGGAATCGCAATGTACACAATGATATTTCGGTATATTCAATAATTGGGAATATTGACGGCTGGTGGCATGACTCATGGAAAGACCATAGTAGCAGATGGCGCAATAAAGATGGGTGCGGGTCGGCTGACTCATTCACTCAGTGAGTTAAATTTTGTAGGCGCGGTAGAGATGCGTTGTCCTGGCCACTATCACGTTACGCACCAGCCGCTACTGCAAAAGAACCTGTAAAATAGCGCTTTTATTAAATGACTTAGCGGTTGAAACGGCACATCAAACAATGTCGCAAAAACACAATATATAGTTGAGCGCTTACAATCTTCCCTAATGATTTTCATTCCTTCATTTAAACGCATTCGTCAAAAACGGAAACTGTAGTTGGGCACGTATAAACTATTCCCTAATGCTTTTAATTCCTCTATTTGGTCTCTTACTTTTCAATCTCCAATAATGCATATTAAAGTACTTCGAATAGTATATAGTATAAGAATAATATAGTCAAGAAAACGGATATTTCAGCCTCATATCGAGTAAGTTTTCCGCTTGACCACCTCGACTCCGTATTCAAGCCCGACATCTGGCCGGAAGGTGCAGCAGTGAAATGATACTATTTCAAAAAAAATAACGGAAATTTTACCGACGACGCACTGTGTGCCAAATCCGAGCGCGAGCGGCAGGGGGGGATTTGGAGGAAAAAAATGAAATTCAAAATTTCGAGAAAAAAACATATCCACTCCATTGTAGATACATGAAACCCTTCTGATCTTGGATATTTATATTTTTTAACCCCCTATATTATTTGCAATTAACGCTTAAAGTTGATCGATTTAGAAAACTTCATTTTTACGGTATTTCACGCGCACGTTTAAAAAAAATATTACATGGATTGTAGACTTGCTATCAATACAAAATTATACACAATTGTTTATAACATAATACTGTATGCTATGGTTAAAAAATCAAGTCTCTAAATATTTTAGAACAAAATTTAAAAAAATTTGAATTTTGTTCTTCCTGAACTGGTACCGACACTTATTCTAAATATTTTAAAAATATGTATGTTTTTGTACAGGGTGTCCCAATATACATAACATACCAAAGTTATGTTTTTTTAAATAGAACACCCTATATTTTATACTTTATTTTCAACCCTCTTGAGAAGCTGATAAAAATAGTATAAGATAGTATGGGTCTATTATGGACGATCGGTTAGTTATGGGCAAATTTGTGGCAAAAACAAGGACACATTGAAAAAGTTGCAGAAGCGCTCCTAGCAATGCTAGCGTAGTTTTTTATACACTAAAGAATTTTCCACATCATGAAGAATAATACAAATCGGCTTTGGTTCTTTTTTGTTTGTACTGCTATACAGGGTTTCAACATACGCAAAATAATGGATAACTATTTTTTTTCAAATGGAACCCTATATATCTTGCCACCAATACATTGCCCGCCAGAGTGTGCAAAATCGTGAGCGTATATGCATTTCAGCGTTTTTCTCAATTTTTTGTTAATTAATTGCACTATACTTTATTTTCCACGCCCTCGAGCAGGAAAACGGGTAATTATAGAATTATTTAAATGACCTACATCGATTGAAAATATTCCGCTCTACAACTTTTAAAAGTAGCAATTTTTGCCCAAAATGCATAGTTCTCGCTAAAAATGCAAAAAACCATTGAAAAATGAAAAATTGATATATACATTTTCAATTTGCATTTTTAGGAAAAACTATGCATTTTTGGCAAAAATTGCTTCTATTAAGAGTTGTGGAGCGGAACATTTTCAATCGATATGGACAATTTTAATTTCCCTATAATATCCCGTTTTTCCGCTAGAGGGTGCGGAAAATAAAGTATAGTGCAATTTATTAATAAAAAATTTGAAAAGAAAACGCTAAAATGCATATACGGTCACGATTTTGCGCGCTCTGGCGGGCAATGCACGCATTATCTTAAAAGTTAAAAAACCTACGTCAATCGGAAATTTTTCGCTCTACAACTTTGGTCTCTCTTAATTTTTGCTGAAAATGCATAGTTTTGGCTGAAAATCCAAAAATCAGCAGAAGGTGCCAAAACAAATATGTTTTTATTGATAAATCTCAAGAATCCTTAATATTTTGTTATACAAACTGTATATCATTGGAAAGCTTATTAAAAAGGCCACAGATTGGAGGCAACTTATATAGGGTGTTCCATTTGAAAAAATAGTTATCCATTGTTTTGCGTATGTTGACACCCTGTATAGCAGTATGAACAATAAATAACCAAAGCTGATTTGTATTATTCTTCATGATGTGGAAAATTCTTTAGTGTATAAAAAATGACACTAGCTTTGCTAGGAGCGCTTCTGCAATTTTTTCAATGTGTCCTTGTTTTTGCCACAAATTTGCCCATAACTAACCAATCGTCCATAATATGACCATACTATCTGATACTATTTTTATCAGCTTCTCAAGAGGGTTGAAAATAAAGTATAAAATATAGGGTGTTCCATTTAAAAAAACATAACTTTGTTCTGTTATGTATATTGGGACACCCTGTACAAAAACATACATATTTTTAAATTATGTAGAATAAGTGTGGGTACCAGTTTAAGAAAACTAGAAGTCGATATCTCAAATAGCAAATAAGTTATGGGGCTTTTACAGATCCCTGGGTCACCCGGTATATATATATATATATATATATATATATATATATATATATATATATATATATATACGTCCTTTCCATCTTTCGAAATATAGAAAATCGCCAAACTGCGCAGGAAGTTACATTTGGAACACAATTCCCTCCGTTATTAAAAATTTATCAAACCTACCTGAGTTTAAGAGAAAACTTAAAACATTCCTAATAAATGGTTGTTATTACACATTGAATGAATTTCTAGGAAACACGTATAAGAACTAGTTTTAAGGCATGTGTTTTTGTGTCGGTATTATCTTAATTGTAAATCATTATTTTAATTATTTATTTTCATGTATGGTATATGTACTGTTTTATTTTTTATGTATAGCATACTGGTATTTTTTATGTATGACGAGTCACCCCAAACAAGGACAATAAAGCATTATTATTATTATTATTATAAGAATTTGTGTTTAGTTATGGCTGATTGCAAACTTTCCCAAAAAAATCGATATTTATATTGCCAAGTATAGATTTCTGTGAGTAACGTCCCTGTAACGTTTTTTGACTTGTTACATGTATAAGGGATTATAAGATTTTTTAGGTAGAATCCGATCAATGGATCTTTGCGTGCACGTCATAGATAGCCGAACCTAGTTCCGACAAGATTTTCATGTGTTTACTCCCTCTATGATAAGTTAAATTAGACGCAGTAATATGTGTACGTATGTCGTCCAAGGCGAAGACTTACGGCACTCGGTAAAACCATGCATTAAACAAAGACAAAACCTTGGTCCGTAAGTCATTTCGTGATTCGTAATGCATTGGTGGCGCTATAACCAGTATTTTTTTTTTGTGTTCGTTTTTGCCTTTGACCATATACTAATGGACTGCTAGTCCCCCTCCATTTTCCATATGATCACTGCTCCAAAAGTTGTCCACAAGCTGGAGCCCGATATAAGTCCCGCCCCAGAGCCGAAAATGGAGCGTAATTTAAAAACCGGAAAGCAAAAAAAATATTTCTCGATGTATTCATCAGCAACGTGGAGAATGAAAATGCGACCATATTTCGGCAACTCGGGTCCACTTTCCTGCCTGTTCTTTACAAGCAAAGCATCAACCCATAATTTGTGAAGTTCCGGATTTGATGGAAATCTAATACAGAATTTTAGGTTATAAGTCAAAAGTCAACTGACGTGTATATCAGCTGACGAGTATTACCGCGTTGGCATATATACATGGACGTATTGCAGCCTTTCGCATAGCAATATTTTGACATAGTGTGAATATTTGACAAAATAAATGTTTATACATTCAAAGGTGTGAATAAATTGCAGGGTATGACAATATGCAATGCGAGCTCATAGAGTCATATGTCATAGACACAAAATAGTTACCAATTTAGTAACATACCGCAACCATTTAGGGTCCCGCCGCGCCACCGTTGCTTGGAGACACACATGAAGCGGCGCTAGCAGTCCAATAGTATATAGTCAAAGGTTTTTGCATATTTGTTCGATTTTACAACCTGTACAGTACATTTTTAGTCGTAACATAAACACGTCGTGATAAACATTTCTTCGTGATATATAGAAAATAGTTCTTTTTAGAACTTTTATAACAATCAGCGGAATCGCTTTGCCTAACCTCAAAATGCCAGGTAAACGTCTAAATTCTCGTGGTCAATCTTATGGCCTATTTTACAGCAGATTAGGAAAACAACGGTCCTTTAATTTCGCTGAATGCTGTCCAAGAGGTAATTTCTTTCTTTGTTGTCTAATTACTGGATTATTAATAGTACATCGTTTCATAGAGAGTTGCTGATGCTTTAAAAATAAGTTTACGGACTATCTCCAGTATTAAAATTGCGAGTGAGAGAAATCAGTCGCTTTCTACCGCTGGAAAATCTAGACCCCGGAAGAAATCAAAATCTTAAGACTAGACGAGGATTCCAAAACGGGATCCAAAAGTTAAATAACATGATTCGCATCTTGACATGCACAACTAATAACTAATTTCCAGTAACGGGAACGAAAAGCTTGGTATATTTTCGTTACCATTCCCAGGTTGTTAAGAAACTGCGTCAACCGGTTTCTAAGATCACGTTGTAGTTTGCGCTTCTCGCTACAACTCTGTAGAGATCTGTTATTCCTCGCGCACAGACCGAAATTTACTGACGTTTAAAACGTCAAAATTATGAAGGATTGTTGGGTTCATAACGAATTTGATTTGTTCACCCTCCGGCCAAATGCGGCCCGACAGATCAAGCGTTTCGTATTCGGTCACTTCAAAGGCATATTCGCGTATACATCTCATAGGTACTGTTTTAATGGTTTACGACGCACAGTGTGTTTATCGGAGCCGCGAAGGTTCAGAGGTGGTGGGGGTAGGCAAAAGTCAAATTGATATTGAAAGAAAATTAAGTACGGCATATTATTAAGAATACTTCAAAACTTATCAAACTGAATTCCTAGATTTTTAAGTGCACCCGTATTGGTACAATGAACCCTCAAAGTCGAGCATTTCTGAAAGTTGTTCAGCGCGCCATAATGTGCATCATATTTAATTATTTCCCAGCTGGCCCCCACTTACTTTATCGTAACCATTTTATGACACAATCATAAATATAATTCGCTCTATTCAATGAAATGTGTTTCAGCTCATTATCTTAATTTACATAGTAGTTATAATTAATGAAAGATGGGCAATTTTTATTATTAAATTTTAACTTTACAGAGGCCGAAATAAATATTAACAAAAATTAGAGGTATGGCGTTAACTTCAAAAAATCGCCCACAGTCTCCTCTAGAAGAGCGTGTAAAAAATATTTAAATATCGGTCCCCATTCGTTAGTTATGATTTTTTTTGTTCCGCAAGTCATGTCACAAATGCGATGGCAGGCGCGCGAATGCCGTTGCCGTTTAGAAATCGGAGCGCGGCCGCGCTCCTCCACGCGCGGTTTGCTGCGTAAAATATTATAAACACTTAATTAGTCAACATTTTGGAAAATTAGAGGAATAATTCTATCACTAATTCATTCTCTGTGGTGTCTCTTATCGCAGTGTCCTGAAATAAAATTCGTACCTGTCCCCGTTAAAGAGTTATAATTTAATTTCTTCCGAAAGGAATGTAATGCAGGCCATATGAAGCGCGCGGATATAATCTGTTTACGAAGGTGTTATTCCAACATTTTGGAAAAATAGAGGAACTATTCTATAAATTATTAATTCTCCATGGTATCTCTTATCACGGTATGCAAAAATAAAATGCAATGCAGGCCATTACGAAGGTGGTATTCAAGATTTTGGAAAAATAGAGGTATTGTTTAATTACTAATTGATTTTCTCTGGAATCTGTTACAGGTGTGCAAAAATCAAACTTTCACACTGCGAAAAAATAACATACATTCTTACCTAAATAGTGAAATATTCCATGTCCTCGTCAGATTCATCGTCATCAGTTTCACTGGTTTCACTATCACAGAGATTTAAAAGAGTTAATGTTTGTAAAGACAAATTTCGTTTTTTTGTTTTTGGGGTTGTTCTTATTGACGAAATTAACGGGTCCGAATGTACCAAGAGCATGTTGAACAAATCCGTAATTGTGTTTATTCGTGAGTTTTTTGATGCTCTCTTAGTCGCTTATATATTTTATTGCTGGCTTCCTGAGCCTCTTCTGACAATTGACCGATGGGCAATAAAAATTGGTTAATAAAAAAACTACCATGAATTAATATTGTATGTACGCTAACTGGCATTCGATACCACCCGTAGTGTAAAACGTAGAGTTTTGCTGTGTCTAGTGCATATTTATCAAATACTCCCGCATTTATTTGATGTCCACTACTTAGAGTAGTTAAAATTGTGTGGAATCTACCAATTAATTCTGCATTTATACTGGTTATTGTTGCTACTTTTTCAGAATTTTTGAAGAAAGTTCTCGCAACATTTCCAGTGTTTGATGTTCCACCCCCAGGTACTACTATATCGACACTGATGCCAAGTTCTTTTCTTAACAATTTTTGAACATATTTTTTTTTCTCAGCAATCCGACTCCGTTGCTCAGCAGATGCTCCGTGGGTTGTCGTTTTCTTTAAATCCAGCTTATATGAAATATGGAGTATACATTCTAAACACTTGATCCACGCATGAAGTGAAGAAATTCCATATTTCAGGTGTTCGGCATACTTTTTACTTTGTTAATGTCGCACATATCCGTTGGTTTACATTTGCAAATAAAACAATTAGAACTGGGAGTTCCAGTTAGCGCATTTATAACTTTTCCATCTATCATGGTGAATAATAAATTGAAATGTACTTCAGCATTCTGGTTACCTATCATTATATTAAATGGTTTTAAATTGTTCACTTCACCTTCTATAACTCCCACTTCAGTTTTAATACACTGGATTGATTCCTTCGCATACATAAATTTGATCGGCCTGCATAATTTAGTGGAGGAAGGTTTTTCATTTTTCCATAAAATATCTTCGTCAGACTCTAATTGTAATGGCACTAACGAAAACATGAACACACTTTTATCACTGATTTCTTCTTCTTCGTCAGTAGAGGTGTCATCAGTTACTCTCTGCATATATTGACTATGTCCCGAACTACCATCGCAGCCATATTTGCATGTTAATTTTAAATGGCTTATTGTCATGGTTTCCGGAAAAGTAAGTGTTTGTTGAATTCTACTGAACGTGTGCTCTAATAAATCCTGGACAGGTACAGATGCCCCATTTTCATTTATTACAATATTTTTTAGGGTAACACATCAATTTTGCTGTTTTTACTTTTGAATACGGGGGAAAAAGATCTGGCTCCATGCGATTGAATGGTTTTTCTTAAATTTATGTAGCTTCTTACATTTATCCTCGAATCTATCATTAATGCTAACGCTTTTTCTTCTGACAGTCTCGTAGAGTTTTCTTCTCTCGTAACATTTTTATACAACTTTAAGTAAGTCTTGGCTGTTATGGGGGATTTAATTGACATTTTCAACAATTGTGCCGCCGAGGGATTTCCTTGCTCTCTTAATAACTTACTGGCAGCTCCTAAAATTTCTGCTGCGTGTTTTTCTTTCACCAAAGAGTTAATTTTTCTCTTTCTGCTACTCTTACTGAGCCCTTCAAATGATGTACTAGGCTCTGGTTCAGTTGCTGCTGCTTGTGCTGAATCAATATTTACAATTTCACTCTCGTGAATATCTTCTATGATTTCGAATTGTTTCGATAACCATGTATTATTTTTGTGTATAAATGTGCTGTGCCAATATGAAGATGCCTTCCTCTTTCTATTAAGTGTTACACAATAACCATTTATTTTATTTCGAATTTTTGAGGTCGATATTTTTTTATTGTTACAAATATAATCTAATAACAACGTAGTTGTAGCAGTCGAAGTAACACTTTGTCTGTTGTCCTGCTCATACCACTTAACAAATAGGTCTCCATTTGTTATATTTGCCATTGTCAAATGTAACTTATTATTAACTACACACTTAAACACTAATATAATCAAATTAACTAAAGACACATTAAGCACTAAAAAGTATATTAAATATAGTCACTAATAATTACACTTACGTTTTGTAGAACTAACTAACAATAGTAAATAATAAACTAAAACACACTGAAAAACTCGGAATTAAAAAGGATTTGATACGATAGGTTCGACAAACGTCGTTAAACTAAATGCCAATACCTAAAAATATCCCCAGATTGCAAAAGCTATAAATTATCAGAGTTTACGAAATCTCCAAGAGGGTGTCACTTGAAATTATATATGTGGCACTGTCAAGGGACCCTTAAGACTAGGACATAAAACAGACGCATCACACTTACAGCGGAAACGATACTCAAAAACGTGATTATTTCTCACCATGTGGAACCTTTTCAAAATCTTGCACGTAAAGAATTTTATTTAATAAATGAAAAATCGAAGCCAAACACTTTTATGATAACCCTCAACACAATGAATTTGTTAACGTGGATTTACAACTGTCTCAGAATATATTCGCGCGCTTGTAATGTTACCGAGAACTAATAGGAATTTTATTTTAGCATACCGTGATAACATACCATGGAGAATTGATTGGTTATAAAACAATTCCTCTAATTTTCTAAAATGTTGATTAACAACTCCGTAAACAGAGCGTTTCATCATTTGGCGCGCTTTATGTGGCCAGCATTACATTCCTTTCGGTAGAAATAAAATTATAACTTTTTAATGGGGACAGGTATGAATTTTATTTTTGCATACCGTGATAAGAGATACCATGGAGAATTAATAATTTATAGAATAGTTCCTCTATTTTTCCAAAATGTTGGAATAACACCTTCGTAAACAGATTATATCCGCGCGCTTCATATGGCCTGCATTACATTCCTTTCGGAAGAAATTAAATTATAACTCTTTAACGCGGACAGGTACGAATTTTATTTCGGGACACTGCGATAAGAGACACCACAGAGAATGAATTAGTGATAGAATTATTCCTCTAATTTTCCAAACTGTTGACTAATTAAGTGTTTATAATATTTTACGCAGCAAACCGCGCGTGGAGGAGCGCGGCCGCGCTCCGATTTCTAAACGGCAACGGCATTCGCGCGCCTGCCATCGCATTTGTGACATGACTTGCGGAAGAAAAAAAATCATAACTAACGAATGGGGACCGATATTTAAATATTTTTTACACGCTCTTCTAGAGGAGACTGTGGGCGATTTTTTGAAGTTAACGCCATACCTCTAATTTTTGTTAATATTTATTTCGGCCTCTGTAAAGTTAAAATTTAATAATAAAAATTGCCCATCTTTCATTAATTATAACTACTATGTAAATTAAGATAATGAGCTGAAACACATTTCATTGAATAGAGCGAATTATATTTATGATTGTGTCATAAAATGGTTACGATAAAGTAAGTGGGGGCCAGCTGGGAAATAATTAAATATGATGCACATTATGGCGCGCTGAACAACTTTCAGAAATGTTCGACTTTGAGGGTTCATTGTACCAATACGGGTGCACTTAAAAATCTAGGAATTCAGTTTGATAAGTTTTGAAGTATTCTTAATAATATGCCGTACTTAATTTTCTTTCAATATCAATTTGACTTTTGCCTACCCCCACCACCTCTGAACCTTCGCGGCTCCGATAAACACACAGTGCGACGCGGGCTTAGGTTAATTTCAGTTTGTTGTTTATTTGTCCGATGCGCAATTTGTTTCGACTACGCCACTGGTAGAATCCCTAGCGTTGATTGCACCAGACAACAGTGACGTGCACGCAAAGATCCATTGATTCAAGTATAGTTATGTCTGAATACAAACTTAAAAAAAAACATACATTTTTTAAAGGAGCGAAAAAAATATAAAGGATTTAAATTTAGGGTTGATTATTTTTGTGATATTAATTTATGCCTTTCCTAATTATATATTTGTTTTTTCGATTTGATTTCTTTTTCTCCGAGACATTAACTTTTAAATCTATTGCTGGATCTATTGTTAACTTCTTCATCTTAATATGCAAGGGGGTTGAAAAGTAACTGCAACGCAACTCGTAATCGAGAAATGCATCACATTTATGAGTAAAAACAACACATTCAATATAAATATAATCTGCGGTAGCAATGTTCAGTTTATTTTACTGATATTTTAAAGGGGGCGTGGAGCCTTGGAACATTCGATTTACCAATACTGTAGCTTTTAATGCACTCATAAAGCGGTATACATTCATGTTAGTAGAGTTTGGAAAATACAAATTATTGTGTGTTTATCACTAAGGGCTGGTTTTACATAAACAGAATAAAGCTGGGAAAACTATTCTTGAGATAAATTAATTTCATCTTCATTCGACACATGGAACAGTTGTTATCCCTACCGTTACAACATTTTTTAGTTGGGACCTTCTCTTTGGAAGGTAAAGCGCCGACCTGATTTATTTCGGAGGATCCAACGCGAAGATAAGATTTTAAGTCATGATCACGCTACTGATTATTATATTTACTTTCTGATAGACCTAGCTAACCATTTAGATTTGTACTGGAAATAGAACACAACTTGTCCGTGGTTTAGCACCTGCGTTCGGTGCGAAGCGTTGTGGTTTCAAGCCCCAAGCCGCGCCGGTCGGTTACATTTTATTCACAAAAATTCGCCGGGCTGGTGGATGGATGTAAGTGTTTGTCCTATTTCATTATAAACATGAAAATTAAAAATACTAAACTCGGTCGTGGCAGAACAGCCTTCTGGCTTACGCCAATTTCCTTAATAGCATTCACTCTCCTTAACCCGTCTTCCCATCTTTCCTTCTGTTTAAAAAAGAAATGATTACGTATTGATAGTAAAGTAAGTTACTATCACCACCAAATAAAAAGACAGTTTAGGGTCTGAATGTTTAGAATTTTCGACTATTTTATCCATTATTAGTTTAAAACTTTTTATACCTTACCCTAATATCAGAGCTGTAACATACACCAGTACAATTTTTCCGGATTCCAGTGCTAACATGAAGCACGCCAACCCGATAACAACCATCACATAAATGAATAGCGTCGTCTCTCTACAAAACAAAAGAAATAATCAATCATCAATTTAAACTGTATATAATCTCACTTGTATTTTCTCGTTTTATCCAGAAAATATCCAAAGATAACGGACCCAACCATTCCAATCACAACCATTAATAAACCAATTCGTCCTGAATCGTCACCATTTTCCTGAGAGAAGAAAGTTGTAACATATTTGAAAAAGATGCTTTTTTGCGTACAGTTTCATCAATCAATTCCAATTGATTAGTTTTCGCTGAATTACCCAGTACAGTAGATCATTTCTCCAACAACATTTTCTGCTTAAATACAGTAAACTCTCGATTATTCGCGGATGGATTAAATGTTTTCGCAGATTATCCGCGATAATTCAACTCATGTATAAAAAGGTGCATTTAAAACGGCGGACAAACAAAATTTGCAAATGGTTAAAAATTAATTTAGCTTGACTTTTATTAACAATTTTAGTAAACAATCAACTTCAGTTGTACAGTGGCCGTTCGTGTCAGTTCTGAATACCTCTGCGGTGAAATATAATTGAAATCCGTTTCGGACACGCTTTGCGTGAAAAATTGTTCACAATTGTCATTACGACCCATGTGCCAGGGAGGTAAATATTGTCTTTTCACTAATTATAGATTTAGTTTCGTACATTCGATATCAAAGCCGGTAACACTGACAGAACTGCATTTCGTACTTCGGCCGCGAGATGTCGCAAGCGTGCGATTAGCCTGATACGATGCGTGAATTACAGAATTACATTGCATTTAATATACATCTTGTTCTATTATGTTCTAATAGTGTGAAATAAACATTTATATATTAGTGTATTTGGCGTCTTCCCTTTTATGTGTGTCGGAAATTAGTGCACCCGGTCAATTAACGATCAGCTGTTATTGGTGTGTGTGTGTTTGGTAAGAGGTTATAACCTATAATATAATATAAGAAACGTCAGAAATGTATGGAATGTATACTAAATGTAAGTAATAATATACAGGGTGTTTCAGAGCTCTGAGAACGGTCAATCACGGGCTTATTTTTCAAAATTTCGAAAAATGTTTTATTCAAAAGTTGTGTATAATAGTGAGCTGCACGCCCTAAAAATATTTAAATTTATACAGGGTGTCTCATAAGAAAGTTACAGACCAAACTTATGTTTTTTTAATAGAACACCCTGTATTTTTTGTCATTTTTGAATTATATGGAGCAAATAAAGGTGAGTTACTTCAATACACCCTATACCTATTGTTTGCCGTTTTCTAAATATTTTAAGATTTGTTGAAATGCATGGTCTGGCTGAAATTTTATTTTTGATTGACGTTGAACGATTAAAATCATTTTAATTATTTGCTTGAAGGTTCGAACTATAGAGCCAACCATGATTTCATACAAAAAATTATACAGGGCGATCAAAAAAATGCGGTAGAAAAACCCAACTTATAAAGTTGAATAACTTCGATTTTTCAAATGGCACACCCTGTATTTAGTAACGTATTCTCAAGTAGAATTCAATTATATTTCAGATTATAATAATTATTCCTGATATCATAATCGCTGAATACAAGAAAACTATTGAGATTAGGAACAGAGAACCCTTATACAATCTGAAAGATAATTGGATTCTACTTAAGAATACGTTACTAAATACAGGGTATGCCATTTGAAAAAACGAAGTTATTTAACTTTATAAGTTCGATTTTTCTACCGCATTTTTTTTATCACCCTGTATAATTTTTTGTATGAAATCATGGTTGGCTCTATAGTTCGAACCTTTAACCAAATAATAGAAATGATTTTAATCGTTCAACGTCAATCACTGGGGCAAAAGTAAAGTTTCACCCAGACCATGCATTTCAACAAATCTTCAAATATTTCGAAAACGGCAAACAATAGGTATAGGAAGTATTGAAGTAACTCACCTTTATTTGCTCCATATAATTCAAAAATGACAAAAAATACAAGTTTGATATGTAACTTTGTTATGAAACACCCTGTATAAATTTAAATATTTTTAGGGCGCGCAGCTCACTACATAACTTTTGTATAAAACATTTTTCGAAATTTTGACAAATAAGCACGTGATTGACCGTTCCCAGAGCTCTGAAACACCCTGTATATTTATACAAAACAATAATTATAAATATAATTTTAACGGCTAGATCCTAGTGTTTGTACCACTCGCAAACGTGCAGGCGCGAATTTCGCGATTCTCGTAGCACTCAACCATTTTCATTTTACCCACACACGATTTTGACAATTGGTGCATCATACAATTCCATGACACATAAACAAAGCTCTTTCACCCATTGTACATTTAATTAATATAAATTGTTTAAAATAAATATTGTTCTTATTCGTTAAATTATCTCAACAAATACCACTCGCGCTAAAGCGCTCATGGATTTTTTCATCTCAATTCATTCTCGAAATTAGGGTCGATTCAATGGCTCGTGCAAACAAATAAAATTTATCCGGCCAAACTAAACCTCTTGTGGTATTACACCCGATAATGTTCTAATTCAGTCGAATTGATTACAGCTTCCTATTTACATTAATAAGATTGAAAAACAGTATTCACGAGGCTGTGGTTAAACTTTGATGTTTTGATTATTACTCGAGAAATATTCAATTAATCGATTAATCGATTATTTCGACAATTGCCCTCATTTACTTATTAACCAATGAAATCGAATAATGTTGGTGATATGATCCAATAAAATGCTAATTACGATTCGTAACAGACCACGCTGCATGTTATGCATGGCAATTCACCCTGGGTGGTATCTAATCAGATAATCTCTCATGTTGGTATTGCGTAGCAACTCGTTGGTTCATTTTCTATAACGTATAACACGTCGGTTATTGCCGGACCATTAAACAGTTTGCTACTGCATTCGATCTGTTTGTATTTTCGGGTTATGTGTTAGAGCTTTCATCTGTAATAGTATTCATAAGCATTTCTCAAAATCTTGGTAAGCTCATTTTTACTACAATTATTGTGGCGCAGATTAATACACATCTGACACTTGGAGTCACTAAATTTAACTTTTCAAATTATGAAGTGTGAACTTTCTGTTCGGCCAATTGTCTTCTCAAATCTAACTCGTGACTGATTTGTCCTAGGCAATTATTAGCGTCTGGATCACTCTTGCTTGTTGCTTCAAGAAAATCGTGATCCTGCCGCTAATAATTGCCGGCAAAATCATAGGCACTCGTTATATTACTGTTAATTATCGATTAATCGATTAATCGATCATTTCGATTATCGATTAATCGATAATTTCGATGATCGATTAATCGATAATTTCGATTATCGGTTAATCGATAAATTATATTAATCGATATAATCGATTATTGAAAATAATCAATAATCGATTATTCATTTCCATAATCGAACACCCCTAGTCTTGACCGTAAAGTATGAAATGTCGTCGGGTAGGGCCACTCTCTATCTCAATCGACAAACACATACTTTGCGCACTTAATACACAAATGGCTATTAAATGACACTCCAAAAATGTGATTTCTGTCAAGTCGGCTAATGCGCTCAATAAGTAAATAGAAACAAATATTTGCAAATGTAGAGGAATTTTAGTAAGTGTTTTTTGACTTAAATAATGTCGGAAGAAGTATCATAAGGCGAAGATTTGTTTGCCATCGGATGTAATTCAATAATTTCTGAGAAGTCAAAACTGAGGTACGAGTGACATACACTTCATTTAAAAAAATGATGTGATGAAAAGCAGGTTAGTGTTTCTGAGGGGAGTATTTTGTGCAACGGAGCCATGGGCCATAAGTTGAACG